>PVHT021183523.1:17485252-17725917 GCA_004024745.2 Catagonus wagneri
CTGCTGGATAGATGCCCAGGAGTGGGATTGCTGGATCAAATGGTAATTCTATTTTGAGTTTTCTGAGGAATCTCCATACTGTTTTCCACAGTGGCTGCACCAATTTGCATTCCCACCAACAGTGTAATAGGGTTCCTTTTTCTCCACACCCTCTCCAGCACTTACTGTTTGTAGACTTTTTGATGATGGCCATTCTGGCCGGTGTAAGGTGGTACCTCGTAGTGGTTTTGATTTGCATTTCTCTAATGAGGAGTGATGTTGAACATCTTTTCATGTGTTTATTTGCCATCTGCATGTCTTCTTTGGAGAACTGTCTGCCTAGATCCTCTGCCCATTTTTGGATGGGGTTGTTTGTTTCTTTGGTGTTGAGCTGTAGGTGCTGTTTGTAAATTTTGGAGGTTAATCCCTTGTCATTTGAATCATTTGCAAATATTTTCCCGATTCTGTGGGTTGTCTTTTCGTTTTGTTTAAGGCTTCCTTAGCTGTGCAGAAACTTTGAAGTTTAATTAAGTCCCATTTGTTTATTTCCCTTTTTATTGTCCTTACTCTGACACATGGATCTGAGAAGATGTTGCTATCATTTATGTCAGAGAGTGTTTGGCCTATGTTTTCCTCTAAGAGTTTTATAGTATCAGGTCTTATATTTAGATCTTTAATCCATTTTGAGTTTATTTAGCTCTGATTAGACCCCTAGCCTGGGCACTTCCATATGCCACGGGTGAGGCCCTAAAAAGAAAAAAAAACAAAAAACAAAAAAACAGGAGAGAGTATGAATGGCTCAAAGAAACTTGTCCCTGCTATCACAGAAGGACCTAACCAGCCCCGCGGGTGGAGATAGGCTAGCATCATTTTCCAGTGTGTCAAAGACCACTCTTCTCAGCAGCTCCATCACTGTGGGTACCAAACACCTTCTCCATCCACTCTTTTAGCAGCCAGGATCGTAAAGTGTTCTTCAGGGCTGGAGAAACTGCTTTAGTAAGCGTCCTGGTCCCAGGAATTGCCTTGTGGTGCATCAAGTTAAGGATCCGTTGTTGTCACTGCAGCGACTCCGATCACTGCTGTGGCTCCGGTTCAATCCCTGGATTCCTGGACCTGGAACTTCCACATGCCTTGGACGTGGCCGGAAAAAAAAAAAAAAAAAATTCATCCTGATCCCAGACCTGAAGGCAACACTGGGATTTCCCTGAGTGCAAGGCTGTCCCTCCCGAAGCCTCTCCCCGCTGGCCCTGAGCTCCGGGGGCTGATTTGGGAGAAGAGCCTCTGCCCTCTGGGCTGGGCTGGGCCCAGGTTTCCAGCCAACGTGTCGCTGCACTGACCGCCTGGGAGAATGGCTGCTCTCCGAGGCAGCTGGCTTTAGCCCGAGACCTGGATATTCCAGGTGGAGAAAGAATGTTTCCTTTTAAATCTGATTGAATTATGTTCTTATGCCCTTTCTGCTACAGCTGTTTTTAGAACACTCACCAAGCAACATGGACAAAGATTCGTGTTGACCACAGACGAGGACCTGGTAGAAGATGGTGCAGGCACCTCCTTACGTGGCCTCTATTTAACGAACCGCTCCGGGTCCCCTTGAACCCCTCATTCCCCAGAACCCTCTCTCTAGCTGGCTTGTCACCATCCAACGAATTGCCATCTTTCGAGTTTCATTCCTTTGGGTTAAGATAGTGTCCTCTGTCAAAACGTATGAATTCCCAGGAGGCAAAACACACTGAGCATCGGTCTCCAGCATCTTAGAATCCATTCATCATGCTTTCATCACCTTCACCCAGACCGTCGCGGCAGCCCCCTTGCTGGCTGCCCGGCTCTTTTCTCTGCTCCCTCCCACTCATCCTCTGCTCTTCTGCCAATGATTACTTAAAAAAAAAATCAATCCCTGTCGCTGCCCTTCCCCAAAACCCCTGTCAGCTCACCTTCTCCTACAGAATCCAGCTCGACCTCCTTGGAGTTCAAGGTCTCTCTAACTTAGTCCCCGAGTGGAAATGGAGACTTTGCAGCCCCTTCACCCACACCCTGAGTGTTTGCTTCCTAGACACACCGCGTTCCTGCACACCTCTTTTCCCCAGGCTGTTTCGCCGACCCTTCCCCGACCCTCCCTCCTGAACTGAGATCTGTCTACCTGGCCTTGTAGGCACCCGCTGCCTAGGTCCTGCTTTTCTCTTCACTCAAGAGATTTTTTTTTTTTTCCTTTAAGGCCATACCCGTGGCATATGGAAGTTTCCAGGCGAAGGGCTGAATTGGAGCTGCAGCTGCTGGCCTACACCACAGCTCACAGCCACGCCGGATCCCCAACCCAATGAGCGAGGCCAGGGATAGAATCTGAGTCCTCGTGGATCCTAGTCAGGCTCGTTACCACTGATCCACAACGAGAACTCCAACCTCAGACATTCTTTACAGAGCCCACTGCAAAGACACTCATCCCATGATCCCATGATTGTGTATGTGTGTATTGAATATAATATAAAGAATAGATTATGTTATGTTTTTTCAGATAGATAGATAGATAGAACGTTTATAATAATATTCCTCCCCCCCCCTTCAACTGTAAGCTTTTTATGGACAAAGACATTGTATTATTCACCTGTATGCCCCAAACCTCAGCACCTGCTATGCAGCCAGCCTTTGACAAATAAGTTCTCTTCTCCCCTCGAAGGCCAGCCAGGAGACTTTGCCATGGGAAAAGGGAGTGATGGGGCAGAGAGGGACAAAAGCAGTACACAACTTGGTCTGAAGACAACAAGCCACCACTCGAAGCCTGGACGAAGGAGAAGAATCATAAAAGGTAGGAACCGAGGGCCGGCATCACCATCCTCGCCATGCTCTCCAGGTCAGCTCAAGCTTCGCAAAGAGAACTGGCCACTTGCAGATTTGACAGCCTCTCTCACGTGGCCGGTTAGCTCGGTTGGTTGGAGCGTGGAGCTGATAAAAATCTCTCTGCGCGTTTTCATCATTTGATCTTGATCCCCAAGTTATTTGGAAGTTTTTTTTTTCTTTTCAGGGCCACACTGGTGGCATATCGAGGTTCCCCGGCTCGGGGTCAAATCGGAGCTGAGCTGCCGGCCTACACCACAGCCACAGCAACTTGTGACCTGAGCCATGTCTGCGAACTACACCACAGCTCACGGCCACATCGGATCCTTAACCCACTGAGCAAGGCCAGGGATTGAACGCACATCCTCAGGGATACTAGTCTGGTTCTTAACCCACTGAGCCACAACAGGAACTCCTGGAGGTATGTTTAAATTTCCAAATATGTACTGTTGTTATTATTATTATTATTATTATTATTTTGTCATTGGTTTCTAACTTAATAGTGTTGTAGTCAGAAAATATGCTTGGGTGTTCCTGATTTTTTTTTTTAATTTGGTCACCTTTATTGCCTAATATATGGCCAATGTCTATAAACATTTATGCAGGAAAGAATATGCAAGCCCCAACTGTGGGGCCCAAGGCTCCCTGTATGTCCACCAAGCAGATCTTGTTCAGTGAGTTCAAACCCTCTCTAGCTGTACTAACTTGTGGTCTGCTTCATCTAAAGGCCACTGTGTTTAGCACCTGCCTCTGTGATAATGAGATTCACAGCCTCTCTCCTAATCCTCTCTTCCTCTGCAAACATAGCCGCTCTCACTTGCCTCAAAGAGTTGTCCATTCCTGGGAAGAGAAGGAGTGATTTCCTTACAGGTTAATTATTACTGTTGAAAATGTTCACAGTGGAGTTCCCGTTGTGGCGCAGCAGAAACGCATCCGACTAGTAACCATGAGGTTGTGGGTTCCAGTCCCTGGCCTCGCTCAGTGGCTTAGGGGTCTGCCGTTGCCGTGAGCTGTGGTGTAGATTGAAGACGTGGCTGGGATCCCACCTTGCTGTGTCTGTGGCACAGGCCGGCAGCCGCAGCTCCCATTCGACCCCTAGCCTGGGAACCTCCATAGGCCCTGAGTGCGGCCCTAAAAAGCCAAAATAAAAAAATAAAAATAAAACAATTAAAGAAAATGGTCACAGTGCCTGTCATTACCTTGAGAAGAAAAGAAGCCTTTTAAATAGTTCCCCCAGAACTTCTTCTCTCCTCCTTCAGGCCTTCATTGCTTAACACCCGCCGCGTGCAGGCTCCGCTCCCTCGGCTCCTGACTTTCCCCTCTGATGCCTGTGAGGTGGTGTCTTTGGTTGCGGGGGGTAAACCTTGCTCAGATCCCAAGTTAATAAAGCGGCAGAGCCTGGAGCAGAGCCCAGGCTGGCCTGCCTCCAAAACCTATGCTTTTATTATGTTTTGTTTCTTTGCTTAAGTTGTTTTTCTAATGATGAAATATTTCATATGTATCCATAATAATAAACATAACACTGTGTAGAGGGGCTAAAAAATAATCCCCACCCTGCAGCCTTAAACATAGTACATTCTGGATGCTTTTCAATCCACCTGTGTGCCCATCTCGTTCTCATTTCCTCCACACCTTTCTCTAGGGTATCTGCTCTTTCTTGAATTTTATGGGTATTTTTCGCACCTTGCTTTTTTCTTAATAGTTTGACTCTGCAGCTCTATGCATAGATGTGTGTGATGATATATTATTGAGTTGTGCATAATTCTGAATTTTATTTAAATGGGTTCACACTACACGTGTGCAGAAATTCATCTTTATAAATATGACTAGAAGGATATATTCATTTTCACTGCTATATAATATTCCACTGTGTGGATTATATCACCAGTTATTATTTCTTCTACTACTGGTGGTTATATGATTTGTTCCCCCTGTTTGCTTAACCGTAGTTCTGTAAATACACCTATCTCTTGGTGAACATATGCAAGAGTTTCTCTAGAGTGTAAATACAAGGAGGGTGTCTTAGCTTGGGCTGCCATAAGAAAATACCATAGACTGGGTGGCTTAAACAACAGAAAATGTACTCATTTGGAGGCTAAGAGTCCAAAATAAAGTGCCGGCGTGGTCCTTACCTGGTGAGAACTCTCTTCCTATCTTATAGGGTCTCACTGGGTCCTCGCCTGATGAAAAGAGACAGGAGATCTCTTATGAGGGCATTAACCCCGCGTTGAGGCTCCCACTCGCATGGCCTCCTCTAGACCTAACAGTGTCTCAAAGGCCACATCTCCAAATACCATCCCGCTGGGGGTTAGGGTCTCAACACGTGAATTGGGGACCAGGGGACCCAATTCAGTCCATAGCAGAGGGTAATTGCTGGGGCCTAGAGAATACACATCTTGAGCCTTACTAGAAAGTGCCAAGCTGTTAGCTAAAAAACCAGACCAGCTTCGGCCACTTGCCTCCGTCAGGATGCCTCCCATGAACATTCTCCAGACAGATTCAATATGTTTTCTTGCCAAGAGTTTAAGAACCTTGTGTGTGCCGTGCCCTCTGTTTCTCCCCCCGCCCCTTGGCGTGGCCAGCCTACCTGGTTTGTTTCCTCCCCACCTCCCCTTCGGCCCACCTTCCCGGGGACGACAGCGCTGACACAGCCCTCGCCCTACCTGTGCTCCGAGAATCCGACTTGCTTCCAGGGGCGGAAAACAAAAGAGCATTTTTCTCTTAAGGCCACACAGAGAGATGGCGCCCCAGCCCCACTACGGCGGAGTACCACGAATGAGTCAGGCAGCGGCAGAATCAGCGGTCCCCCAAATCTTAGAGGCGGACCAAGTCCAAGGAATCAGCACCTACACTGCCTTTAGTACAGGAGGAAATGAAGCCCTAGAGGGGAAAGTGTTTGCCCAAGGTCGCCAAGCCCGTGAAGGGCTGCCAGGCTGGAACCCCAAGTCCCGTGTTGTGAGCAGGAGTCACCACTGCAGCAGTCTGTAGGAAGAAGGGTGATTTTATTCTGCCTCTGGGCTTTGGATACACACACAATGCGTCTCATCGTGGTCTAGAGAAGAAATTTAAATTGTCCAAAATGAATCACCTGTTCAGGGAATTTATTGTTGTGGGTGAATTTTATGGCCAGCCAGAGCTGACAGTTATCAGTATACTACAGCAAGGGGTTTGTTTATAGCATATGACAACGGCTACCTTGCTAATACCTTCATTCATTCAAAAAGTATTTATTGAGCAGCTGCTATGCGCCATAGTCTAGGCACTACTGATACACCAGAGGGAAAAAAACAGACGAAAATCCCTGCCTCCTTAGAGCTTACTCTCCAGTAGGTGATAACAGACAGTAACCAAACACACACTCACACCAGAAAAAAAACAAACACATAGAAATATCAGTGTGGGAGTTCATGGCTCAGTGGTTAACGAGCACAACTAGGGTCCATGACGATGTGGGTTTGATCCCTGGCCTTGCTCAGTGGGTTGACCTGGCATTGCCATGAGCTGTAGTACTGTAGGTCGCAGACTCAGCTCGGATCCCACATTGCAGTGGCTATGGTGTAGACCAGCAGCTGTAACTTCGAATCAACCCCTAGCTTGGGAACTTCCATATGCCGTAGGTGTGGCCCTAAAAAAAAGGCAAATAAATTTTTTTTTATCAGTGTGTCTGTGCCCGTGTGTGTGTGTCGGGTGGCAGCGACCACTATGAAGAAGAGCGAAGCCAGGTGAGAGAGGGGACAGGAAATAATAGCCAGCAGGGGGCGCTGTTTGTAAGAAGGGCGCTGTGGGAAGGGAAATTTTCCCATTGCTGCTGCTGCAAAAAAACGGCTGTATGCATATGAACTCACTTGCTTCGAACAACACAAATCTTTTTGCAGTTCTGGAGGTCAGAGGTCAGACATGGGTCTCACTGGGCTGAAATCAAGGTGTCAGCGGAGCTGCGTTCCCTCCTGGGGGCTCCAGGGGAGAAGATCTGCCTCCCTTTTTCAGCTTCCAGAGGCTGATGGCGTTCTCTGCCTGTGGCCCCCTTCTCCATGTTCAAAGCAGCAGCAAGGGGGTCAGGGCCTTCTCCCATGACAGCCCCTGACCATCCTTCCATGCCCACCGGGGCACCTTTTGGACCTCAGCCCGGCAGGGTTCTCACTCAGGGACGCGTGAGATTAGGGCTGAACTCACTCGGGGCATCCAGAGTCCTTTGCCCTTGTCAAGGCCCCTCCTCTTAATCACCTCTGCGAAGCCCCTTTCGCGCGGTGACACACTCAGAGGCTCCAGGTATCAGACCGTGGACATTTAGGGGCCAATAGCCTGGCAAGCACGAAAACCATGGGGGGATTCTGAGCAGAAGAGGAACCTGATTTCTAAATGGCCGCTTGGTGGGGAACAGACCACGGAGGCAAAGGTGGAGGCAGGGGGACCAGTGAGGAGACTGCTCCAAGTCCCCACGTAGCAAGGAGAAGACGGGGGAGTGACAGGAGCCGTGGAGGTGGCGAGAAGGTACGTTTTGTTTTATTTCTGTTTACGGCCCCACCTGCACCCTACGAAAGTTCCCAGGCTCAGGGTCGAATAGGTGCTGCAGCTGCCGGCCTACACCACAGCCGCGGCAACACCAGATCTGAGCCGCCTCTGCAACCTACATCACAGTTTGCAGCACTGCCGGCTTAACCCACTGAGCTAGGCCAGGGATCGAACCTGCTTCCTCAGGGACACTACGTCAGGTTCTTGACCCACTGACCCACAATGGGAACTCAGACAGGGTACATTTTTAAAGGTAAAGACAATAGGTTTCTTTAACCACTGGACGTGGAAGGCAGCAGGAAGAGGAGGGTGGGGTGATTCCAAGGATTCTGTTTGGAGCGTCGGCGATGGGCATTGCTTGTCAGCGGGGAAGACGTTGAAAGAAACATGGAGTGGGAGGGATAGAATCGGGTGATACTTCCACCCACAAGATCTAAGTTAATGTGGGAGTTCCCACCATGGCTCCGTGGTAACGAAGCCGACTAGCATTTGTGAGGATGCGGGTTCGACTCCTGGCCTCACTCAGCGGGTTAAAGATCTGGCATTGCCACAGCTGTGGTGTAGGTCACAGATGCAGCTCAGATCTGATGCTGTGTAGCTGTGGTTCAGGCCGGCAGCTGCAGCTTCGATTCGACCCCTAGCCTGGGAACCTGCCTGTGCTGCAGGTACAACCCTAAAAAAGACAGAAAAAAAAAAAAAAAAAAGCTAAGCTAATGCACTGTGTCTGGCCCCCAGCTTTCAAGATCTTCTATTTCAGTTGGGGAATCAAGACTCAGGAGATAACCAACTACTCACAGATACATCAGAACTTACCCCAGTGAGTGAAAGAAAAACTGGCATCTCAGGAAGCCGTGTGCATTTATTCCAATGCGGCTGCACTAGAGTCCTTGGACGTCCTTTCTAGGAACTGGATTGACTTCTGGGCTGTACGAGAACATCAGCCTTGTCATTTCTCCCTCAGAAGGTTGGTTTAAGAATTTACTTTATTCACGGGAGCTGACTCAACCTGCAAAGATTTAAGACCATGTTCCCCGGATGACTATTGGCCACCACGGAGGACAGTCACATCACCAGCTGTGACTGTGTCCCTGGAAAAATTGTCTCCCTCCTTCTGGAAGGATGAATTTCCTTCTACACATCAGAACCCCCTTTGGTGGAAATAAAGTACCTCTGCCCGCTCCCCAGAACCTCCAGTTATTATGCCATCGATACCCAGCTAAAGAGGACTTCTGGACAGCCTAGCCTTCAGCGATTCGAGTATAATGAGGTTTAAAATTGTGCTACTTGATGATAGTGGACCATCCACATATTTCACCAGAGACAGTTTTCTCTGGTTTCAATACCAGGCATACTTGTATTTCTCTTATGCTTCTGGATTGTTTCTATTGTACTGTTCTAATAACATGCAGCTGCTCATAGTTCTTGCTTCATTCCAGGGACTAGAAAAGTCTTTTTTTGGTTGGTTGTTTTGTTTTGCTTTTTAGGGCCACACCCATGGCATAGGGAGACTCCCAGGCTAGGGGTCGAATCAGAGCTGTAGCCACCAGCCTACACCACAGCTCACAGCAACACGGGACCAAGCCGCGTCTGCAGCCTACACCACAGTTCACAGCAATGCTGGATCTTTAACCCACTGAGCGAGGCCAGGGATCGAACCTGCAACCTCATAATCACTAGTCAGATTCGTTTCTGCTGAGCCACAACGGGAACTCCCTAGAAAATCTTTTGGACCCAGTGGGCTCAAGTGTAACATGTGGGGTTCATTGTGTCTTCTTAGGGTAGTTTAGAGGAGGAAATTCGACATTTCTAGTTCTAAGGAACTGTTGAGAAATGGGATGAGCCTCAATCCACATGCAGGATGACGTTTATCAAATCATGGCTCGTTTTGCATTTTTCCCTGCCAGAACCGCCTCCTTTCAGGCTCCAGCTCACGGTGGTGCTTTGCTGCTTTTCCCAAAACGCCCAAAAGCTGCTTTTCACGCTTTGGTGCTTGTCTGCTTTTCCCAAAACGCCCTCTGAGTCCCCTGGCTGTCCGGTTGGTTGTGGGGATGAGGTGGGTAAGTGACAGTCTTCTTTTCCTGCCGGTCCCCCGTCTCCTCTGACCGCCAGGCCATCCCAGGGACAGGCAACGGCCCCACCAAACCCGCAAACTAGAAATTATCAGCCTCCCCGCCGCTTCCTCGGTGACTGACCTAATCCTAATCCTGGACTCCACCTACAGAGAACAGCAAAGATTTTATAGGTTCCAGGCGAGGAACTTGGTCTTTGCTGCTACCCGGATGCTAAGGGAAAGGGGTGCCATCTGTCTCAGTAAGACCTTGGGTCTCCATCCCTCTCGAATAAACTAACAACCGCGTTTTCTATTAGCCTGAGAAATAATGACACGCCAGGAGGACTTTGCCTCTCCCATAGGGAATTTAAGGGGCATTTCTTTTTTTTTCTTCTTAGGGCCGCCCCCATGGCATATGGAGGTTCCCAGGCTAGGGGTCGAATCAGAGCTGCAGCTGCCAGCCTACACCACAGCCACAGCAATGCGGGATCTGAGCTGCATCTATAACCTGCATCATGGCTCACAGCAACCACTGAGCAAGGCTAGGGATCAAACCTGCATCCTCATGGATACTAGTTGGATTTGTTTCCACTGCGCTACGAAGGGAACTCCCTTAAGGGGCCTTTTAACAGAGGCTTCTGGAGTCCCTGCGTAGCTCAGGCTTCAAATCTCATTCACAAGTGGCCCAGTTGGGAATTTCTGTCCAGTGGGAGAGATAATGTTGACCAGAATATCTTTCAGAAGCATCCCGACGTGATGGTGGAGGTTGGCTCTGTTTTTCCATGACTCAGGGCAGCCCCGCGGGCAGTTTGAGGCCCTCCCTTCCCCTCCTGCCCCATGTCTCCTCCTCCCCCAACCCCACCTGGCCCTAAAAGAGGAGTCATGACTCGCGGTTGATGAGAACTTTGTCCACATTAGATGAGAAAACAGATTTATAAACGCCCCACTCTGGAGTTCAGTAGAGTGGTTCAGTAGGTTAAGAAGCCGACTATAGGGAGTTCCTGTTGTGGCTCAGTGGAAACAAATCCCACTAGTATCCATGAGGATGTGGGTTCGATCTCTGGCCTCGCTCAGTGGGTCCAAGATGCGGCATTGCCATGAGCCGTGGGGTAGGTCTCAGATGTGACTTGGATCCTGTGTGGCTGTGGCTGTGGTGTAGGCCAGCAGCTGCGGCTCTGATTCGACCCTTAGCCTGGGAACCTCCATATGCCATGGGTGCAGCCCTAAATAAAGCAAAAATAAATAAATAAATAAATAAACAAACTCCTCACTATGTTCCTGGCATGTAATAGGCCTTTTATTAATCTCAGAATAATTGTTTTTCCCATCCCCCGTATTTGCCCACCGAAACCGTGAGGTTTAGATGCAAAAAGATCATAGGCCAATGCTTGGAACCAGCTGGGAAGGGTCCCACCTTCCAGAGCCTTCCCGGCCCCATTTGTAACATCCCAGCCTCTCTGCAGCTGCTGATGGACCAGCCACGTCTGTCTTTCTTTCTGAGGCTCCGGGACTTTGTAGAAACTTCCAACTGCTTTATTTGACAAATGACTTTCTGAGTGGAAGGGGGTTTTACATTTAATACATATCATAAGAGACATCAGAGCTCTGCTCAGGAGATCAAATAGTTTCTTCAGCTAAGAATGTAAGCGTGATCCCCATTAATATCTTTCTAACAAAGGCCCTGAGCTCCCCACCCCCGTTCCTCTATGATCTCAGTTTATTAATGTCGCTGTCCCCTCCGCCCCCTGGTTAAGCTGCTCTCACCGCAGACTCTCATTCCAGCCTGATGTATACCCTCCATAGAACACACCTCCTTGGCAAGTATTTAATGTAAAAAAAAAAAAAAGAGTCCTTCATCATCTTAAATCGTAAAATCAAACAACTGAACACCATCTCTTGGGAAATAAAATCTGAAAAGTTAAGAAGGGAGAAGAGAAGGCTGTGATTATTTTAATCCTATCCCAGATGCTCAAGTTCGTTCCTCCAACAAAACACAGATTAAACCTGAGCCTTATTCAAAGGGTGATGATGCTGCAAGGGCCTGAGACGGGCTTTGGCAAAGAGGAGATGCTCCGTTAGTGTTTATTTAAAAATAAAGGAGTTTGTACCGACAAGCAGCCCGGTGGACCAGGCTCCGTCAAGCCCCAGCCTGAACAGACAAGATGGGTTCCTGTTCCTGTATCTTCCACGCGGACCCAGGGCGCTGTGATTTTTCAGAAGCACCTTTGTGCTTGCTAACTGCTTTGATTAATGCAGCGTATCAGGCTTGCACCTGGCCCTTGAGAGAAGGGGCCGGTCTCAGGCCCCTCTATGAAGGGATTAATGCAGACGCCCCACTCTGACACACACACACTCTGGAAAAATCTGGTTCTCACGAGGTTTGGGACCCATCGAAAGATTCTGGCATCTCTGCCAGCCCTACAGAAGCAGCTGAGATTGGAGCTCTGCTTCCACATCAACACACGAGTGAATAAAAATCTCTTTGCCACCATCACCAATACCAAAAGGGGGTTAGAAAGATGCCACCATTGTAGGACGGACACTTTGGCCCCAGAGAAGGTCAAAAGGGTCAATGTACCTAATAGAAAAGTTCCCTTTCCTTAACCAATCCAACTCTGGGATCGGTGCCAGGAGCACTGCATTCCCTGGGCCTCAGTTTATGCATCTCTAAAATGGGAACCAAGAGGTTGGCTCCATTGCCCTGCCGCATTCCTGGGAGGATAAAATTGGACAGCCTGATAAAGATTTTTTTTTTCTCATTTGGCCACCCCTCAGCATACAGAGCTCCTGGGCCAGGGATCAGATCTATAGACGCTGTTGCATCCTATGCCGCATGCAGGATCCTTTAACCCACTGCACCGGGCCGAGGATTGAACCTGTGTCCTGGAGCTGGAGCGACACCACCAATCCCGATGCGCCACAGCAGGAACTCCTGAGAAAGATTTTGAAGAATGGAAGCTTCTACACACAAATCAGCAGGCAATGATGATGCACAGATGAGGTGGGTACCACGGAGAGCTAAAGGGAGTTCCTTGCCGACACGGTGCTAGGTGTAAGGATGCTCAGATCGTTGTCACTGGATGTGTTTCGTTGTCACGGGATGTGTTTCATTGTCACGGGACATGTTCTTCCTTGGAGGACTCTGTCACGTCACCCAGGTTCAGGTCCTTGGCTGTCCTGGGTGTGAATCCCAGAGCGGCCATCTACCAGCTAAACCACGTCATAAACTCAGCTGATCCCTTGGCCTCTCAGGGCCCTTTGCCTCCTTCCGTAGGAGGTAGATTAATATCTTCTCCCTCACAGACGACAGCCAGCTGCAGGGCCCCGGCGAGGGCGCGGCGGCCAGCAGGCAGAGGTGCCGCCCAGATGTCAGCTCAGCCTGCCAGTTTGTCCTTCCCAGAAACCCCTCCCCACCCCGGGGGGAAAAGGGGCTTCCTTGCAGCTTCCTGTGTAAATGTGTCTCAAGTTCTGCCTCATTGCTCCGGGTTTCCTCCCACCAGGCTCTCTGTGGCACATCCACGAGCCTGGGAGGGTCACATGCTGCGAAGCAAATGGCCCTTTGCCTGGTGCTCTGTCCCCTGCTGGTGGAGGCGGAGCCTGGGGCGGGGGAGGGAGGACGGCCTGATGTGGTCACTGGTGGCGGCTCCAGCATCCCCCAGCGGTCCGCAAGCCGCGCCCTGAGCAGACGGTGAAGCAGGCGAAGTCCTCCTGGGTGGTTTTCCCATCTGCCTTTCACCACCCTCCCCACAACGAGGCCCAGGTCTCTAGGAGAAGAGCCGCACCAGCTCCCCCCTCATCCCAACACCCCCCCCACACACACACAAGACTCCTTAGGCTCAGGGCTCTGGAACCTGGATGGGACTTAACATCCTATCTGGATTCTAACCAAGTACCCTAAATGTCCTCAGGCAAGAGTGGGGGCCCTAGAGATTCTCCCACTATTTTAAAAATCTGTTTGGAAGACATACCTGTGCCCCAGGTATGAGAATGGATGGGCTAATTACATCTCCATCTCTTTTGGACGGAATTAGGTCAATTCAGTGTGATCACTCCAGTGAGCTGGTGCTGATAAAAGTTCTAATAGGTCCTGTATGATTTTAAAATGAAGACATGACTACTCAAGGAATGTTGTTTGTAGCATTGATACACTTTTTTTTTTTTTTTCTGAACAAGGCATCCACGGGGTAGGGGTTCGGGGGAGATCATGAAAAGTTTCCTTATTGGGAAAAGGGACATAAATCACCAACCTTTCCCATTTTACAGGTGGGAAAATAGAATCTCAGGGGTCCAGTCGCTCCTAGACCCGAGCAGCTTGTCTGGAATAAAAGCAAGATTACAAAGAACAACCCTGGAGTTTTGCCTGCAGGGCTGTTTGGGCTGCTCTGTCCCATCCTGGGTCCCAACCGCTCCGCACAGCCCTGCTAACTCTCACGTGACACCAAACAAGGAAACTGTATCTTGCTGGTGACACCAAACAAGGAAACTGTATCTTGCTGGTGACACCAAACAAGGAAACTGTATCTTGCTGGTGACACCAAACAAGGAAATTGTATCTTGCTGGCCAAGTGATGAACGTAGGTCAGCAGGTCCTTCTAAAACTCTGCGGTCCATTAGGTAAGATACATACGGATATTTAATTGTTAATGCATGAAAATTAAACTTTCAAATGCCTTTTCTCGACCACACCAGCCACATTCCCAGTGAAGTAGTCACCTGTGGCTGGGGGCTGCCATACTGGAGATGCAGATCTTGACCATTTCCTTCACAGCCCAGAAAGTTCCACTGGGCAGCCCTGGTCCAAAAGCAGTGACTCGACAGGGAAGGGTCCAGATCCTGTGGGTGGGCAGGATGTGGCAGTTTCACAGATCACCCAACCTCTGTCGGTCACAGAAACAACCCAAAGGACCCCCTCCCTCCCAGACTGGCCCTGTGGTTTCTACCACCAGAGCCTCTCTCTTGAGATTCAGCCACTTGAATATTTACACCCTGTCACAGGCGAAGGAGCATTAAGTGGGTGTCAGAGAGGGGTTAATGCCTTAATGCTGCCTTTTACCAGCTGTGTGTCTTCAGCAAGGAGCCCCCTTTCTCTGGCCCTCAACACCCCCACTAGGGAAACAACTCCCGTATTCTGAAGCTCTACAGTTCCACGCTACCCCAGCCTCAATTTATTCATCTCTCTCGGGTCTGTGTCTCATCTTTCTTGGGCGTGTGTGCATGTAGAGGAATGCTCGAATATTAAACTTAACCAAGGGCATCGTGGAGAGGGCAGAGGAAATCGCCTCGGCCAACGTCAAAATACATGTTATATTTTTAAATTTTATTTTTATGAGAGTATAGTTGATTTACAGTGTTGTGTCAATTAAAACGGATTTTAATGTAGAGTAAAACCTCTGAAGGGGCTAAAGCAGCAGAGGGCAACGGGGGACTGTTTCTCACGGAGTGTCCAGTAGAGGGAGCTGTTGCATAGAAGCCATTTCCTGCTGGACTTGGCCTTGAGCTTGTCGTTTGGGGCACCCAAGTTCTGAGGGCAGGAAATGTCTTTTTCATCCTTGCAAGACCCCAAATCTCTCCAAACACCCAGACTTAATGAGTCACTGCTAGCAGCCTCTTCAGAGGCCCAGGAACGCCCCTTGTGCTCTTTCTGCGCCTTTAGCCCTGATGAGTTTTCCCTTTCCTTTCCCAAATTATAACATGGAAGCTATTTTCTCAGGTGCCTCATTTAGCAGCTGTCAAAAGCTGGAACCTGGCAAGATCAACAACTTTTTACCAGCTCAAAATTCACTCCTGTCCCAGGTGGGTTTTCCCCCTTCTCTGAATCACCGCCCCACCCCTTCCCCAGAGCAAACTTTCAAAAGTCCAGCACGGTTACCCGAGACCCTGGCCGGCCCTGTGCCTCTTGTGCTCCAGAATGCATTTTAAGGAAGTCAAAGTGCGTCCCCGCTTCCCCTTTTTCAAAACTGCTTCATTCTCCTTCCCACGTAAACCCTCCTCCCCAGATGGAGGTTGACTGGCAGCCTCGGTCCACAATCTCTCACCATCTTCTGAGAACAAGATTCGGCCAGCCTCAGCACCACAGCCGAGGGCAACAGGTTCGTTGGAAATTCCAGCTCTTATGATGTTACCTTCGGCTCCTTCGGAGGTAAAGATGAGAGCAAAAGAAAAAGATGCCAAGTAGGCCCCTGGCTCTGAGCACCCGAGCCAGGGGTTTGGGGGCAGGGGGGACAGAAGAAGGCATATCCTCTGTAACGTGACAATGAGATTTGCACAGAAGGGTTCAAGTTTGTAAAGGGCCCTTTAAGGCTTAGGGTTCACGCAGGTTCACTGGCCTCACCGTGCCGCAGGCTCTCCAGAGCTGGGAGAACTGGGGTGGGGGGGCAACAGAAGAGGGGGACCCCTGACAAGGACATCTTCTGTTTAAGCCACAGGCACCTGTGCTGGTAAATGGAGCTGCGTCTGGCAGCTCAGCCACTGTCTCAAAGCAATGCACAAGGACTGAGAGTACACGTTGCAGGTGGGAGAGGATTTTTTGCCCTCAGATTCGTCTCCAAGCTGAAGGGACAAAGGATCAAGAAATGGGGGGAATTCTCAAGCCAGATAAGGTGTGTTAACTGGCCTCTCTGAGTGAGACTTCTCAAAATATTTTTTAAAGCTCTGAACTGTTTGTTTGGAGAACGTAGCCACAGCATATGGAGAAATAAATGCCTCGTGTTCACTAGGAGAGCCTGTGTGTGTGAGGCGGAGTATTCTGTAGCCAGGCTTCGGGGCCAGATGTTGATTCAAATCCCAGCCCCATGGGCTTCTGCTTGAATAACTTCAGACAAGTCACCTAGACCCTCTGAACTTTCGCCTTTCTTTCCTTCTTTCTTTTCTTTTTCTTTTCTTTTACCTTCTTCCTTGATTTCTCCCTTTCTTCCTTTCTTTCTTTCTTACTTTCTTACTTTCTTTCTCCTTTTAGGGCCACACATGCAGCATATGGAAGTTCCCAGGCTAGGGGTCCAATCAGAGCTGTAGCTGTCAACCTACGTCACAGCTCACGGCCACGCCAGATCCTCATTCCACTGAACAAGGCCAGGGATCGAACCCGCATCCTCATGGATACTAGCCAGGTTCGTAATCCGCTGAGCCACAACGGGAACTCCCTGAACTTTCATTTGCTCGTCTTTTGTAGATTTACTATCACCAGCAGTTAATGAAGTCGTCTGTATAAAGGCATTCAGCACTGGGTTTGGTATGTCGTAAGCCCTGCTGCACAGCACAGAGAACTCCAGCCCATAGTCTGCGATGATCTATATGGAAAAAGAATCTGAAACAGAACGGAGGTGTGTACATGTATAACTGACTCACTTTGTTGTATGGCAGAAATTACCGCAACCTTGTAAATCAACTATACTTCAATAAAACTTTAAAAAATTAAATAAAAGGTGTTAACGACTATCTTGCTTTATGACTAAAATAACATCACAGTGTTCTTCTGAATAGAGAAAGAAATATATAAGAAAACTCTTTCCACAAGTTACAGGAATCTCTTTGGGATTAACATTCTGACAGTTGTTCGGTTTAAGACCGGCCCGTAGAGACAGGTCACTGGGGTGTCTGAAACCCCGGGCTTCCCACAAATTTGTTTCCCGTTCTACCCGACAGCCCTTGCAAGTGTGGAGTTCTACCGATGAAGCCACGTGCTCAATGTCAATGGCAGAGTATTCACCAAGAAAACCCACAGATACTTCTCAGATCCAACAAAACCCTGTCCTCACTCCCCTCAATTAAAATCAGACACAGAGAGATTGGGTCCATCCTCGTTCTAGCTCTCACTGTAATAAAAAGACCCTATATTTCATGCTAAGGAATATTTTGGGCCCCACCTAGAGCATCACAGTGGAGCGTGGGGTCTGCGTGGGACACGTCCAGTCCTCATGGCGTTAAACAGCATGTGTGTCCCTCCTTCCCATTCCTGGTTTCTCAGCCAAGGTCAAGTGGGTGTTCCTGAGCAACTCAGTGGTGGTGGCACAATTCCCGATGGCTCTAATCCCAGCCCAGCTCTAACTCCTGCGAGCGAGGGTCACGCTATCATGGGCTAAGAACCCTGAGTTTGCAAAAATCAAACAGTTAAAAGGGAAGGAAGAGAGAGCATAGCCTCCAAGTTGAAGACCTCGAGATTTTCTAACAAGAAATGTTAGCAATTTAACTTTTCTTCATAGCAATGATGCGTGGCCCAAGGGATCAACAACGTGTTGTCACGCACACGTAGAAAGCATTCATCTCACAAAATTTTATTAAACACCCACTACACGCCATGCCCTGTGCCAGACCCTGGAGAATCAAGAATGAACTGGGCACAAGCTCAGCCTTCAAAGACCACACAGGGATGCAGGGGAGCTCGACAATGCGGGGTGACAAGTGGCATGCAGGGTTAGCACAGGGAACAGTGGCGCTCCCAGGAGGGAGAGAAACCCCAGTCGTAAGCAGTTCTGCCTCAAACCGGGAGGCCGGCGTCCTGAGCAGGGCGATCCAGCGTGACCTGGGACGAGGGAGGCCTCCTGGGCATGTGAAGGAGGAGACAGTTTCAGGTAAGAGCAGCTGAGGCCAGCAAGGCCCAGAGGGATCAGGCACCAGAGGCTCAAGGCGAGGCCTGCCATGCGCATGGCAGCCAGTATGGGGCGGGAGAGCCTAATTCCAAAGCCACATTCCCCCCCCACACCCATGATTTCTCTGAGTGACAGTTGCACTCAAATTCTAAACGCACAAAATCAGAGCAGAGGAGCTCCCTGGTGGCTCAGCGAGTTAAAGATCCAGCATTGTCACCGCTGTGGCCCAGGTTCAATCCCTGGCTTAGGAACTTCCATATGCCAGTGGCATGGCCAAAACAAAAAGAAAGAAAAAATAATGTAACACAATTAGCACTGAATTTGAAAAGAGAAAATATACATGCTTATCCCGGACACAGAAAAGACCTGCAGGATCCCAGGAAGTTTATGATCCTGATCCTCAGACACCAAAATGAAAGCCACGTGGGAGGTTTCAAAAGCTTCAATAATAATACCTGACTGCTCTCCTTGAAAACCAGTCGTCACAGGGTCCCTGTCCCCCTGTAAGCCACATGTCCCCTGCTCGGCACACATCATCATAGTGCCTAATAGCACCAGTTCAATACAACTTATTTAAAAAAAAAAAAAACCTCATAGAGTAATAGAATGAATAAAAGGCCCCAGACACGGCACTTAACCCCTCCCTAGGTCAGCAACTCCGAGTGTGAACGCTGGTCTAGTCACCGACCCAGAGCCAGCTCAGCCCCGCACTTAGGGAGGATTTCAGAGGCGCCAAGAAACCTACCCTGGGTGGCAGAGTTCCAAATAACTTATTCATTTTTCGAATGAAGGTAGTGGGAGTTTGGGGTTTTGTTTGTTTGTTTTTCCTTTTTTTTTTTTTGAAAGTAATAGAAACCTTCCTTCACATGCCATCTTGCAGAGTACCCCAGAGAAAATCCTAAGAGCAAATTCTTAAATAGCATTTACTAGGTGCCAGATGTTTTAACTCATTGAGTCCAACAACAACCCTTATAAGACAGGTACCAGGTACTGTTATGGTTACGACTTCCCAGATGAGAAAACTGAGCCACAAGAGGTCAAATGACCTGCCTGACATCACGCAGCTGGAGTTCAAATCCAGATGGACTGGCTCCCGAGCCCACTGGGTCCTGACCGCACTGGGTGGCCCCAAAGTAGAAGGGCTATGAAGCAGTGTGGCCCCGGGCAAAGCCCAGGTGGAGGGCAGGGTTTGCAGGCTCCGTTGGGTGACCCTCAGGCACATCTGTGGAAGGGCTCCACGAAACACAATTCTGGAGTTCCCACTGTGGCGCAACAGGATCGAGGGCATCTTGGGAGCGCCGGGACCTGGGTTTGATCCCCGACCCAGCACAGAGGTTCAGGGATCCAGCGTTACCACAGCCGTGGCTTAGGTCACAACTATGGCTCGGATCCGATCCCTGGCCCAGGAACTCTGTGGGCTGTGGGGCGGCCAAAAATAAATCACTAATAAAACAAAAAATGCAATTCCGAAGCCTTTGCAGTGAGGCGTCATCTACCAAGGGTCACTTTAAGAAAACACCTCCTTCTTGGAAGGAGTGACACATCAGGGCATTCATAAAACCCATTCTAAGTCTAAGCAAGTGGTGACAGGAGATCCTGGCCTCAGGGCAGGGCTGCTGGCCAGGGCAGAGTTGGGTCCAGGGAGGGTGGGACCCCAGAGTCTGAACAGGGGGAGGGAACGCAGATAAGAAACACAGTACCTCCAAGGCCACCAGCTCCAGGACTGGCGGGCGAGTGGGAGATCAGGCTCAAAGCAAGGTGCCTGTGAGACCCCCTGAAGGGCTCCAGGGCGGGGTGTCTTCCAGTGGCTGAGCATCAAACGGGGGGTAACTCTTGGCAGAGGCATAGCGTGACTAGGGCTCTGAGAGGTCCGTGAGAAGGACAGTCTGACGTGAGAGCGCCAGGGCTCCCCGGAGGTGACAGAGTTTTCAGTTTCTACCTTGATCAAAATTTTGCAATTTTCAAAACTGCAGAACAAATAGAACTGTGACTCATGCTTCACGATTTGTCCGGCAAACTCACTGTATGATCATGATTCTGACAAGGGTGTGGTTTTCAGGGGTGACGCGACTTCAGGATGGAATAGTTGGCATAAGAGGCATAACGTTATGGGACAGGTGGGACGAACAGGACCCCCACCTCAGGTCTTATGTCCAAGATCAGAAGCCATGAAGGTACACGGGTTATGGGTTATGGATCTCAGTGGACCCGGGAGTACAAGTGTTAATGGAGCCACGCATGTATTTTTGGTCTGCTTTGTAATCAGCTCTGAGCCCCATTTTCATCCTAACGTCACAAGATGAATTATTTGGGGCTCTTCATTTTAAGGGGAGGCTGAAATTTGAACATTTAAAGAGTAGGCATTTGAGTAGAAATCTGTAAGATAATGTAATATAAGAGCTGATGAGCTTATTTGCAGAACAGAAACAGATACACAGGCCTAGAAAACAAATTTATGGCCACCAAGGGAAAAGAGGGAGGATCAATTTAGAATTTGGGATTAACAGATACACACTACTATATGTAAGATAAGCAACAAGTGCCTACTAGATAGCACAGGAAACCATATTCAGTATCTTGCAATAACCCATAATGGAAAAGAATATGAAAAAGAACATATATTTATATGTATGTGTATGTATAACGGAATCACTTTGCTGTACACCTGAAACATTGGATATCAAGTATACGTCAATAAAAAAATAAAAATTAAAAATAAAGAGCTCATGGTATGTACAATTAAATCTTGACACTTTAAAGGAACAAGGAAAAGATCACGTGAAACTGAAAAAACAGAGTTCTGACCTTTGGTTTCTAATTGAGAAATCAAGTTGGAAAGTCCAGAGTTTCTTGTGGAAGAAATGGACTCGGGGAACCAAATCTTGTTACTATTACATGGCACCTAGCATCATGTCAGCAACAGAAGAGATAATCAATTATTTGAATGGATGCATGCATGATAAATGCATACATGCAAACACTCAAATATACAGTCTGCACAAGTTGAAAATCAGGGCTCAATCTTACTCTCCTTAGGGATCATTTTCCTATTTAAGATTTTGCTGGGGTTTGTCCCTTTTAAAACGTGTTCATTAATCTTAGAAATATGAGTCTGTACTGAAAGAGAAACTACTTTACATCTCTGTGTTTGTTCAACACCTTCACTTAGATCTCATCGGCATTGTCTACATTTCCACTTCTCAGACCACCAGTGGGCTGTTCCAGCTCAAGGTAAAGGTCATAGTCTCCAGTATCTCACACCATCACGTTTTTCACTCTCTCTCTCTCAGGGGCTTTTGTGGAATAGAAACCCTTATTAACTAAGGGACTAGTTCTCATTGAAGGATGATTCATTCGAGTAGCCTGAAACTAGTATTTGGTGAATTGCCTAAATACATTGGGAAGGCACTGGGACAGACTCTTAATGGTTATTTCATCTAATTCTTGCAAGCGTGATCTCGTCCATTTTAGGAGATGAGGGAGATTTGCTTAGGCCACAAAGACAGGAAGATGCAGAACTAGGATTCCAAGTCGCGAATAGTCCAGTGCCTACGGCCTTTCTGTCATGGGCATCATCAACGCTAGTTCCGATGGGGGTGAACGGAAAAGGACACCTTAACAGGGCTAGAAGCCAAGCAAGAGAGGGCTTTTAGGCCAGTGGGTGGAGCTGACCTTCGGGGAGACCCTTCTGCTGCACCCCGATTCTCACCGTGCAGCAGCTTGACCAGTGGGATGCTGCAGGGGCCTCCTGACCAGCCAGGAGCCCACTCTGGTCCCCCTCCAGGCCACCCTCCACACTCAGCCAGAGGGGCTGAATGCAAACCTGATGAGGTTACTTCCTTGTTGAAAGCCCCCTCTAGCACTGCCCTTCGCACTCAGAATAAAGACCCCCATCGCCACAGGCCAGAAGGGCCCACCTGACTGGCCCCACCCACCTCTTCAGGCTCACCCTGCCTTCCGCCCATGCTCTCTGCTCTCCAAACATGAGGCATTCACTTCCTGCTTCCTACCACAGGGCCTTTGCACATGCCTGACCCTCTCCTTGAGGGCGCTTCTCCAACCCCCCCTTGCTCTCCACCAGGCCTCCTTCCGCCTCCCTTTCCTGTCTCAGGCTGAGGGTCCCTTCCTCAGAGAAGCCTCTGCATAACCAGCTTAGACCCCAGGCCGTGCCTCCCTGGGCTGATCTTTTGTTTAACAGAGTGCGATAATTACCTGCATAACTGCGTGTTGAATGTCAGCTCACATCCCGAGGGAAATGTGCATTCAATGACGCAGTGAGGCAGGAGCCCGCCCTCCTCTTCATCTCTGGGCCCCCAGCGCCTGCCTCAGCACCTGCCATAGAGGAGACGCTCAGGAGCTTTTTCCCACCCGTGAAGCAGCTCATCTCAGAGTCAGGCACTTGCTCATCTAGCTTCAAGCTGAGGGATTCCCAGTCACACTTCTGATCTGTTTTATCAGAAGCCCTGTGTGACGAGCAGGAGGAGGCACTGGGTAGCACCCCTGTCCCAGGAAACCAGTTACACGGCTGACCCTCTCTCCCCGCCATAGAGGCAGCGGCAGCCAGCCATTGACCAAGTGCTATGTTCTCGCCCGTGTCTTTTAAGAGATTTTCATTCACCTAAGTCCACACAGCCTGATCCTGTTTCACTCCTGCCGGATCCCGCCCCCGCCTGTTCGCCCCCAGCCGACTGCGTCTCATTTACAGTAAAACCCCGACTTGGAGGCGTGACCTGCAAGACCCAGAGGCTTGGCTCCTCCTCGCCCCTCTCTGCTCCAATCACACTGGCTTCCTTGCAGCTCTAGAACATTCCTGGCAGGGAAGACTCCCAGGGCCTGCGTGCACCTGCAGTTGCCTCCGCGGGGACTCCCCCCATATCCCCGCCCCCGCCGCCTGGTCTCTAGCATCTCCCTGAAATGTCGCCTTCTCTCTAAGCCATCCCTCACCACCGTCCCACGCTCCCTAGGCCCCTTTGCTGCCTCGCTCAGCTCCGCCACGTACCACCATCTCACATCCGGCCGCTGTTACATATGGGTGTTCATTGTCTCTTTCATCCCCTTGGAATGGAAGCACCATAAGGGTGGGGGTTTTGCCTGTTTGGTTCATGGCTGTGCCTCCCTGCCCGGCACAGACCAGGAACCCAGCCAAGGGCTATGCCACCAGCGAAGGGTCTCCTTTGCTCCCGACCTTCACCTTGAGGGAGGCACACACCATCGCAACGCCTTCTTGACCACTGGTCTGGGCCGAGGCTGCCACTGCCCCCGCGCCCTCTGATGAAAGAGGAGACCAGTCAACTCGGCCTCCAGACACTCTGGGTGCGCCCCGGCCCGCAAAGCCTCATCTGAGACAGGCTCCCTGTTTCAACTTCCCGTTTCTTCAGCCCAGAGGCGGCCTTCCTTCCCCCTCGGTCGTGCATTTGGCCCTTGTTTCAGCTGAGGCTCCAGGTGGAGGAGGCCCCGCCCTCGCAGGACCCGGAGTTAAGAAGCCACCCGCCCCCCAACAGCCATGTGAGCCTCTTTTTTCTGTTGCACTGTTTTCCTGCTCATTTATTTTTCTAATCTCAAATACAGATTTTTGTTACCTTTCAAAATATGGAGACTTTAAAAAAAAAAAAAAGGCAGTCTTTTCAAAGAGGGCTCATGGCTAGAACTCAGAGAGCTTCTTTCATGCCTCCTGGTCGCAACCTCCAGGGATAAAACAACTGAAGCTTGGTCCCAAATAGGAAAACACAACTTTTTTTTTTTTTTTTAATCAGGCAAGGGTTGTGTTTCTACACCTAGGACAGTTTCTGAGCCCTGGGGTAGCAGTGAACTGGATCTTGATTTTTCATTTCAGATGCCGCATCTCTGAATTCTTTCCCCAACCCATAACTGTTCAGTATTGCTCTTAGTTGCTCCAGACGTTTTGATGGTGTTTTAGGGCTTGTAGTTAACACACAATGAATACCCCGAATGTACTCCCGCTGCTCTGGGCATTCCGCCCCAAATGCTTCCACTGGCTCCACAGCTCTGTGGTTTTTCAAGTCGCTACATACACACGGGATGACCCATTTCTTCTGCTCCATCAAACCGCCCTGCCTTCAAATCCTTCCCTGTAAATCCCTCTCCCCTCATGACTGAAACCTTCCACCGCGTCTCTCAAGGAGGCCCCTCCCTCCCCACCCCCTGCCAACCCCACCCTGAGATTCTGGAGGGAAAAGAGTAATCAAAGAACTGAAAGAAAAAAATGTCAGTTTTGACTAATCTGAGCCAGGCACACTTTCTTCAGGTGTTGCAGATCTTGCCTCCTGGGGCAGATGAGGATCCAAAAGGCAAAGGTCGGAGCTCCCGTCGTCGCTCACCAAAAATGAACCTGACTAGTATCCATGAGGACGCAGGTTCGATCCCTGGCCCTGCTCAGTGGGTTAAGGATCTGGGGTTGCCGTGAGCTGTGGTGTGGGTCACAGACACAGCTAGGATCTGGTGTGGCTGTGGCTGTGGTGTAGGCTGGCAGCTACAGCTCTGATTCGACTGCCAGATCCTTAACCCACTGAGCAGGGCCAGAGATTGGACCAACATCCTCGTGGATACTAGTTGGGTTTGTTACCACTGAACCACCACGAGAACTCCAGAGAAAGTAATTTTAAAAAGGACTTTTGTTGAGTCGATCATTACAGGCACAAAAGCCTCTAGTTAACAAAACTCAGTGCATTCTTCAAGATATAACTCAAATGTAATTTTATCCATGAAGCCATCCAGCTCCCCCAACCCCAAGATGGAAAAGAGCCAAGGAGGTTGGGTGGCATCTGGGACACCAGAGTATACCTAGGAGGTACAACTTCCTGAAATGGAGCTCTGGAGAGCTTCCATGAGGAGAGACCAGTATAGGGCGTGGAGTTTAGAAACCCACGTCCTGCCAGGGAGAAAGGATGAGTCAAGGATCCAGAGCAGAAAAGGACTCTGAGCAGGGAGAGAGCAGATGGGTCATCTGAGAACAAAGTCAGGAGTTTTCGTGGAGCGAGAAGAGACGTCTCTCGGGGGGACAGGGACCAGGACAGACGCACGCCCTGCATGTCTGCAATGTTCTCTGAATCATGCTGGATGGAAACCATCCCGCCCTTTCTCAAATCCCAGAGCCCTTTGCACTTCCTGGGGCTCTGCCTTCAGTGTGGACTGCCTGCCTTTGTGGTTCTTCAATGTGTAGGTCTTCCATTCCTCCCGCAATACAAACCCTTCGAAGGCAGGTCCAGGTCTTACTCATCTTCATCCCCTCTTCCCAGCCCACACCCAATGCCTAACCCGGTGTCCTCCCCATAATCACTGTAATAAATATTTGTGTGATGGATTAATAAAAACATTACCCTCTTTGGTTTCAACTAGGACCAAATAAAACATGGCCCAAGATACTGTGGAACCTGGATGCCACAGGTTTTGAACAAGGTGCTAAATAAGAGGCAATAAGGAATTGTCTGAAGGTCAGGGAACAGTCATTCTGAAAACTCAGTAGCTTAATTTTTTTTTTTTTGTCGTTTTGCCTTTATCTAGAGCCGCATCCACGGCATATGGAGGTTCCCAGACTAGGGGTCTAACAGGAGCTGTAGCCGCCGGCCTTCGCCACAGCCACAGCAACGTGGGATCCGAGCCGCGTCTGCACCTACACCACAGCTCACGGCAACGCCGGATCCTTAACCCACTGAGCGAGGCCAGGGATCGAACCCACAACCTCATGGTTCTTAGTCGTATTTGTTAACCACTGAGCCACGAAGGAAACTCCAATTTTTTTTTTTTTACTTCCTCCCTGATATGAGTGAATCATGGACCCGGTCAAAAGGCCTTCCAGCAGATACGGGCCCGGGGCGGGCTGGACTGTGATTTGGCTCTAGGAGGACCGGCCAGCCTTGGTGAGGATGGAAGGACCAGGGTGGCTTAAGGTGAGAAGCAGGGATGCTCCAAGCGTGTGCACCTGAGGCCAGGTGACCTGGGGAGAGCTGGCCCACTCCATGCTGTTTGCTCAGGGCAGATTGACCCTCCCGACACACCAAGGACCAGCTCAGTCGAGAATCCCTTGGGGTGCCGTGCACACAGCTGGCACCAGCCTGGGTACTGACAGCACATTGATATGCGGTTTGGGCTTTCTTTAAAAATCCCAGACTTGCTCGTGATGTTTCCAACACAAGACTTCAAGCAACCAGAATTGGCATCAAAGCTTTTCTCTGTCCCTATTCTAAAAGATAAAGATCATTCTAACACAGCTGGGAAGCTTCAGGGTCTATTATCAGACTAGATAAAGGGTTTTACAGGCAGTCTGTGTCCTGCAGGGGTGACTCGACGGCTTTCCGAGTCTGAGGAAGGCGGTTCCTTCTTGTTGGAGGGGCTCCATCCACCCTTTGCATCTTTGTCCCAAGTGTTCCCGGAGCTACAACAGCCAGCTCTCTTGTGTTCGGAAATGGCATCTGCCTCTCTCTGTGTGGGAAGAGAAAACCCCATTTTGGACACTGACACACACACATACCTCTTTCCTGGCCAAGGATAACATTGCCTGTCTGCGACCTGCAGGTCCGTCCGTGCCACTAACAAGCACATCCACCAACTCCCTTATAAAAGGAACCCCTTTGGCCTTAACCGCCCATGCCGAGGGATCAGGTCCTATTTCAGCACCAAATCCATGCAGTGCTTTGGTTTTTGAAATAAAGATATGCATAGATAGAGATTTATGTGCATACATAATAGAATATAAAAACAATAACTGATCAGTAAATAAAATTAAAAAAAAAGACAAAAAAAATTAAAAAGGAGTTCCCTTCGTGGCTCAGTGGTTAACGAATCTGACTAGGAACAATGAGGTTGCGAGTTCTATCCCTGGCCTCGCTCAGTGGGTTAAGGATCGGCGTTGCCGTGAGCTGTGGCGTAGGTCGCAGATGCAGCTCAGATCCTGCGTTGCTGTGGCTGTGGCATCGGCTGGCAGCTACAACTCCAATTAGACCCCTAGCATGGGAACCTCCATATGCCGTGGGTGCAGCCCTAAAAAGACAAAAAAAAAATCATTATATAAAATGTAAATATGTACATTTGCAAATGTATGTATATCTAAAGGCGACCTCAGTTACTATTTGGTTGCTTCTGGCCTTCCATTTCTCTTTGCAGAGAGAAATTTCCCCCTTTCCACCTAGCAAATGTGCATATGAAAATGTACAAGCAAATATATATACATATGCAAATGAATGCACATATGCGAATGTGTATGTATGCAAAAACATCTGGAGACCCTCATCCAAAGGCAACTTCAGTTACAGTTGGTTGCTACTGGCCTGCCATTTCTCTTTGCAAAGAGACATTTCCCCTCTCTACCAAGTTGCTAGTGTTTAAAATCAGTATCTTTGCTGTTCTGTCACGAGCTTTCACCTTCTAAACATACAGATCCAGCAAACATCACTTGGAATTTCTGCAGAGTGTTTCCTTAAAAGGAGCTGCCATATCCGCTTACTCGTTCCCCTCTTGAAAGACGTTTATCTTCTAGCGTTGCCCGTTTCTAAAGTAATGATAGCAAATAACTGTGTGCAAAGACACACATCAGTTTTGGGAAACTCTCCTTAGCATGGAGTCATAGAAGAGGAATTTCTGAGTACAGGGTCAGGAAGATGGGCAGCCAAGGTCCAGGGTGGACCAGAGCCAAGTTTATGAACCGATCGTCGTCAGCTCCCAAACACAAGACCTACTGCAACAAGGTCACCTGGGCATTTCTTTAAAACCCAGATTCCTAACAGTCACTAGGCAACTTCTCCATAATGGCTGCTTCTGTACAACTGGAGCTCCAGGCGGGGACACTTTTTGAAGAATGTCTTCCTAAGCTTTCTGTTTATCTGTCGCTGTTAAAACTGCAGACAACCGGCCTATTCCTAATCCTTGCTTCTCGGCAGCGGAGGGAAAAACTCATAACAGCAATCAGTTCATTTCCTAATTCCTTTATGAAGTATTCACTTAAAAAAATTTAATTATCCTACATAAAGATACGGAAATTGAGGAGTTCCCATTGCGGCTCAGTGATTTAAGAACCCGACTAGCACCCACGAGGATGTGGGTTCCATCCCTGACCTTGCTCAACAGGTTAAGGATCTGGAGTTGCCACAAGTTGCAGCCCAGGTCTCAGATCTAGTGTTGCTGTGGCTGTGGCATAAGCTGACAGCTGCAGCTCCGACTGGACCCCTAGCCTGACATTTCCTTATGCCACAGGTGCGGCTGTGAAAAGGCTAAAAAAAAAGGGGGGAGGGGTAAGTCAAGATACCACTGATTAAAAGCCCTGCCTTTGCCTTACCTGGTCTTTGAAAGTTAGCCCTTCCCTGTGTGAATTTGGGGGGGGTGCTTTTTAGGGCCCCACCTGCGGTATACAGAAGTTCCCCAGGTTTGGGGTTGAATTGGAGCTGCGGCTGCCGGCCTACACCACATCCACAATGTGTAACAAGGGATCTGAGCCACATCTGCAACCTGTACTGAAGCTCCCAGCAACACTGGATCCTTAACCCACTGAGCGAGGCCAGGGATGGAACCCGCATCTTCACGGATACTAGTTGGGTTCCTCACCCATGAGCCACAACAGGAACTCCACCCGCCTTCCCCGTGCAAACTTTTTATTCCCATTTTAAATATTTCTGCTTCTGAGTCCGCGGACAGTTTCCTCTGCCTGGCCTCTGGAGTCTGATTTTTCTCTTCACCGGAAGTTACAGACAGAGTCTCATGACATTTAACCATGAGCGTCGAGGAGGTCAGGGGAATTTTGGTTACACACTATTCCACGTGCACCAAAGGAAGAGCGTTTGGGAGTCGCTGACGGGATCCGCTATGAAGGAACAGTCCACCGGGTTCAGACCCAAGACGCACAAAGAAGACACGGGTGTCGTCCGTCTCCCTGAACCCCAGCATGTTCCCTCGGTGCTCCTTTTATTCGGAACTGATGAATCCACACCAATCAAAACGGAGACATAAAGGCGGAGACGGAAAGGGTGTCAAAAACAAAGAGAGGTTTGGAGTCCAGGACTTCCGGCTGGGCTGGGGGTGACCCCGGCGGCTGCCACCCAGTGCAGTTGGAGGGGAACGGCTGCCTCCCGCGTCTCGGCCCCACGTCAAAGCCGCTTTCTTAGAGGAGGCGCTGCAAAGGTGTCTGGGTATTAATTTGTCTGTTGTGAGAGGTTTTAGTGCTGCTTTAAATCACTCCTGATCACAAACAGGGTCTCCATGGAGGTGTCTCTGAGCTGCTTGAACTTGGTGAGGCCTGAAAAGAAGAAACTTCCGCCAGTGGCGGGGGGAGCCAGACTGCGGGTCAAGGTTAATTACCTGATGCGGTTAAAAGGCAAGGGCTCTGGTCCCACAAAATCAACCCACAAAAGTGAATCTGGTACGTGTAGTGTTCTGGTAGTTGGGGTTTTTTTTTGGCAGGGAGGGGGTTGTTGTTATTGTTGTTGTTGTTTTAAAGGACACATTTCTCCAAAGACGTGTTGAAACCCAGAGGCTGTGGTTCAGGGTTAAACGGCCTGGGCCAGGAAAGGGCAATACTCAGTTTACTGGGCAAGGCAGTCTTTTACTATCAGACAAGCAGTCTGCTGTACCCGGACGGGAAGCTGAGAGGACTGCCGTGGAGACGGTGACCTGGCCTGATCATGGGGTCAATTTAAGATTAGAAAGTTCCCTAGAGTTTGAAGTTGCTTCATCCAAGGCTCCAGTGATACTCAGACTGGTACGTAGCCTGGGACACTGACCCCATCCCAGGTCCAACCTCTAAGTTCTGCCTGATGAAGAGAACAGACTAGCATTCATGAGGATGTGGGTTCCATCCCTGACCTTGCTCAACAGGTTAAGGATCTGGAGTTGCACAGCAGGGCAGAGCAGCTGCGAGCAGCACAATTTCTGCCTTTCTCTTATTAAGATGCACCTTCTCCTTAGAGTGGGTAAGAAAGGCTGGAAATCCCTGGCCCAGCTGCCAAAGACTCCTAGGGTGGTCCAGGAGTCTGGGATGTTAACAAGCCCCCTTCGCCATCACGGGACTCGGATATCGCTGGCTGGTATTGTGACCAAGACCCAAGACTGCCCCCCTCGACCCCACCCCTCACCCCACCCACCCCTGATCACCAAGCGTGGCTCTATCCAGGAGCCCCAAACATAATGCTTTCCGTCAGGGTTGAGCAAGCCTCAGATAAGTTCTGTGCTCCTCGGGTGAAAAGGCCACGGTTTCGTGGCCCTTCTTTTGGAATGAATCACAGAAGGAGGACTCTGCATTTATTCTTTGTGTGTACAAGCCAGTGACTCAACTCTGGCAGCAGCATTCTTGTAAGATGGTCTTTGGGGGCCCCATCAGCCAAAGAGATAGTCAAATACTCTAATGCACTAGTTGACTGTGGCCACACCACCCCCTCAGAGCGACCTTTATCAATTGCTTTGTTGTTCCCAGATGCTCATTGTCCCCTCGTCATCCTTCATAACTGCAACCAAGGACTAGAACATAAGCAAGAAAGAAAGGTTTACTCTTTTAAACCAAATTGTTGGGGTTTTTTTTTGGAGGGGGTTGCTTTTTAGGGCCATACCTGAGACATACGGAAGTTCCCAGGCTAGAGGTCCAACTGGAGCTGCAGCTGCCGACCTACGCCACGGCCACAGCAACATGTGATCTGAGCTGTGTCTGAGACCTAAGCCACAGGTCACAGCAACGCTGGATCCTTAACCCACGGAGTCAAGCCAGGGATTGAACCTGAAGCCTCATGGATACTAGTCAGATTCACAACATGCTGAGCCACAATGGGAACTCCAGGGGTGTTTTTTTTACTGTGACAAAAGCTGGTATATAGACACAGACTTGCTCCTTGAAAGACATAGGAATATAGGACATTCTTTCCCCCAACACACTTCTCCTAAATACCCACTCCACCTACTCTGTGAAAGGTACTCATCAAGGTTAAAGGTACAAACCTTACAACTATGGCCTCTGACCAGCTCCTACCATTCAGCATTATCCCCTCCTGCTACAGAAACAAATCGTGCCACTCTCTTTTTTTTTTTCTTTTTTGGCCACCCCCATGGCACATGGAAGTTCCCAGGCCAGGGATCGAACCCGAGCCACAGCTACAACCTACACCACAGGTGCAACACTGCCAGATCCTTAACCAACTAGGGATGGAGTTGGTACCCCCACAGAGACAAGCCAGATCATTAACCCACTGCCCCATAGCAGGAAATCCTCACGTCATTCTTCTGCTCAGAGCCCCTCAGTGGTTCTCCAGCCAACTCAAAATTAAAGCCCAAGTCCCTTACGATGGCCTGGAGCACGCCCCCGCCCCCGCCCCGGTCCTTGTCTCTTCTGCCGTCTCATTTCCTACCACCCCTATCATGCAGCCCTGGTGTCCCGGCTGTTCCTGAAATATGCCAAGTGTGCTCCTGCCCCAGGGCCTTTGCACTTGCTATTCATTCTTCCTTGACTGTTGTTCCCCAGGATACCACCAGGCTCATTCCCTCCCCTCCTTTAAGTCTTTGCTCAAGTGTCACCTCCTCCCTGAAGCCTGCCTTGACCACCAGGTTGAAAGGAACCCTTCTCCATTGCTCCCCCAGCCCCCCTTCCATGCCCTAATCCTCTCCATTGCACGTGTCACTGTCCACATCGTCTACACTGGCAGTTCTCAGGTTGGTGCATGAGCCCTGAAGTTCTCCCAGACACAGTCAAACCATTTTCATAATAATACTAAGAGGCTCTTTGCCCTTTTCCCTGTGTTGACATTTGCAGTGATGGTACAAAGCAGGCAGTGGGTGAAAGTGCTGGCACCTTGGAGTGAGTCAGCTCAGGGACACTAAACTGTACTGTCGGTCCCTGTGTCCCTGCCTGACACACTCACAATAGAATAGGTGCTGGTTCCACTTGAGACTGTCCCCGAGGAAAGTGTATAGGTGATCATTTTTATTAAATCTTGACCCTTTGGAGCACACGTCTTTCTGATAGTCTTAGGAATTCGCACAAAGCCCTTCTGTCACCTACCAAGGTAGGATTTTGGTCTCAAGGAAAAATGCTTATGTGATTTTTAGACAGATCCAGCGCCTTCTTTCATGGACTACATTTTACTCAAAAGGGTGACTGACAGACAAATTATAATCATTCCCACTTGAGTACTTGACAGACATTTTCTGGAAAACAACTGACAGTATTTGCTGCCCAAGATAAAATACTGGGTTTTGATGGGATTTCCCATCGTGGTGCAGCGGAAACAGATCCGACTAGTTTGCGGGATCTATCTCTGGCCGCGCTCAGTGGGTTGAGGGTCCGGTCTTGCCATGAGCTGTGGTGTAGGCTGCAGACATGGCTTGGATCCGGCGTTGCAGTGGCTGTGGTGTAGGCCGGCAGTGGCAGCTCTGACTCCACCCCTAGCCTGGGAACCTCCATATGCTGCAGGTGTGATCTTAAAGGAAAAACAAAATGACTTTTTGAGTCCTGGTGCAGTAGCTAAGATCCGCAACTGAAGGGCCATTCAAATTTTCCCAACTACTGCCTGTGTGAGGCCAGATGTTCTCCATACACTTCAGCCAAAACCATATCAACACAGACCATCGGGGAAGCAGATATGAGAATCCAACCATTTCCCACTTCAGTCAAAAAGTAGAGAGACTTGGAAAAAATGTTAAAAACAAACAAACCAACAAAATCATGACACTCTTCTCTAAATTTTTGTTTTGGGATACATAGCAATTTTTCATTAGACATGGATCGTTTATATTAACATGTCACATTGTTGCTTTTAAATGTTCCTATGTGATTGTTTTTAATTGCTCAGTTTTGATATCTAGTATTGTAAATTTCAACAGCGATAACCAGAAAAAGGTTTTTGGATGCCTTCAGTAATTTTGAACTTTTTGGGTTCTGAGGCCAAAAAGTTTGAGAATTGCTGCTATGTAGAACTTATTAGTTATTTCTTGTCTTCCTCTTTTAGAATGCAAACTACACTAAGGCAGGGGTTGTTTTCTGTCTTGTTCACTGTCCCCAGAGGTTAGAAAAGTGCCTAATATTAGTAGGCACTCGTTAAAAATCTGTTGAATGAATGAATGAATGAATGAATGAATGCCACCTAAACTTGCCCTCCAATCTCATGAGCATCCCTGCCAAGGCCCAGCTCAGGCCCCATAGCCATCCACCGGCTCTAAGGTATTTTCCGGCTTCCTGCCCTCTCCAAACCAAACCACTCCAGCCCCCTTGAGCCAACCTGAACTCCCACCACGCTGACCTGTCCCCCTCAACCTGGCCCCAGTGTTTATATGCACCCCCTTTTCCTCCCACGTGACTGCGAGATCCCGGAGTGCCACGGTCAGCCTTCCCTTCCCTCTCCCTCAGCTCTCCGCACAGAGCCTAGCAGGGAAGAAATGCTTTCGACTGAATAAATGTGTTTTAAGTGAGTGAGTGACATGCGAAATGAGCATCCTTTCATGTGAATAAGCCTACGGACGCTCACATGCAGAAGAGTGCTTCCAGCAGCCAGTCAAAGCCTTTCTCTGGTACAGCCTGGATCCCACACTTTTCTGTACCTATAGCTCAGCCCTTGAATGTCCTCTGCTGACCCTCACTGGCCTGTCCCAGGGCTGGTATCCAGGCTTCCACTTGTGGCTGCAGGTCCAGGCATTGTCCACGCATTGTTCACTGCTGGAGTCCTTGCGTTAGTGACAACAGTAACTCGCCCCTTTCTTCCTCTTTTTTTCCTTCCTTCCTTCCTTCCTTCCTTCCTTCCTTCCTTCCTTCCTTCCTTTCTTTCTTTCTTTCTTTCTCTTTCCCTCTCTCTCTCTCCCCCTTCTTTCTTTTTCTTCCTCCCTCCCTCTCTTCCTTCCTTCCTTCCTTTCTTTCTTTCTTTCTTTCTTTCTCTTTCTTTCTCTCTCTCTCTCTCCCCCTTCTTTCTTTCTTTTTCTTCCTGCCTCCCTCCCTTCCTCTCTCTCTTTTTTTCTTTATTAATTCTTCCACTCAGCCAAAGCTTTTATTTCTTAAAATGTTGGTCTGAATGTCTAGTAAATCCACCTGGACTGGGTTATTGTTTCTCTGTCTCTAAAGCATTACATGGAAGGTGATTTTCACCTTATATTTAACCTACGAAATCCTAAATTCTGTAGGGTAGTGGCTAAGGATAGTTAGTATTGAATATGCACCAGTCTGCGGTGCAGGGGTTAGAGATGCAGCCTCTGGAGCCCTACTGCTTGGGTTCAAGCCCCAATTCCACAGGCCACTAGCTAAATAACCTTCGGCAAGTTATTCCACCTACCTTTGCCTCGGTTACTTCATCTATAAAATGTCTGTGGCTGAAGTATCATCAGGGTTTCTGCAAGGATTAAATGAGTTAACGGTGGCATTTCTCTTTTTTATTTTTAAATTTTTTTTCTTTTGCGGCATATGGAAGCTCCCAGGCTAGCAGTCGAATTGGAGCTGCAGCTACCAGCCTACACCAAGGGATCTGAGCCGCATCTGTGACCTACACCACAGCTCACAGCAGTGTCGGATCTTTAACCCACTGAGCAAGGCCAGGGATCAAACCAGAGTCCTCATGGTACTTGTCGGGCTCGGTATCGCTGAACCGCAATGGGAACTTCCAAAGAGTAGCATTTTTTTTAATATTTACTGTGTGTTAGTCATCAGAGTGATAGATACATAAAATCCCCCAGACTCTTCAACAACCTCATGAGGAAGAACCCTAAGGAACTAGGGGCTGAGTTAAATTAACTTGTGTCACCAGCCACCAGCACATGCCTGGCACATAGCATATGCTCCATCGGTATTTAGAGAATGAATGAATGAATGAATGAATGAATGAGTCCCACAAAATGAAGGTTCGGATCCCATTTTATGGATGAGCAAACTGAGCCTCCTCAAGGGTAGGCAGCCCGTCCACCCTATGACCATCCCTCCACCAATGGTAGATACCTGGGTTTGCCCCCAGAAGCCTCGAATTGGGCAAACCCAGTGTTTGTTCAGCGACAGTCTCTGTGGCAGCCACCTGAGACAAAGCACCTGGACCCTCCCAACCCCGCCAGCCTCCACAGGACAAGCAGGCATGTTTTCAAGGTGCAATAAACTTCTCGCATGATCTCAGCTGATTAGTCCAGACTATGGATAAATCCCATCAGACCAGCTTGCAATGCAAAGCAGTGACCAGACCACAGGAGGCCGTCCTGCTTTCAATGAGCACGGAGCTCAGCGTGCTTCTTTCACTCTTTCTCAGCTTCTGGTACTGGGGGAAGAAAAGTGAAGAAGCAGGCTGGGGAAAGGCAGGCTGACCTACACACTCAAAATGCAACCAGCCTCCCCACCTGTGGCTACAGATTTTGCTGGAAGGTAGCGGACACATGGCCTGACCGAGCCTCCAATGGGTCAGACTTGGCTTTCTGAGGGCTTCTAAGAGCTGCATTTAACCAGAGGAAACGGAGCTGCGAAGGAGCTAGGAGGGCTGAGGCTGGCCTCCCCACGGCCGCCCAGTGCACAGCCCCCGCTCCCCCCCAGGGTCTGGCCACAACCCGCCTTGCTCAGTTACTGCCACTTACAGCATGGAGCAAGGAGCCCCCGCTCAGGCTGCCTGCGCATCCGAGGAGCGCCAGGTGGGGTTGGGAGTCCCCAGGCCTGGGTGCTCCCAAGCCCTCAGGGGCTCATGGTGGTCAAGGGACAGTACCTACCTGACAATGAGGGAAGAGACACCAGAGGGTCGGGCCCTTCCCCTCCAGCCCCCCCAGAGGACAGAAGGGCTCGGGCTGCATTCACACACAAAGGTGTTTTCTCCCTTTGTCACTTTAAAAGTGATCCATTTTAAAAGTAGAAACTTTGCATAATACGTAAAAGCACTAAGAAGAAAACTAAAGTCACCCACCTAGTATCTAGAAATAACTCTTATGACTATTTTGTAGCAATCCTCCGGTTCCTCCTTCTACGCATATCTTTATTCTGGAACACAGTAGCCTCATCATGTTCATACTGGTTGTTTTTTCTTTCTTTTTTTGTCTTTGGTCTTTTTTTTTTTTAGGGCCGCACCCGCGGCATATGGAGGTTCCCAGGCTAGGGGTCTAACAGGAGCTGTAGCCGCCGGCCTTCGCCACAGCCACAGCAACGCGGGATCCGAGCTGTGTCTGCGACCTGCACCACAGCTCACGGCAACGCCGGATCCCTAACCCACTGAGCGAGGCCAGGGGTCAAACCTGCATCCTCATGGATACTAGTCGGGTTCGTTAACCTCTGAACCATGATGGCAACTCCTCATACTGTTTTATTAACAGGTTTTTCATCAAACACTGAATGGGAAACATTTTCTTCATCATAGTAAATACGATTTTGCCATTTGAAAAGTCAGCAGAGTAGACTATCATCATCTGGAATGTACTGAGGTATTAATTTTTTTTTAAATTTTTTTTAAATGATGGCCCTCATTGAATTTTTTCACTTTTCTAAACAATGTGCTGAAGAGCTTACACCTAAATTGGGCACTTCAATTATTTCTTTAGGAGGGTGACTAGAAGTAGAATTATCAGGTCAAACTGTACACACGCCTTTAAAATTTTTAAACAGACTTATTAAGGTATAACTGACATACGATAAGTTGCATGTACTTAATGTCCACGGTTTTGTAAATTTTGACATATGTCCACACCCATGAAACCGTTGGCACGATCAAGATAATAAACATGTCCATCCCCCTTGTAAGTTTGTCTGTGCCCCTTGTAATTGTTTTCTCTTTCCGCTCTCCGCCTCCCCAGCTTTCTGTCACTGTGGACTAGTTAGAGTTTTCTAGGGTTTTATGTCAATGGATCTTTTTCCACTGGCTGCTCTTACTCAGCGTAATTATTTTGGGGTTCAGTCACATCATGGCACCTACTGGTATTTCCTTCCTTTTTATTGCCGAGTAATATTCCATGGTCTGGGTAGCAATGTGCACACTTTTTTTTTTTTAATGCTCTTGATGTGTACTACCAAATTTTCAGTGGGGGCCTCTTGGGGTCCTCTATCCTAAAAGCACAGTAATTTGAACCTAATCATTCCTGAAAAGCTAGGACTGAAGTGCCACTTGTTCCAGGTGCACCAATCTGCCTTCTGAATTGCATGGTCCCAGTGTAGATTACCAGGAAAAAAATGAAAATGACCAAGAAGCCATGCTGGCGAGGACAGCAATGGGTCATGGGATTCCAGAGGGTGGTTCACACCTCAGCCCTCCAAGCCCAGGAAGGACCTGTTTCCTGGCACGTGCTTGTGCTAAATCAGCTTTTGATCACTGGTCCTGATGGGCGTTAATGAGCGGGGCAGTGGGACCATATAGGCCATGCAGATGAGTGTGTGCGAGGCATGTCTGTCCTCCCTGTAACCATGCACAGACATTGTATTGATATTGTATAAAACAGCGAAAAACCAAACACGAAATCTATATTTGCTTTGCTACTAGACTGTAAAACCACTGAATCTGCGGCTGACTCATCTTCCTACACAGCCTCTCGCTCTGGTAAATTCTCAACACACTTTCTTGAACACTGTCGACTAGATGTTCTTTGAAATAGCTCAGGTCCTGCCCTGAATCACTGAGACAGAAATCAGGTGACTATAGGGCAGCCCGGCTGGGGGCTGGGGACTGCTACAGTCGGGAAGGCTCTGTCCTTCTGAGGAAGACAAGTATGAGAGTAGCTGTGATAGTTAATTTCACGTGTCACCTCCAGACCTCTTGCTAACAAAATTAGGAGGAAAGTGCATGACAATTGCAGTTCTCATTTCTGTAACTGGTCACGTGGTCATCCCTGGCACCTGCGACTACCTTCTTCCACCACCCACTCTGCCTTTCCTTTGCCATCAGCAAGCACCTCAGCTGCTTGTGGTTCTTTACCTGGTGGGATGACCCAAGCCTTCATTCCTGAAGGGTCTGAGTCATTAAAAGTCCTGCCTGAATTGGGTTGTAGTTTTCCACTGCCCTTAGTCACAGGGCCAGGAAATCCATATGCCTTGGGGTGGCCAAAAAAGAAAAAGAAAAAAAAAAAAACCAGTTATATGGCAAACGCATGGATCCTGGAGCGATGAAGAATTAGCATCATTTACATACAATTGTTCCCATCCCCCTCCACGAACCCTCAGACCTGGGGGCTAAAAGAGACACTAAGTGGCTAAAAAACTGTTCTCCAGGCAGGAGTGTGGGCGACATCTCTGACAGGTCCGCTGAGAGAAGAGTCACATCTGAGCATCTCAATCACGTTACTTCTCACAGCTCATTTTTGGAGTCGAATGTCTTCCCAGAAAGTAGAGAGATAATGTCAGAATTTTTAAAGGGCAGAAGAGCTAGGATGACAAAAACAGCATCAGGATTAGGGAGGGGGAATGCAAATCCCTCAGCTGCCGAAATGGCCCTTCACCTGAACTTGGCTCTTCACCGAAACTTGGAACTGATGTAAAACCGGAGCGGTTTCAAAGCTGCCTTTCTGCACAGTGCTGCCATTGTGCAGTGGGTTCGGATTGAGCTAACCCTACAAAATCCGTTTCCCTGGACACATCCTGCGGGGTTTCTGAGGCCAATGGCGCTAAAACACCGAGATGGAACTCATTCGTCAAAGAGGGCTGTCACTCAGCCCCGTTCCTCCTAGAGGCGCACCCTGAAGGAGAGAATTTTTCCTCTGGGGCCTTGGGCATGTCTGCCTGTGGTCTTGTAAGTCACAGCAAAGAGAAAGGAAAACATGGGCGGAAATCAAAGTGTCCTGAGGGGAAAAAGCCAACAGTACAGAAACGGTGCTTTAAGATTGTTGTTTGCAGGAGTTGTGGCTTAAGATTGTTGTTTGCAGGAGTTGTGGCTTAAGATTGTTGTTTGCAGGAGTTGTGGCTCGGCAGGTTAAGAACCCAGCACAGTGTCTGTGAGGATGTAGGTTTGGTCCCTGGCTTTGCTCAGTGGGTTGAGGATCCAGTGTTGCCACAAGCTGCAGTGTAGGTCGCAGATGCTGCTCGGATCTGGCGTTGCTGTGGCTGTAACACAGGCTGGCAACTACAGCTCCAATTCGACCCCTAGCCTGGGAACTTCCATATGCTGCAGGTGCAGCCCTAAAAAGAGAGAGAGAAAAAAAAGAGGCTGTTGTTTTCGGGAGAACATGACAAGGAGCTGCTTTCCCCACAGGGAGAAAGACAAGAAGGTGCTCTGTGCAAGGCTTGCGCTGCACCGGGATGAAATGGACTGGGTCGCCAGAGGCCTGGGTGTTACTTTAGAGGAGTGAGAACCCCTCGCTGGGCCTCCTTTTCCCCAGACGAGCAGGTGGAACAGGGTGGAACCGGGGACCCTCCCAGGCCTTAGAGTCTGTGTTTGGGGAAAACCTGGAAGCCTCGCTTCAGGGGTGGTACGCGGGTCTATGCGTGTGTCCTGCCGGATGGCGGGCAGGCTGAAGGTTGGGGTGACTGGGGAGGAGTGAGCAGGCCCCTAAGAGTGAGCGCTTAGCAGAGCAGAGGGGCGAATTGGGGCTGTCTGAGGTGGCGGGGGGCAGGGGGAAGCGTATCATTAGAGTATATTTGGAGGTAGATTTGGAAGACAAGCTTTGCTTCAGAACCCAACGCAACCCAGACGGAATTCTCTGTGCGAATGTGTGGGCAGCATTCACAGCAGACAACCTCAGCTCCCTGATCCCAAAGGGAGACCACATCCCACAGGGATGGCCAGCTGGCGTTTCTGAACCTGATACGCAGTTCTAAGGGGAGAACGGATGAGTAGGTTCAGGCATTCAATACAGGGGCTCAGAGCCCTAGAATTAATTCGGTCTAAACATCCAGTCATTGGCCAAACATGACCTCAACACCTACTCTGTGTCGGTGGCAGGTGGGACGTCTTTTCCCCTTCCTGCCTCCATGCCACCGGTGACACATGCCAGCACCTCTCAGCCACAGGTGGAGACCCTGGCCGGGAAGACACCGCAGACCTGCAGATGGATCTTGACCGGAAACACCACAGGACGGCCTCTGTTTCCTCAGCCTCTGGCATCGAGACTGAATTTCCTGCCCCGAAATGCCGTCCACAGCCAGGCCAAGGAGCCAAAAAAAAAGGAGGGGGGCCTTTTAAAATTAGTGTACTGGGAGATGGAGCTGCTGGGAGAGGGGGGATGAAAAGAAGGCTCTTGGAAGAACTCCAGCTATTTTATTCCAGGTTTTTCATTCCCGTTTGGAGATCTGGGACACATTGATTCACAACTTTATAGTTTTTATTCAGCAATGATTTATGGATTGACCAATCTGGGCCTAATCAGTTGGAGAAGGATTGGTTTTTCGGTCCAATAATGTGATATTTATGAGCCCATGAAGTGCACCGGGGGCTGCAGCCCTGCTTGGAGTCAATAGAACAGGACTTCTAAGCTCTCAGAGAGGGGAGTTCACAGACCATTTTCTGCTCCCAGATCACGCTTAAAGCTCCCCTGTACATTAAAGGCTTCTGGTGTCATCTCATATTTAAACTCCAAGCTGCCTGCCCATAAATCTTTAACAACCGTGAACGGCTCCAGCCGTCGTGGCGTTCCTGGTTCCATCTGCCTGTGACATTCTCCCCCCCTCTTTCTTTCTCTGACTGTGGAAGTTACTAGCCCGAGGCCGGAGCTGCAGACACTGTCGGGCGCTGGCTGGAGGCCTCGCAGCTGCGGAGGCCAGGGCACGGTCTGAATGCAGTGCAGAGACGCCGGCCAAGGCCACGCAGAGTTCAGCGGGTGATAATGGGCTTCCGGCTCGACCTGTGGTTATTCTGGTTCAGCAACTATAAAGAAATGAGCGGCCTGGACAGACAGGAACTGGTGGAGGAGCCCGTTGTGGTGAAAAGGAAACAGAGGTACTCAGAGAGCAAGCAACCCTGTGTCAGCCTCTGACGGGAAAGAAAGTCTCCTTGTCCTTCTCTGGACAGTTTGCTGTTCTCGGCCTCCACTTCCGGTCACCCCGACCCAGTCATTCTCACTGCGCTTCCGGGTCACAGCCCCATCGTGGTACCAGTCCTCAATGCCTGCTGCCAGCCCCGATCCACTTATTCACCGCTGCAAGGCTCCTAACCGGGGGTCACCGCATGGTTCACCCTTAGAAGAGAAAGATCTAGCAACAGGAAGACACCACAGAGAAGAGTCACAAGCATCTGAGGGATGAAGGGAGAAGCAGCAAATTCTAAATTTCAGAGTCCAAACCCTATAAGAATCTACTATAAAGGGAGTTTTTAGCATCCTGGGAAGACGGTTTTCCATCACTGGACGAATAATCAAATGGATTGTCCAGAGCAGGGATCAGCAAAATTTTTCTGCCAACAGTCAGAAGGTAAATATTTTTGGCTTTGCGGGTCACCTATGGTCTCTGTCGTGTACTCTTCCTTTTTTTTTTTCAGGATTTGAAAATGTAAAATATCATTCTCAGTTCCCAAGCCAAACAAGAAGAGCTGGAGTTCCCGTCGTGGAGCAGTGGTTAACGAATCCGACTAGGAAACATGAGGTTGCGGGTTCGATCCCTGGCCTCATTCAGTGGGTTAAGGATCCGGCAATTGCCGTGAGCTGTGGTGTAGGTTGCAGAGGCGGCTCAGATCCTGCGTTGCCGTGGCTCTGGTGTAGGCCGGCAGCTGTAGCTCCGATTCGACCCCTAGCCTGGGAACTTCCATATGCTGCATGTGCAGCTCTAAAAAGAAAAAAGAAAAAAAAAATGGGGGGGAGAAAAACTTAAAAATTGTTCACTTAAAATTTGCAGTGCATGCTCCATACGTGCCAGTGTGAGCTGAGCGCATGTGTGTCCACCCTGTGTCAGAGAAGCGGGCTGACGGCTCACCCAGCAACCGAAAGATTCACCCGGGGTAGGCGGGAAGAGAGACGGTTGAAAGAACTCAGGACTCAGGAGACATCTGCTCTGCTCAGCCCCCCGAGAAAACCACCTGACTTTTTTGTGACTTTTCCATACCATCTGCACGGGGATAGGGGTCAAGCCAGGAGCCATCCAAGCTCCTTCTCAACTGTGATATTGAACTTGGCCATCCCAAATGCTTTTTGGAACCAAGTGGGATGAAAGAAAAAGGAATGGATAAAAGCTGTTAGATCTGTGCACTCCAACAGGAAACGCAGCCAATTTGGGGGTGACTAGAGGTGACCACTCCCATCGGAACACCCCGCTGTGGGAGTGGGGCAGCTGGGCACAGGCCCTGAAGGAATGTTCGACCCCAGAGCACCAGCCTTCCTGCCATGCTCACCACGAAATAAGCCGTGCGGCCCACATACCACGCCAAGAATCTGGGCAGCTGAACGAGCCATGCCATTGTGGGCAGACACCGAGGCTCCCAGAAAACAAGCAAAGGCGAGGCCTGGAAGCTGCAGCGGAGGCGGGTCACCGTGACCTTCCCTCCAGGGCCAGCACCAGACTGGCCGGCCGACAGGTCTTCATCTCCATCCAGGCGGCCCCGAGCAGCCCTCGGGATGTGGAGATGGCGCCACCACTGCCAGATTGGACACCCGGGGACTGTTCCCTCCATCAGCATTTCTGAGCACCGGCTCCGTGCCTGAATGCTGCCAGACACCAGGCGGACGGGGCGAACGGGGGACAGTACCTGCCCCGAAGAGCTGGCTGGCTGGAGACTTCATGCCCCACCCACCCCAGCCCGAGAATATTTGGGCAAGAGACACGGCATTGGGCGCATTTTGGAGGGTGATGCTAGAGCGGAGAGCTTTGGGTCGTGCCTCTGGTGGCCCCTCCTCAGAGGCTTTGCACATTCATTTTACGGAAATGCTTTGAGCCTCCAGGGACGCGGCCAGCTTCCGCCCTGAAAGCCAAGGGCAGAGTCAGCCTGAGCCTGCTTGCTGCTTGCTGGGACCCTTGCACTACAGGAGGCTTAAGCAAAGGCCCCTGGGACGCAGGAGTCCAATTCAGGAGCCACAGAGACCTACAGACATCCTTGCATTTTTCTGGTGGTCTAAGCAGAGTTGGCTGTTGGAAGTCAGGTGGCCCGAGGCGGGAAGGAGTAAGGAAAACAAAATACAGTGACGGCCAAGTCCCCTTGTACACGTGATGTGGTTAATGACATTGACCTTAAAGGACCCCGACGGTTATCAGTATTTCAAGAACCACCAGGGAGGCACAGCGCTCCTGGCCTCTCTCGTCATCTCCTCCTTCCTGTACCTTGTCTCCTTTCCAGGGTCTCCACTGCTTCCCCACACCCAGTACACTCAAGGCCATTACTGCCAGGGGGAGGGGAGAGAGGAGGAACCTCCTGTTTTCTGGTTTATTTTTCCAGTTTGCTGGCATTTTCTGCTTTTTCAGGGAACCACTAGTTCCAAAGACCAATTCTGCTGCCACTCTGGGGAAGAATCAGAGCCAAAGGCAGTTCAACAGTCCAGTGTCCTTGACCTACTTTTGAAAAGAGGAAGTCCAGGCAGCCCCAGGTGGCAGCAAAGCCAGGGCCTTGGAGATGGAGGGATCCGGGCTCTGGCAGTTACCAGCTGTGCCACCATGAACAAGTCTCACGACCCCTTTGGGCCTCAATTTCCTGATCAATGAAATGGGCGTGATAGGGCCTAGCTCTCAACCGTGCCTACAGAGATGCTATGAAAAATAAATATGACCCTGTACCCAGCTCACAGCACAGGGCCAGACCCCCGATAGGGGTCCCGTCTGTGTTAGTGCGGGCGTCCTTTTGATAAAGGAAGATGACTGAGGACAAGTCCCGGGGCTGGCTTCCTGCCCCCAGCACGGCAACACACCTCAGTCAGCCCACTATTATTCAGAGCCCAACAGCCCACCAAGAAGGCTCAGAAAGCCAGCCGGTCTGTACCAGGCAGCAAGGCCAGTGTGTCACGGCCACCCTCTGGACAGCTGAGTGGCCTCTGATAAAAGAGCCAGGGTGCCTCTGAGCAACCATCAGGCCCAAAGAGTCAAGCAAGTACTTGTCTTCCAGTATGGGCATCACCCACGTGGATATCCCAGGTGCCTGCTCTTGGGTACTCCGTGGCTGGCCCATTCCACCTGCAGATGGACAGCTGCTTTCTTTAGATACACCACGGCTTTGACTCAGGGTCCTGCTGGCCCTGTCATTTGCTGATTTGTTGTCAGTTTCATCTCTGCTCTTCTTCGCTCTGTCCTGTCTCTTAAGGGCTGGAGCCCTGACACCTGCAATTCCCAGACTCCCTGCAGTGGACTCCCAGCTAGGTTCTGGGAAAGGAGGCACTGGCAGGGAAGGCGGGAGGCAGGAAGAAGCAATGGCCTCCCTTCCCTGCTGTGGTCCCTGGTAGGGGGTCTCGGGCAGTATCCACAGCTCTAGTGACCTCCGAGGGTGACGGTGGCAGGGGCTGTGGTCTGGCAGGCTGGCTCCTGGGTTCCCGCCGAAGCAGCTCGGTTCACACTGGTCCTGGGTCCCCTTGGCATCTCCAGCCCAGGGCTGGGAGCGCTTTCCTGCAGCCCCTCCTTTTTGAGTGATCTCCCCTCCCCTCCACGCCCCTCCAGCCATCCCGCACCCTTGCTTCTGATTCCCGAATGAGTCCCCTCTGTGTGCACACCCCAGATGGCTTCCGTTCCCTGACCAGACCCGGACTAACACAGCATTAGAGTGACTATCCAGGACCCACATCACCAGTGGCTGCACGCCTCTGTCTGGCCCAACGTGCACTGACTTTATAAAAGTCCAACCTGCAGGAGTTCCCATTGTGGCTCAATGGAAACGAATCCAATTGGTAACCATGAGGCTGCAGGTTTGATCCCTGGCCTCGCTCAGTGGGTTAAGGATCCGGCATTGCCATGAGCTGTGGTGTAGGTTTTAGATGCGGCTCAGATCTGGTATTGCTGTGGCTGTGGTGTAGGCCGGCAGCTGTAGCTCCAATTCGACCGCTACCCTGGGAGCCTCCATATGCCGCAAGTGTGGCCCTTAAAACACCAAAAAAAAAAAAAAAAAAAAAGTCCAACCTGTAGAAGGCAGGCTGGTTTCTATTTCCCCTTTTCCTCGGGCTCCTGAGCGGGACTAACCCAAGTCCTCTGTGCTGCTCCTGCCTCCATTCACTTCCCCTTTTGGAACCTCCGTGAAGCCACAGCCAGAACCTAAAACAAGAAGCAGGAGCATGTGCCTTTAACCTCACAATTGCCCTCTAGGAATTTACCTTAACAACGGAGTCATAGAAGAGACAAAATAAGGATCCCTAGACACACAGTCATCACAGGACTGCTTATGATCGTGAAAATCTGGAAGCACAAATAGATGATGGGCTAAGTAGGAGTTCCTGTCGTGCAGCAGAAAAGAATCCGACTAGAAACCATGAGGTTGTGGGTTTGGTCCCTGGCCTCACTCAGTGGGTTAAGGATCGGGCATTGCCAAGAGCTGTGGTGTAGGCTGCAGAGGCAGCTCGGATCTGATGCAGCTGTGGTGTAGCCCAGCAGCTGTAGCTCTGATTGGACCCCTAGCCTGGGAACTCCGTGTGCCACGGATTCAGCCCTAAAACGAAAAAAAAAAAAAAAAAGATGGGCTGAGTAAATTTTACCTCCTTGTACAACATCTATTTTTTACAGGTAATTTTTTTTAATTTTTAATTGAAAAAATAAGTTTTTTTGTTTGTTTTCTCTTTCTTTCTTTTTTTTTTTGCTGGCATATGAAAGTTCCAGGGCCAGGGATGGAATCAGAGCCGTAGCCGCGACCTACGCCACAGCTGCAGCAACCCTGTATCCTTAACCCACTGCACAGGGCCAGGGGTCAAAGCCATGCCTCCGCAGGATCTGAGCCACCACAGAGACAACACTGGAATCCCTAACTGGCTGCACCACATCGGGAACTCTAGTTTATTTCATTTTATTAAGTTTCGTTGAAGTATAATTTCTGCTACAACAGGAGTTCCCATAGTGGCTCAGTAGTAACAAACCCGACTAGTACCCATGAGGATGCGGGCTCAATCCCTGGCCTTGCTAGGTTAAGGATCCAGGGTTGCTGTGAGCTGCGTCGTAGGTTGCAGGCACAGCTTGGATGCTGTGTTGCTGTGGCTGTGGCGTAGGCCGGCAGCTGCACCCCTAGTCCAACCCCTAGCCTGGGAACTTCCATATGCCACGGGTGCAACCCTAAAAAGAAAAACAAAAATTCTGCACAGCAAGTGATTCAGTTGTACACACATCCGTTCTTTTTCAGATTCCTGTCCCACATAGATTATTAGCACAGTATATTGGGTAGAGTTGTCTGTGCTATATAGCAGGTCGCCCTTGGCCAGTCATTCCAACATCTATTTTTGAAATGAAGAGATTTTCATCATCTCTTATCAAACAAAACAGCCTACAGAGCAGCAGACATTCTATAATCACAGTTAAGCAGGATTGCTCACATGTATGCATTTCTCCTGAGACGCAGATGTTTCATGTAGTAGTTGCCAAAATACTGACAGCCGTTATCTCTTGGGGGTGGAATTTAGGGTGAGTTTTATATTCTTCTTTGTTCTCCTCTGTGTTGTCTGAATCGTTACAACAATCGATGGGACCCTTTCACAAAGCACTTTTTGTTTTTTTTAAAGCCAGTGTACTGGGATTATTAGTGCAGTGAACAAACCAGACAAAAATTTCTTCCCTCATGGAGCTGACATTCCAAGGACACAAACTAAAGTAAGACATATGGAGAGCGGGGTGGATATTACTGTGAAGCAAATAAAGCAAGAAAGGAAAAAAAAAAAGGAAATGCATCTGGACAGTGAAGGCTTGCAGTTAGGGAGGGAGTTACAAATTTTTAAAGGATAGTGACATTTAGTCAAAGAATGGAGGAAGCAAGGAAGCAAGCTGTTTGATCTTGTCTGGGGAAGGGTGGTCCAGGCTGAAGAAACAGGCAGTGCAAAGGCCCTGAGGTAGGAGTGTGCCTTGTGCATGGGAGAAGCAGTAAGGAGGCTTGGGTAGCTGGGGTGGAGGAGAGTCAAAAGAGGTGAGGTCAGGCAGGTAACCAGAGACCAGATTATGTAAATTTTGCTCTTAATCTGAGTGTGAAGAACGCCACTGAAAAATAACCCCATCGGAAATATTTTTAAAGACCACTCTGGCTGCTCAGTGAGAATAAAGAGGAATCTGGCAGGCCATGTAGAAGGCGACTGCAGTAACTCGGGTGAGAGAGGATAATGGCTTGGATGGACCAGGTAGTGCAATGGAAGTGGTGGGAGGTGGCTGGGGAATGGAGCTGTCTAGAAGGTAGCCAATGCGATGTGCTCTTAGAACCAGGGGATGTGCTACTTAGAACCAAGTAGAACCAATGGGATGTGCTCTTAGATCCAATGTAGGCCTGAGGGATAGAGACAAGCCAAGGATGACCTCGAATTTCTGGTGAAAGGGTCCTTAGATCACTGCCCCACCGGAGAGAGAATCCTTCACACCTTCTGCTGAAGAATCAGCAGCTCTCCATCTGGCCTCTGTTTGAATGCCTTCAGAAACAGGCCCCTCACTACCTCACACAGATGAGCCAGGTAATTGCCTGTAAATTCTTCTTCGGTGTACGTTTTCTATTCTCTGTCAGAGGTCTTAAGCTTGCCACTTTGAACCATGGTGTGCTTGTCTTAGGCCGTGCCCACCCCAGCAACACTCTGGGCCTCGGGACCAAAGGTACAGGACAGGTTGGTGTCCCGAAGAGGCAAATTTCCATCTAGAATCTACAAAAGTGTATTTTCGGGAGTTCCTGTTCTCGCTCAGTGGATTAAGAACCCGACATCGTATCCATGAGGACGTGGGTTCAATCCCTGGCCTCACTCAGTGGGTTAAAGATCCAGCATTGCTGCAAGCTGCAGCAGAGATTGCAGATGTGGCTCAGATCTGGTGTTGCTATAGCTGTGGCATAGACTGGCAGCTGCAGCTCAGACTGGACCCCTAGCCTGGAACTTCTATATGCCCCAGGTGAGGCTGGGAAAAGAAAAAGAAAAAAAAAAACACCTAGGTTTTCTTTTTTTCTGCCGAACCCCCTTCAAACTGCTATTTAGTTTGAACTCAATTTGGTTTACCAACCCCCCACCCCATGCCCATGCTCCAGAAACTATCAAATTTCCCCCAGCTCTAACTTCTTCAAGGTGAAGGCCATCAGGCCCTTCTAATCCCCTTCAGCCTCATCTCCAAAAACCCTAGACTAGGCCTAGTTCCTGAGGCCCCACTCTCCCAGGACGGGAGCTCAGATTTTCCTCTGATCTGCGCAGATGGAATGAGTGTTATGTCAGCTCCATTCTCAATCTGAAGCTCAGATATATGAATACAGTATAGAAATGTAGACGCTGGGATTCTGACCAAATGATTCAGTCACTGTATCTAAATTTAGGATTTCTATCTATACCAGACTCTCTTTGCACTTGAAAGATTTATTCTTGTGTTGTTGTTTTGAATCGAATGCAAATGAAGTCAGTTAAAATGAGAACAAAAGACTGTTCAAATGAGTAAAAACCAGAAGCTGATGCCCCCAGGTGCCCAGTGGAGTGCCAGTTTAGTTGTGTCTTTGGCTAAAGAGCAGAACAAAAGCCGATCCCCTTGGGCCATGGATTTTCTTCCTGAAAAATCGAACAGGGGTGGGTGGGAGGGGCTTAGTCCCTCAAAGACAGAGGGCAGCTCAGACCTGCAGTGTTCAATTCTCACTCCACTGGGTGCCTCCTGACACAGGACCCAGGAAAGAGGAAGGAACAATGCCCGGGGGTAATTAAAGGGCATTTGGACAGCACTTTCGGGAATGCAAAGCCCCCATCACATCCACGTCTGAGTCACAGAGGCAGATGTCATCATTCCCATTTGACACAGATTGGGAGACCGAGGCTCGGAGGGGTTAAACAGCCCTCTCAAAGTCAAACCTCAAGAAGCCTGGCCCCGAGAGACTGCCATTCTCACCACTGCCGCTGCCTCCCCAGCCCCTTCAAACTGTTTCTACCCTGGAACTGATAATCCCTGTCCCTGCGGGACACTGGGCTGGACGCAGGGCCCTTCTTCTGTGGTCCTTGTGTCCCCCAGCGCACCAGCATTGTAGGCATCCAATAAATTCTTGTTGAATTGGTTTGAGTGCCACTGCAGCCGCTTTAGAAGTGGGTAGATGGTTAGACTTAATGAACACGGCTTTAAAAAAAGTCCCCCAGGAGGTCCCACTGTGGCCGAGCAGTAAAGAACCACCGCTGGATAGTTCCAACTAGTGTCCGTAAGGACTTGGGTTCGATCCCCTGGCCTCGCTCAGTGGGCTAAGGATCCGGCATTGCCGTGAGCTGTGGTGTAGTTTGCAGCTGCAGCCCGAATCCCATGTTGCTGTGGCTGTGGCATAGGCCAGTAGCTGCAGCTCCAATCTGACCCCTAGCCTGGGAATTTCCATATGTCTCAGATGCGGCCCTAAAAAGACCAATAATAATAATAATAATAATAACAATAGTAAAATAAAAAAATTTCAGTTTGCCTAAAGAGCTGCTTTGAAAAGGTTTAGTTAAAGGTTGAGGAATCCAGCCCCTTCAGGGCAAAGACAAACAGCAGTTCCTGGGGAACAAGGAGATGGAATCAACAGGAATCCCAGAGCGGACAACCCCGGCTGCTCGCCACTACTCAAGGTGTGTCTTGGGCCAGTAGCATCAGCAGCCCCTGGCACTGATTAGAAATGACACACACTCATGCCTCACCCACAGCCACTGGAGCAGAACCTGCATCTTAAGCTCTCAGACCAAAGTCAGAGGCATTGGGGGTGCCAGAAACTGCAGAGACCAGGCAGCTTACCAGCTGTGAGCTCTGCAAAAGCTCAGGACAGGGTTTCCCTCCATGCAATGTGGTTTCTGACCCTTGGTTTCTTTCTAGAAAAAAAAAAAAAAAAGAGCAGTAGATTTGCTTTTGGCAAATGAGCACGCTTTTTAAAAACTCTCATTCAAGCAAGACAGAGAGAAGAGCCCTCTTCCTTATGGGAAGTCAGCTCCTGGAGGGCACAGGTTACTCCAGATTTCTGAAACTCCCTCCGGGTCTCCACCAGGAGACCCTGGCAAAGTCTGGAGACAAATCTGGTTGTCACAACTGCGGAGGCGGTTGTGGCACCTGGGAGGAGAGGCCCGTGTTGGCTTCCTCCTTACTGGCCAGTCACCCTGTGACTCAGTTTCTGCCCTCCTCGGGGGAAAATGGGTGGATTTCCCAAATCGAGGGAGATCTGGGAGTTTCCGAAAAGAATCAGGAGAACCTGTGAAAGTTTATTCTTCACGAGCAGGAGAAAAGTTGAAATAAGGCCCAAGGAGTAAAAAAAGGGCTGGGCCGGGGACCTCAGAACAGAAAGAGCAGGTGGAGAAAGACATGAGGCATGGAAAGGCCGACACCCAGAAAGTACATATAAAACCGTGTTTATTACACAAAATCCGTTCTTACTCGTAAGACTTAAATACCTCCTCTCCAAATACATCAGATTTTTCTCATGTCTGTTTTCCAAACCTCTTGCAGTGTGGTTATAATGAGAAAAGACAAATTTATTCTCTCAAAAATATTTCTTTTAAGAGAAACTTGTGGAAGTCACCAGAGACTGGATACAGCACAGACAACTCAAGAGAGGAAAGCCAGAGCTGCTCTCGAAAACCTGCTTTGGTCCTATGTTTCGCTTCCTTCCTGCCACCATGCTCAGAGGTCACCGCTGTGGGATGTGAAAGGATGGGTTCTGAGCATCTTTCCCGGAGTCTCACCACTGTCTTGGGGGCATGTGTCCTGCCAGGAGCTCAAGGGCTTCTCCATAACAGGAGAAGGGGATTTCCCACTTTGGCTCAGTGGTAATGAACCCGACTAGTATCCACGAAGAGGCGGGTTCCATCCTTGGCCTCGCTCAGTGGGTTAAGGATCTGGCGTTGCTGAAAGCAATGGCAGAGGTCGCAGACGAGGTTCGTTTCTGGTGCTGCCATGAGCTGCGGTCTAGGTTGCAGACACTGCTGGGATCCCAAGTTGCTGTGGCCGTGGCTGTGGCGTAGGCCGGTAATTGTAGCTCTGATTTGACCCTAGCCTGGGAACTTCCATTTGCCGCAGGTACGGCCCTAAAAAGCAAACTAACAAAGAAAAAAAAAAAAAAAACCAGGAGAAGGGCATTTGAAGGCCAGAAGAGCTGCAAGGAGTGGGTGAGGCAGGAGAGAGCTGAGAGAGAGCGTGGCAGGGGAGAGACTGAGAAGCAGCATCATTTCAGATGGAAACAGGAGGGGAGCTTCGTGCCTTCGGATACGGAGGTTGAGCAGAAAATCATCTTCTGCTGGGCTGCCTGGCTTGGGGCTGCCAGGGGCCGGGGATCCTTGTGCTCCGACTCTGATGCACAGCCCCGGGGCAGCTCCATCAGTTGGTATCTGGAGCATCCTGCGGCGGCTGCGGCTGCGTCCGCAAGGACGAGGCCAGTTGCGTGAGCGCCCTCGCTATGACGTCCAGATGGCCGTTCATCGTCCGCAACTCCGCCAGGATGTTCCCGACGTTGGCTTCCAAGCTCGCGGCGGCGGCGGCGCGCCGGGCGCAGGGCGGTGGGGAGGCGCCCGGGTCCTCGGCGCCCTCCTCCCCGCCCACTGCGCCCGGGCGCGGGGCGCGGAGCGCGGGCCGATCGCGCTCATCGCCGCGGACGGCGGGCGGGGTGGCGGACGGGCAGCCCGGCGGCAGCCAGTCGACGAGGCGCGGAGCCGCCTCCGGGGAGGAGGCGACCACGGCGAAGAGGCCGGCGCGCCGGGACGCCCCTGAGCCCGAGGCGGGAGGCGCAGGGGCGGCGGGGAGCGGCGGCAGCAGCGGGGGCCCCGGGGAGAAGGCCTGCGGCTCGCAGGAGGACGAGGGGGACGGCAGAGCGGCGGTGGAGGGGCCTGGCTCCTCGGAGGAGAGGAACAAGGTGGTCGAAGACTGGGAGTCCAAGGTGCTGGGCTCTGAATCTGTCAAGGAAGAAACGAGAAAAGGTCATTCGGGCATTTATTGAGTGCCACCTGTATGCCTGGCTCCATGCTAGGTGTAAAGGAGCTGAGTTCGAAGGTGGAAACGTAAGTCCTACCCCTCGTCTTTGATTACTTTTGAGTAAGGGTGGGCGGATATGCGAGCAGGGCAGGAATTCGGAGGCAGGGAGACGGTGGAGTTCAGCTGGGCACCTTGGTGGGTAAGGCTCTCCACTGAGGTCTAGAGAGCAGCAGGTGTGCTGTGAAGACAGGGAGGAGTGCCAAGCAGGGCAGAAGTTGCAGGCTCTTAACGGATCTTTTTCCCCCCACCTCAGTCTTTTTTAGGGCTGCACCAGGGCCCATGGAGGTTCCCAGGCTAGGGGTCCAACTGGAGCTGCAGCTGCTGGCCTACATACACTACAGCCACGGCAACGCGGGATCCAAGCCACATCTGCAACCTACACCACAGCCACAGCAACGCCAGATCCCAGCCTCATCTGCCACCTACACCTGCAGCGAGACCAGGGTTCAAACCGCATCCTCACAGACACCATATTTGGTTCTTAACCTGCTGAACCATAACAGGAACTCCTCTTAACAGGTAATCTTGCCAGGGATAATAGGTCAAGGCTGTGAAAAGAGGGCCCCTCCCACTGTCCTCAGAGGCAGAAGTGTGATAAGCAGAGGGCCCCTTTCACTCTCCCAGCCAAGCCCATCCACGGCGGGGCGCGGGGTGTCAGGCTGGGGCAGGAGCCAGATCTCAGCACCTCTGACAGAAAATGCCATGGGACCCTGGGCCAGATCCGTTCCGCCTTGGGGACTTGGTTTCATTCCCCAGTCTGCACAGGAAGCTGGGACCCACTGACCCCCTGTGGCCCCACCAGGACTGATCAACCTGCCTTCAGAAACCTTCAACGGTTCCCGTTGTGGCTCCAGTGGTAGTGAACCCGACCGGTATCCATGAGGACTCGGGTTCACTCCCTGGCCTCTATCGGTGAGTTAAGGATCCGGCATTCCCGTGAGCTGTGGTGTAGTTTGCAGACCCGACTCAGATCCCACGTTGGCTGTTGGCTGTGGCTGTGGCTCTGGCTGTGGTGCAGGCCGGCAGGTGCAGTTCCAATTGGACCCCTAGACCGGGAACTTCCATGTGCTGCGGGTGTGGGTCCTAAAAAAAAAAAACTTCAGCTTGAAGCATCTGTCCAAGTTCACAGTGGGCCACACTCAGAGACTCTACAAGCCTCCTTTTGTTAGTTTTCCCCTAATCCTATAAGCCCCCAGGTAGAAAGTGGGGGGCAGGCAGGTCTTTGTAACTCTTTGTTTGGTAACGAAGTTTACCAACCTCAGATCAAAGGATCCACCTCAATGCCAAAGACCTTCGCTCCACTGTTTTGGCCCCCTCGTTCCTGCCTTTGGGTACACGGTCAGTGCTCACCCTGGAAGCAGTTCTGAGTTTTAACTGGAGCCAAGTCTCCAAGCCCTTGCTCGTGATTCCGCCCAGAGGCTCTGTTCTTGGCTTTCCGCATTGTCAGTTCGGGTGCCCACCTTTAAGCCCTGCCCTCTCCACCTTTAGGTTCTAAGCCTTTCAAAGGCAGAGCTTGCTCAATGACTTCAGCCTGTTATCTTGGGGAGGGTGACATGATGACAGAGGCCAGGAGGAAACAAGCTCCCCCTTGCTTGTGAACATGTGTTCTCTGGCCGCTCATCAGGGCTGAGCTGTTCCTTCTTCTGTGTCTGGCTGAGACTCAGCAGCCCAAGGCATCCAGTGACAGCTCGTTTCCCAGTCCTTCCTGACTTCAGCGCCCAGCCACGTTCTCACCGGGCTCACAGGCCCCAGAGGTCCCCAGAGGTCCACGTCCGTTCTGTGTGGTTGGGAGCTTTGTCTAATGGGCTCAGAGAAGTAATTGCTCCTTGGGGACCACTGTTGAGGAAAGCCACCCATGAGTCTGAAAACGCCTCCGATAGAAACTTTGTGGGTACCTTCTGCTGGTGGCTTTTGCAGAACCGCCTCTCCTCCACCAAAACTTGACTTCTTCCCATTTCTGATGATCTTTTTTTCTTTTTTTTTCTTTTCAGGGCCACACACGTAGCATATGGAAGTTCCCAGGCTAGGGGTCGAATCAGCGCTGCATCTGCCGGCCTATGCCACAGCCACAGCAACACAGATCTGAGCCACGTTTGTGACCTAGACCACAGCTCAGGCAACACTGGATCCCCGACCCACTGAGCGGTGAGGCCAGGGATCGAACCCTCATCCTCATGGATACTAGTCGGGTTTGTTTCCGCTGCATCACAACAGGAACTCCTGTGATGACTTATTGTAAACCAAGAATCGCAGGCACTTCTGAGCACATAACATTTGTGAGTTGAAAAGGATCAAAGAGAAACCCTGCACACTCTTGGCTCCGATGAGAAAGATGTTAATGAGCTTCACACAGAGCAGACAAGAGGCCTTTATATTTAACCAAGGAGAAAAATGAGATAGAGGCGAGCACAGAAGATGTTCTATGCACAGGGTTTCCTGAATTTTCACTGCCAGGCCATTCCCCAGGACGCTGTCAAAGGGCAGATTGTGATCCGGCAGGTCAGGGGCCGAGCCTGAGGCTGCATTTTTTAGGCAGCTCCCCGGTGAGCGGACCTCACCTCTCCTCCTAGCAAAGGTGTAGAGCGAATACTCAAGGTGGGCAATACAGCTGAGGGTTCATGTTCATAGAAACCAGAGTAAGCAGAGGTAGAGGGGCAACTGGGAAGCCTCAGATGACCATGAACTTAGTAATAGTAGCAATGCTGACACCTCGCCAGGCTATCAGGGAGATAAGGGGGGTGGCCTCTCCCGCTGTTAGTTTGGCGGTTTCCAGCAAAGCCTTGAACTCCTGAGCCTTGGCTTAGGGAGAGGTGAAGTTTTCTTAAACAGGAAAGCCCTTCACTGTCACTTCACTGAAAACTCCAAAACCCATCCAGTTGTCAGGGCTCAATCCACCCTGCCTAGCAAATAAAACTGAAAACAGAAGCACCCTTTTTTTTTTTTTTTTTAACACGGACATCACCTTCCGGAACTTTCTCCTGGCTGTCAGGAAACTTGGCCGCAGCATGAGCTCAGCTGAAATCAGAGCTAAATGATGTATAGGTCTCTTCCATCCAAGCGACTGATGATTTGATCCCTGATTTGGGACATAAGCTTTGGAATCCATGACATCATTTTTACGCAGCTTCAGCGATTGCTGTAAAATAGTAAGTATCACAGCTCTTGGTGGAGGTCGGGGGCTTTCAGGCACAGATGGTGGCATTAATCAGGCTCCTTAATTCCTCCCTTCACCCCTCACGTGGTCTCTGACCCTTATCCTACTTTATTCATCCTCTGAGGTTTAGGACCACCTGATATTTTATTTACTGTAGTTTTCAGTTCACAAGAATGTCACAGGAACACTGCTTATTTCAGCTTGGCTGTGTCATCAGGGCTGGAACCGTGTCTGGCATTGAGTGGATGCTCAAACACTACTTGCGGAATGAAGACATGCGACTACCATCAGTCTGGAAACATAGCTCCAGCTGCAGTAGGCTTGACCCCTCTGCGTGTTGTTTAGTCATTTAGTGCCTCCATTATTTCTAGAGTCCACACAATCCTGGGGATATACGTATGCTTTAAGGAATTATTCCTTGTGTATCAGTCGTTCCAATGGACCTGGGTGGCCCATATTTTATCTGGCAACCTTGTAGGAGGCTGACATTTTCCTCCTGTTTCACAGATGAGAAAACTAAAGCCAAAAAGATTAGATGTCTTCACAGAATTTCAGAGTTCGGCGGCATCTTTGCAACCATCTGGATTTGCTGCTTAAGACGCGGAGGCGGAGGAAGTCCCCGCTGTGCTGCAGCAGGTTAAGGATCCGGCGTGGTCTCTGCGGTGGCTGGGGTGGCTGCAGAGGTGCTGGTTCGATCCCCAGCCCAGCACAGTGGGTTGAGGATTCGGTGTTGCCATGGCAGTAACTTGGGTCTCAGCTGAGGCTCTGATTTGATCCCTGGCCCAGGAACTTCCATAGGCCAGGTGCCGCCAAAAAAACCCCAAAAGATATGGAGATGGGACTTTGCTGTTTGTCTGCCACAGCTGAGAGCAGAACAGAGGACAAAGAAAAAGAACAGTTGCCTCTCCTCTGGGCCTCTGTGTGGTCATGGAACAAATATGCATGCCTGGTGCTGTGGTAGGCTCTGGAGACACCGTTGTGCCAAATGGAATCCCTGCCTCTGAAGGAGCAGACGGGGCGGGCCATCAGCCCTCCCGGAAGCCCCTCGGTGGGTACCAGAACCCATCTGGTGGACCAGGGTAGAGCAGAAATCCAAAAGAGCTGCACAGCAGATGTCCACCAGCTATCCAGGTGGCCCTTGTTTGCTCATAAAGCTTGGAGCCTCACCCACCGAAGGTGTACGGGAGACTGGCGTGTGAACCCGAGTCATCCATCGGTTCAGTCCAAACTTTCCATCACTGGTCACCTCCCTCATACACACAGCCCTTCAGAGAGCTGCTACTTCTGGAGGCAGAGATGACGAAACGCTGGTGATTCTGGCGCCTGTGACCATCTTGCAAATGTCTTAGCAAAGGTCAGCTTTGAAAAAAACTGAGAAGTGTTCACTCTCTCTAGAGAGAAAAGGATTGCCAATTAAAATAATGAGGAATTACGAATTGAATTATGAATCATAAATTGCTTTTTTTTTGGGTAGGGCCACACCTATGGATTATGGAAGTTCCCAGGCTAGGGGTCTAACAGGAGCTGTAGCTGCCGGCCTTCGCCACAGCCATGGCAACACCAAATCTGAGCCTCGTCTGCTACCTACACCACAGCTTGCGGCAATGCTGGATCCTAAGCCACTGAGTGAGACGAGGGATTGAACTAGCGTCCTCGTGGATACTAGTCAGTTTGTAACCTGCGGAGCCACCATGGGAACTCCCAACGAATTACTGTTTTTCACTTGCAAAATGTTCAAAGTCTTCTCATGCTGATACTCATCCCTAACAGGATAGCCGGGAGAGAGGCATCTGAATACGTACAGTGTCTGTACTGGGGTAGAGCACTGCACACCTTCCAGAAAACAGTTCGGAAACATGTGCTCCACTCTCTAGTGAGAAAAGGAAATAGTCAAATCATGTCACATGGATGCATCCAACTACTTTTAGAAAAAAAAGATGTAAAGTCAAGTTTGGGAGAAAATAACGTGAAGACTTTGGGCTGTGATGAGATTATCGTTTTCTGAAATTTCAAAGATTTCTGCAGTGACCACACATGGACGTGTCTCATCATTGACCTTCAGCAGAAAGTGACTGCCTCTACCAAGGTTGTAGGTCAAGGTCTTTTGAGTACTTTCTGTTCAGTCTTACTGCCGAGTCAGGCTGAGTCATTTCTTGGCTGGCAACTATGCAGCTTGAAAGGCTGACCTTTTCTATCTTGTTTTATACCCACTTGGCCTTGCCTGTGTTCACCACTTAGACCCACCATCCTGCTGGCTTAGGCTTTCTCTGCAGGTTGCCTGCGAAAGAGCTGACCTGCGCAGCTGGGCCAATGGGAACCTGAGGTTCATTTGCAAATTAACCTTTTAGACTATCCGCTAAAACCTGCCCCTCTCCACTGCTTTCTCAGTAATCCACCTTCCCTTTGTTTAGCCAAACACCCAGGACTAACCCTTGACCCCTCTCTTTCCCTCGCCGCCCCGCCCCCATCCTATCAGCCTCTTCCTCTCAACTCACTGGCCCCCAGACCAGCTATGGGTAGTTGAGCTGAACCCAGAAGAGAGGGCTCTGAGTTCTAGGTCAGTGTTTCCACCTCCACACCCAAAACTTACTTGATTTGAATGAATCATCTAGAACTCTCCCCCAGTTCTATTGCGTCTCCCCAGCCCTCCTGGCCACCCTCCACCATGTACCCAGGAAAATTCTTTGCTAAATCCTAGCCTCTTTTTTTATATTAGATTATAGCTAGGTGTCTTCCTTCATTCAACAACTATTTACTGAGCAACTACAATATGCCCAGCAGAATGCTCCACCGTGTACAAAGCCACACCTAAACTCTGACTTCATTGTGGGGGCAGAAAATAATCAAATACTTGCATAAACAAATGCATAATTGCAACTGTGATACAATCTACATGCATCTAAAATAAGAGGATTTGACCTAATCAAGGAAGATTCCCTGAGGAAATGCTGCTGGAGCTGAGTTCTGAAGGATGAATAGTTCAGTAGGAAGAGGAGAGAATGTTGACACAAGAACCAGGGCCCGAGGCAGGAGGGGGTGTTCCAAGTACGTGGAACTTCCAGAGAAAGCCAGTTTGCCCCGAGTGGAGTGGGCCAAGAGATGGAAGTACGAGGTGAGATGAAGCTCAGGAGGGGAGTAGGGCTCAGGAGATGTAGTGTATGCTAAACACTGCCAGTGTTGCCCAATATCCATCCTCTTCTTCCTCCTTTTCAGCTGGTCCATGACTACTTAGAACAAAGATTACATTTCCTAGCCTCTCTTCCAGCAAGCTCCAGACATGTCACGAAATTCTGAGCAGAAAAATGTCAGGAGAGGTGCTATGCACAATTCTTCATCCCTGTGCCTTGGTTTGTTAGAGGACCATTGGCTAAAACTGCCTACCTTGGCCAGGCATGATAATAGCCAATGACATGAGTTGTCTCACAACAGGAAGCCCTCATCAGGAACACGGTGCTGCCCTGAAGATTAGCTAAGAGCATTTGGGAGGGGCCATAGGAGGGAGGAGGCAACCAACTTCCCAGGATCCTTGGCGCTGGAATGCATCTTGACTGAGATGCTCACGCGCCACCAAGAAGGACCCTGGGCCAGACCAAGTATGGGCGGGAGCAAGACGACTGGCCAGAGACAACCTGGAAATTAATCCCATTCCCATAAAACCTGTGACTGCAAGCCACGTGGCAGAGTGGTTCTCCTGGGTTCCCTTACCCTGCTGTTCTCTGCCCCAGGAGCTCGCTCCCAATAAAGTCTCTTGCTCTTTCAGTGCATGTGTCTTCTCACAGTTCATTTCCAAGTGTTAGACAAGAGCCCATTCTGCAACAGGTTTTGGATGCAATTGCTGGTGCTCAAGCAGCCCTCTTGGATCACGAGGTAAAGATCATATACAAAGGATGATAGGGCAGAGTCTGAGTCTCTGATAATTTTGAGGAAGAGCTGTGCTAATCCTAGCTGGTTCAACTGCAGCATTTTTGTACAACAGAATCTTATCTTTTCAAACCCCTATAAAATTTGCTTTTCTGTCTCTAACGGCCAAACCAAATCCTGATACACATGGCCTTGTTGAGCTTGTTAAGGGGTTTTGCCATTACCCTAAGTGCAATGGAGAGCTTTGGGAAAGTTTTAAACAGAAGGGAAGGTGTGTGTGTGTGTGTGCGCGCGTGTGTGCACGTGCGAGCGTGTGTGTAATATGATCAATTCTGTATTTCAAAAATTCCCCTGGGAGTTCCTGTCGTGGCGCAGTGGTTAACGAATCCGACTAGGAACCATGAGGTTGAGGGTTCGATCCCTGCCCTTGCTCAGTGGGTTAACGATCCGGCGTTGCCGTGAGCTGTGGTGTAGGTTGCAGACGCGGCTCGGATCCTGCATTGCTGTGGCTGTGGCGCAGGCCAGTGGCCACAGCTCCAATTAGACCCCTAGCCTGGGAACCTCCACATGCCGCGGGTGCGGCCATAAAATGACAAAAGGCAAAAAAAAAAAAAAAAAAAATCCCCTGGCTGCACTGGGAGGGGATTAGACTAAGAGCAGGGACACAAGTTAGGAGGTTGCCACTGCAAGTGAGAAGTTGCAAAATGACAGTGGCTTTGCTAGACTGGCAGCTAGAGATGCAGAGTAGAAAGATTTTTCTATTGGCAGGGATGCAGGCGATGAGGGGAAAAAGGCATCAGAGAAATGGGTGCCCTCCTGGCTGCTGCTTCAGTGCAAGCTTCCAGAAAGTCTGGCTCCAGAAGGGGAACTTTCCTTCTCTCGTTCTCGAGAGTCTGGGTGGCCCCTTCCAGCCCACACCCAGCCCTCCAGCACAGCTCGGGGCTAGAGGCACACCTCACTGGAGGCAGCCCGTGGGAACATTTTCCCAGAAGTCTGGAGGGAGGAGAAATGGGGTAGCCGCATGCAGGGAACCAGAGAAGCAAAGGTCTGTGGGAAGAGGATGAAACCTGTCTGGGGGAGAAGCAGCATCTCTCGGCACTGCAGCCGGGCCCTGGCCTTTGATGGTTCAGGCTTGGCTGGGCTGCTGCCTGCTCCTTTCAAGACCCCCCGCCCCGCGTCCTGCCGGGCGCTCAAAAGGGAGGGTGTGTGTCTGATGAACTCAACCCAATAATATTCGCTCCTTTTATTTTCCAGAAACGTCATGAGACCCACAGGGCAATCTTTTGGTTTTAAGACCCGGTGAGTCACGCCTACGAATACCTCTGACTGCAGGCGATCCTGAGTTCTCAGCGGGCATCTCCCAGGAGGGCGGAGCGGGAATAGGGGCAGCCCAGCCTGGGGGCTGGTGCGGGGGCAGGGGAGAGTCTGGTGTTTCTGGAGCAGGCAGAAGGGCCAGCCGCAGTGCAGACAGTACCCCTTACTTGACACTGACCATGCTCCCGATAAGAGCCAACACCGGCCTGTCGCTGTCTCCAAGCCACGTGCTCGAGGCTCCCTTCTAATCTTCATGGAAGACCATGGCCATGAGCTGGATTCAGGTCTTAATCCCATTTCACTCTGGAGGAAACTGAGGCTCTGCTGTGTTAAGCACATCGCTCACAGTCACAGCCAGGATGTGAATCCAGGCAACTGACGCCAAAGGCTATTGTGTGTGAAAGAAGGCATGCGCTTTGGGGCATTTGCAGGGTTGAGATGAGAGCTGACATCTGTGGAGGGTTTGCTACACTTTAGGCCAATTATTTGTCCCTTGACTGCTTTTTGTTTGTTTGTTTGTTTGTTTGTTTGCTCTTTAGGGCCGCACCCATGGAATATGGAAGTTCCCAGGCTAGGGGTTGAATCAGAGCTGCAACTACTGGCTTACACCACGGCCATAGCAACACCGGATATGAACCGTATCTGTGACCTGTCACAGCCCATGGCAACACCAGATCCCCAACCCACTGAGTGAGGCCAGGGATTGAACCCGCGTCCTCATGTATAGTAGTCAGATTTGTTTCTGCTGTTCCACAATGGGAACTCCTTGACTGTATATTAAAATCACCTGGGGAGCTGGCTAAACACTACTGATGCACCAACCAATTAAATCAGGATCTCTGGGGATGGAGCCCAGACGTCCTATGTTAAAAAACACCCCCTTTTATAATATGACACTAATACACAGTTAGGGTTATTGGACAAAAAATATTATCATACGATTTCCTATGTAACCCCACCCTCTTCGCATTTGAAAATGGAGAAACAGAGGCTCACAGAGTTTGGACAATTTGGACAAAGCCCATAGCTGCCGAGACCCGCGTCCAGGTTGGTACCTGGCTGACTTCCCTTGCCATTCATGCTGATTCCATCCATCTTCTCTCATATCTGGGCCTCTTCCGTTCTGAAAGTGTGTGAACTTTTTATTTAGCTAGTCAGTTTATTTTTATTTTTTTATTTTAAGGGCCGTACCCGAGGCATATGGAGGTTCCCAGGCTGGGGAAAAAATTGGAGCTACAGCTGCCGGCCTATACCACAGCCACAGCACCGCCAAGTTCAAGATGCATCTGCAGCGTATGGCAGCGCCAGATCCTCAACCCACTTAGCGAGGCCAGGGATCGAAACTGTGTCCTCACGGATTCTATTCGGGTTCATTACAGCTGAGCCACAATGGGAACTCCGGAACTTTTTAAATGTAAAGTTCTTCTGCAATTTCCACGGTTTTTGTTCAAGTGTAAGTACTTATAAGGTCAGCTGCTGGAGAGGAGAAGCACAGTCTGCAGCCACTGAGTAGAATGGGCTGGTCCACGGGCCTCTGAAAGCCACGGCCTTGGCTTCATCAGGCTCAGCTACAGCCAATGGACCAGGCCTCTGAAGAGATGCCCAATAGCCTTGGCCGGCGTGCGCACATGGACTCTCCCAGGAGAGCACTGCCCGTCCATCGGAGTCCCCAGCCTCTGAGGGTCCCCCCTCTGGGGACCAGAAGGCCCAGTCCTGGGGAAACCCTGGTCTCTGTTTCCCGATAGCATTAGTAACTTCTCAGGGGTGACAGGGGAATAGTCATCAGTCTTTCATTTCCCTGTGAATTATCCAGCTTCTATTTCCTAGTGGTCAGAGACTGAGCTTACGAAAGGGGTGTTCACCGTCAATCAGATTAGTAAAAATGTAGCTGGGAAGGCAGAAAGACAGCCACAGAGACTGATCTGAGCAGCCAAAGGGTACCTGCCCAAAGAGTACCTGTAAAGAGGGTAGAAAAAGTGACAGCAGGTCTTTATCTATATGGAAGCATTATTGACAATAGGCAAAAGGTGGACCAGCCCACATGCCCATGGATAGGTGGATAAATAAACTGTGATATCTATATAATGGAACATTACTCAGCCTTAAAAGAGAAGGAAATTTTGACACAAGCTCCATGGCTAAACCTTGAAGACACTGCACTGAGTGAAACAAGCCGGTCCCAAAAGCCAACACACAAAATATTAGATGGTTTCTGTCGTGTGAGGTTCCCGGGGTAGCTGAATTCATAGTGACAGAAAGGAGGATGGGGGCTGCTGGGGGCAGAGTGCAGAGTTCATGTTCAAGTCTGGGATACAGTCTTCCAGCCGGGGAAGATGAGGATGTCCTGGAGATGGATGAGGAAGGCACTTAATGCCACAGAGCTGTACACGTAATAACGGTTAAGACGGTACATATAGGTGGTGTGTATTTTACCACAATAAAAAGAGAGATGGAGTAAGTGTGACGCCTTAGTTTACAATTTTATCTTCGTGGCTCAAAGGAAAGTCAACGTATGACATTTCTGGGACCCTTTTTAAACAGGAATAAGAAAAACTGATCAAATTGATTACTGTTGAGAACATTACAGATCAGACACCCCAAAGAGTCCCCTGAGAGTGAGGGCGCCTTACCCAGCCCTGGCCCTAAACAGCAAAGACCGTTTCACTTTGAATCACAAGGGCGAAACGTTCTAAGGTAGCTTTGTTGAGACTGAGGACACGGGTCGGGAAAAAAGTGAAGTCTGGAGTCTGACACTTTAAGACCCACTTTTAGACTCGTACTCCTTTTGTCAGCAAAGAGATGTCAACCCTCCAAGCATTTCACAGGCAAGCTGCTGGCTCCTCAGGGTCCCCTCTTTCTCACTAGCACCACCGGCCACGAAAAAGGTGGGAATTGCTTCAGCTTAAGAGCCTCAGGGGCCTCAGCCAGGCCACTGGCCACCGCAGCAGCCCTTCCTCGTTCACTCCGCCCCAGCTACACCTTGAAGGTGTCAGATGTCAGATACATTCCAACCTCAGGGCCTTTGCACATGCCGCTCTGCCTGGCATGCTCCTCCCTCGGACACCTGCAAGGCTCACTCCGTCACCGCTTTCAGCCTTTGCTCAAAGTCACCTTCTCCAGAGGCCTTTTCTAGTCAGCCCAGTTGAAAGGACTACCCCAGTCACCTGCTCCATCAGCTTTCTGTCCCCTTTGCCCTGTCCAGAAGATACCATCATTGTCCCATTCATACCCTAGGGCTCATTCCAGGTGGAGGGAGTTATATAAGGCTTGGGGGTTGTGGCCTGAAAGACAGTTTAAAATAGATGAAGTGTAAGGTGCATGGGACCGGAAGAGTGGCAAGACGTGACTTACAAGGTGGCAAGAACAGAGGGGTGGGGGGCTTGTCTGCTAAGCTAAGGAATTTGAACTTGAGCCGGCAAAGGGGAGCCGCCGAAGGGTTTTAAGCAGGAGAATGATAGATTGGATTTGCATTTTTAAGAGATTTCTCTGGCAGCCAACAGTTCTTGTAGAGGCTGACCTGAGAGAGTGAGGCTGGAGGCAGGAAGACCGAATGTGAAAGTCACACCTTGGCCATTCAAGAAGCTAAAATGATACTCCGGCAGAAAAAGGCACCAGCGTGAAATCCAGCCAACCAAGATTAGAAGCAATTTTTTTTTCTAGGAATGGATTGAATTTCAGCAGAAAGAAACTTTCCTGCCACCGTCTATGGACACTGGGAAGGCTGGCTCCTGCCCTGGTTCAAGTTGGCACCCTGGGTCTTTCATGCATCACCAATGAATAAAAGCAAGCGTGGGTTTTATAGGATCGTTTGTTAAGCCCTGAGCCAAGCTTTGCTACTCACTCAGGCAGGGTTGCTCTGCCAGTTTCTAAATTGGCTGTTTTTTACATATAGGGCGTGAGGGGTGTCTCAATGAGACTTTACGAGCAGGCTCATTTGAAAGGAGACATCTGTGACGAGATATAATATCTTTAGGTGATTTTTCTTTTTAGGGCCACACCCGCAGCATATGGAAATACCTAGGCTAAGGGTCGAATCAGAAACGCAACCACCAGTCTATGCCACAGCCACAGCAATGTGGGATCTGAGCTGCATCTGCAACTTATACTGCAGCTCGAGGCAACACTGGATCCTTTAACCCACTGATCGAGGCTAGGGATCGAACCTGCATCCTTTTGGATACTAGTCAGATTCTTAACCCACTGAGCCACAATGGGAACTCCCTTTATGTGATTTTTTTTTTTTTGAAGCAATGTTTATACAACCTGTATATCCTTTGGCAGGAATCTGTTTGAAGTGTACAGCAAGGGAGGGACAGAATGAGAAAGCCATTCCCCCACCGTAACCAACTTTGGCTCACAAAGAAAAATTCAAAATAGCTTGTGTTCCCTAGCAATGGCTCCAGGGTTGAACAATTTCCCAATCCACCCATTTAATCCTTCCTCCTAGAAGGGCACTCACCTTTGAACTTTATTTTTTTAAAACGATCATAAAAGAAATAACAGTAACGTGGCACAGACCAGACCCTGCTGCAGCCCAGGCTTTCTGCCCACCCCACTCCCTCAACAAGACAGCTCACCCAAGGGGCCATTTCACTTGCAAAAAAAAAAAAAAAGGAAGAAAAAGAAAAAAAAAAAATTGGCTGCTCGATGAACTTGATGGAAAGAGCCAGGCTGTAAAAGACAGCATCGGGGCTTTAACAAGGCCAGGAGCTCAGAGTGGAGCCAGCTGGGTAGTCCGAACCAACCCGAAGATTTTAGAACCTGGGGTCACACGGAGATGGGACACCACCAGGAATGTGGGGAGGGAGGGACAGTCTGGCTGGGGGCTGGGGATCACTGCAGCCCCCGCACTGCCAGCTCCTTGATGCGAATCCACAGGGGCAGGGAGAGGCCAGGACAGCTGTGCCCACCACCTGGGGCCCTGGGGCCCGGTCACACAACCAGGCTCCAGGACCCCCTGGGGTGGGACAGGTGGGCACACACGTGTCTACTCACCAGCTCAGCTGGGGCAGCATCTCAGGGAAGAAGCCCCCACCCCCCAGCTTGCGGCTTGTGACGATGCCAAGCTGTTGACCCGCAGGGAACAAGGAAGCAGAGGGGCCCCCCATCTGGAAATAGAGGCAATGGCCCCATTTCCCAAGGTCAGAAGCAGCAAGGTTCTGACCAGGGTGCTCCCTGAGTTGGCAGCCGAGCCAATGAGAGGGCTCAACATCTTCTGGACCCTTCACTGCCCTCCGATCAGAGTGGCAGTGCCCAGCTCTGGACACTCTTAGTAAACATCTCTGAAACGGATTACTCTGTCGTTCTCAGCATTCCACGCCACCCTGGAAGGATGCTCACTCTGAACATCTGATGCCTCTGGCGTCTGTTGCCACCTATAACACAATTCCACCCCGACCCCTGCACCTGCACTGAGAAGCAAAGGGCCCAAAGAGATGGCTCTCTGAGTTCCCTCACGGCCCCGTACTTTCTCTCCAAAATTCCTTGGGCATCAGACCTCCCAGCAGTGCTGCTGTGTCTCTCCCGGGGAAAACTTTTCTAATTTGAGTCCGAGCTTTCCCTTTTCTTCCTGTCATGCCGTTCCTCCTAATGATAAGACTTGGTGCCAGGTCCAATTACACACAAAGCTCAAAGGAGCAGCCCCTACTTTAAACTTGGCCCTGGCCTTTGGAAAGGGGAGGTCTCGGGCATCTTGCTTGGCCCAGAAGGAAAGACACTGTTCTCCAAAGGGAAATAAAGCCAAGGAGAGAGGGAAACGCTCTTGCAAGAATAAAAGTCAAGAATGAAGCAACAGACCATGCTGGCCGCCCGAGGGCACTGGGGTTCAAGGCCAATACCGCATCTTCAGCCAGGTCTGTGAGGACCCTGCCCTGCCCCCAGTATGCAGAAGCAGCAAAAAGTCTCTGATTTTTCCTTTTTTAAACACTTCCCTGACCCTACCTACGCTCTCCCTGCAGGGTCAGCAGAGGGTGAAATGAGAGCATTCTCCGGGAATTTCCTGACTTCTGCGAATTTTTCTCAAGATCTGGCTGTGAGTCAATGTGAGGCACTGTGACACATGGTATGACTTGCAGTGCCCCCCCCCCCGCTTCTGGAACACCCTGAAAAGCATCTCTTTTTGAATAACTGAGGACAAAAATTCATAAGCCCTTCCCCACCCACCCCCAACATACCCTGCATATTGCCCTCCAATTAGAGGAGATAAGGATGTATATTTCATCGGGATATTCATACTTTCCAGAAGTACAGAGAGATTTGTATTGATGCCGTTCACTTCTTTTGCAGAGTTAAGCTCTCTTGTCTGACCTCTGTTGGTCTTTATGTTTGGTATGTTTAAAGAACGGGGAGTGGGGGGAAGAGAAGAGGCGGGGAGGAGGGAGGTCACTGCTCAGATTTACAGTGTCCTGACAAGATCTGGGGACCTCGAATGTGCCGTGAAAGGACCAAGTGAGCTGGACCAGGTGGGCAGGTAGATTCGTCTGTTCGATTTTACTGATGTTGACAATAAATCTGAAATAACCAAGCAAAGCCGAGTGACTATAATTTCACATCTGAATTGCCTATGACCAGTCCCTGCTACTGATGGTTTATAATTCCTCTCATAGTTGGGACAGAAGCGCTCGGATCACTAACATCTTTCAACAGATTCTGCAATTAAAATGAAGAGCATACTACCCAGCCATAAAAAAAAAAAAAAAAAAAGAATGGAATCGTGCTGTCTGCAGCAACATGGATGGAGCAATAGGGTATTATGCTGAGTGAAATTAAGTCAGACAGAGAAAGACCAACACTGTATGACAGCACTTGTATGTGCAATCTAAAAAATAAAATAAGCCAGTAAATATATCAAAAAGAGTCAGACTCACAGACACAAAGGACAAAGGGAAGATGGGGGAGGGACAAAGTAGGGGCAGAGAATTAAGAGATGCAAACTACCATGGGAAAAAATAGATTTTCAATAAGGACATAGTAGACAGCATGGGGAATTACCACCATTATTTGGTCATAACTTTTAATGGAGGACGAGCTACCAAAATACTGAATCACTATGCTGCACACCTGAAACTAATATAATATTGTAAATCACCTTAAAATTAATTTATTAATTTTAATTAATTAATTTTAAAATTAATTTATTAATTAATTTAATTGCTTTAATTAATTTATTACTTAATTGATTTAATTACTTTAGAGAATACGAAGGCAGTGTTAAAACTGTTAAGCATTTGTGGAGCCTGGCCTCACATTTTGCACGCGTGGCAGCATTTTGCAAACAGTGGCGTGCTATGTGAACGGCAAGGAATCACCATCCTTGGGGTGCGTGAGCACCCCTGCTGTGGGACCAAAAATGATGGCCCCTTTTATCAAGACAGCAGAGAATTTCCAAAGGTCCTGGTGAGTTTGGGGGCCAGTGTCTTCATGCTTCTCTTTCAAATGCAGAAAACCAAGGGTAGCTACCCAGGGGGTCACTGAGGCAAATGAGGCCCCTTGTGCCTCCAAGTCACATCTCCTCTCCTTAGATCCCAGAAAGAGCCCTCGGCTGTAGAAATTCAGACTTGAGAAGGAAAATCCCACCGTGACACAAAGCTCTCAGAGCTCCTACGCCTCTGCTCCGAGGTAAACGTAAACGGGAGACAAATACTTCCCGGAGCTCTTTCAGCCACGGTGAAGAAGGTAATTTTCCTCTTCTCGGGCTCCTTTTCTTCTCCGTCCCCCACCCCGCCTGCCCTGCCCTTCCCGTCATCTCCCAGCATCCAAAGACACAACCCTTGGTTGTCTTCTCCTGCTGGGAAAAAACGTGCTTTTGAATGGCTGCCTTTTCACTGGCGTGTCAAGGATAAGCAAGAGAATTAAATACGGCTGTTGGGTAAGAAGGAATTGAATCTTAGTGAACTATGATTTTTAAATTTTTTAAACATTTACGGTATAGTATAGATATATTCTTTACTGTTATTTTAAAAGTATATATATATATATATATATATATATTTTTTTTTTTTTTTAAACTAACAGAGACTTTCCTTTTCCTAGCCGACCATTTACCAACTTGTGTGTGCTGTGCTTGCTGAGATGCGGGCCTGGGGTGAGGGGATCGGGGGTGGGCTCTGTGCGGAAGCCCGGATTTCTCTGAGTCCGGGGAAGGCCTCTCTTACTGACCAGCCCTGGCAACATTTTCCTTCAAACTCTCAGAGCTGTGGGGCCCCTAGACGTGAAACAAGCAAAACTCTCCTCCCTCCCATGGGCAGGCAATGAGGCTGAATCCTTGCAAATCTGTAAAGTGTTAAAGGCCCTTGGATTGAAGACGTCAGGTGAGAGAAGAAAATCGGATCCCAGAGTGGAATCCCACCCAGTTGTGTCCCTCCCCCGGGCCCCTCCCCCTCCCCCCTCCTCCCCCACCTTAAGTCTGACATGACTTGGAATAAGGACCGTGAGCTAGGAAGGCTTCAGAAAGCCTTTAAGTCATTTCTTGGCCTGCTCTTCTTCACCTTTTAATAAATTCTGTTTCTAGTCCTGCTTTTTTTCTTCTTCATGCATCCAAAACCTTTCCCCTCCCGAAGTGGATTAGCCAGCTGGCTGGAGGCGGCTCGTCCCACGTCGCTCTGTCCTTCCTGCCCCCACCCCCACCCATCTCCCCTTTGCCTGCACTCCCCATCGCACCCCCTGTTTTGAACGCGCCATACGTTTTAATAACTTAACACCAATTTGACTCTGACCCCTCATTCAGTCGGAGCCTGGTGCCTCCTCAGGGGTGTGGGCCCCTAGGCGGTGACAGAGCAGGGCCTCGCTGTCCCCAGGGAGGCCCTCCCCCAGCTCCGGGCCTCCTGACATCAGCGTCCCACGTGAAATGTGGGAGAACACCCAGGCAGCTGCTGGGGAGGCTGTGGGACAGGGGCCAAGAATGCCCCCTTGGCCTGGCTGCAGCTGTGTCCTCAACAGGTGCCACCCGGCCACCAGGCACGCCTGCATGTGTCACATCCTCCTCCGGGCACAGAAACATCCCAGATCAGGGACACAGACGTGGCCTCGCTCTCCTCTCCCTGCCAGTCCTGAGGCCACAGAGATAGATGGCGGGCGCCAGACAGGTCACAGGTGACCCGAAGCACCCAGAGTCACATTTCCTCTGCCCTCCGCCCTCAGCGTGAGGCTCGTCCGACAAACGCGGGTAGTTCCTCAAGCAAGAGGCGTCTCCCCGGCCTCACGGCAAGGAAGGAGGTGCTTCTAGAGCAGGTGAGGCTGGTCCTGCACAGGCCGGCTCTGAGCCGGGCTCTGGACAGGCCGCCAGCCACACCGCCTGAGCTCGGGGACAGGGCAGAACCAGGCACTTTCCTCCCGCCCCCGGGCCCCCCTTTGTCACCCCTTTTGCCTTTTCTTTCCTTCACCTGTCCTTTCTCACCCCCACCCAAGGTGACTCTCTCCTCTTCTACTGGGCTGTTTCCACTCCCGTCTGCCCCAGCTTCTCACCTGCCAGCAGCCCACCAGCCTCTCAGGGAGAGTTAGTGGTGTGTGTGTGTGTGTGTGTGTGTGTGTGTTGACTCCCCAGCAAGACGAGCGTAGGGACTATGCCATCTACAGTCATCCAGCAGCCCTCCCCCAGAAATGAGAAACCGAATCAGAAAAACATCACCTGTTAAATCCTGGGGGTGAGGACGTGCTAGCTGGGACAAGAGAAGAGACACAGGAAAGCTAAGGAAAGGAGAAAGGGCGCGAGGGGAGGGAGGGGAAAAGACGGAAAGGAAGGGAAGGGAAGGAAAAGAAAAGTGGACGAACATCTCACCGCAAAATTTTTAAAAGGAAAGGAAAAGAAAGAAAAAGTAAAAAAGGAAGATCGTCTCACCATAAAACCTTTCAAAGAAAAAGGAAAGGAAAGGAAGGGAAGGGAAGGAAAAGAGAAAGGAAAATCTCACCGCAAAACATTTAAAAATGAACTTTCTCTTCCCCAGCAGAGGGAGGCGACCAGGGAGGAAGGCCAGCAAAGGGAGCACACGCAAGTAAACATAAATACGGCTATTTTCGGGCTCGGCGGGGAATGGACGCTGGTGGTCTCCCGCTTCTTCCTGGTGGGTCGGCGCTCGCCCCAGGCAGGAACGCTGGGCCGTCGCGGCCCTGGTCCTGCGGCCGGACGGGGCGGCCCGCGCGGAACCGCAGGGCGGCCACATGGGCGGCAGCCGGGCCCAGCGCAGCCGGGTCCGCCCGTAGGTGTGAGCAGCGCTTTGATATCGGGCCGCGGAAGGACAGGTTCTCAAAGCCCCTATTCATGGACCCTCCGGGCAGGAGCGGCAAACAGAGAAAAAAAATTATTTCCTCGCTGGCCTAGGAAGGTGGGTTCCTGTTTATTAACGGAAGACCACATAAAGAATGCAGGGTTACAAATGTTCCTTCTGAGGCGCACAGAAGCTGGTGGCTGGATGCAAAAAAAAATTTTTAATTTCATCCGGTGATGACCTGGACAAAAAGCTGCCACTGCGGCCCCGAGTGGGTTTCGAAAGGAAAATTCTACAAAAGGATGGGGGGCCAGTTTCCATCGCTGAGGGCGATGTGCTTTCCACGGGCTGCTGGAAAGAGGCCTCCTTCTAGAAGCTCTTGGGTGGTGGGGTCAGCTGCTGCCCTGCACCCCCTCTCTTCCTGTTAGCATCCCTTTGTCTCCCTTGTGAACTTGTAGCAGTGAAAGAAACACCTGAGAGGGATTTTTTTTTTTTTAAAGGTCATTAGCAATTAGTTCCCTGTGGACTGGAGGGGCGGGGGTCGAAAGGAGGCCCCTTTGGAAGAAGTTCAGAGAAATTCGTTCACCAGGAGGCCAGGCCGGCCCGGAGCAGGAGGGTCCCGCCCTCCCGCGAAGACCAGGCTGCACTTCCCACCTACAGCAGGGACCGTGGAAAAGGAATTAAAGGAGCAAACTGGAGATAAGACGGAGGCTCCAGCTCGCCTTTGAAGCTTAATTAAAGCAAACCGATCAGCCTTATGCTGGGCGTGCTGCGGACTTCCCACATGGCGGGGATAATCGCAGACCGGCAGCCGTGTGATTCCAGGGTAGGGGCGAAGAGGAAGCTCGGCCAGCCTTCCAGTGCAGTAGAGAAAAATCAGACTGGTGATAATTAAATACAAATCGCGCCTGGGGCCAAAAACCAAAAACCAAAAAAAAAAAAAAAAATGCTTGCTCTCTCCAGATAATGGGGAGAGGGACCAGCCCGAGAAACAGATGCAGGGCCATCCACATTTAATTTACCTCTCCGGCAGATCCTAACTGGTTTCTGGGTGAGGGGGGGACCACACCAGCACCTCCCTAGTCCTTCCTCCTGCAGTGCCCCTGGCTCTTTGGGGCATGCGCCCTTGTCGCAGCAAGTTAGTGAACTCTACCTGATGTGATGACATGTGCACCCTTGGTGTTTGGCACTTAGCGGTTAGAAAGAGCCAGGCGGGCTGGGGGGCGGTGGCCCAGGCCGAGCCTTTCATCTGACCATGGCCTCTGCAAACCCAGCTTCCACAGCGACGACACTGATGTTCTGCTGAAGTGTCGCCTTGTTATCAACTCCCTGGTTTTCCAGAGAAGAGGTCACAGTCCCCAACCATGGGGTGAACGGCTCTGCATCTTCTTCCCATCTCTCCTGGAGGCCACAACTCTAGGTCACGTCCAGGGTTCCACGAGGGCTAAAGAGCAGAGGGACACCCCGAGTTCTGAAATGTATGCATTATCTTGCTTTTTTTTTCTTCCTAGTTTTAATTTTTTACATTGGAAATGGTCTTTTTTTTTAAGATCTAAAAATATTAAATAACTGGAGGTGTGGGACTGGCATTTGCACATGAGGTATATGGAATAATTTGCCAACTGGGACCTGCTGTGTAGCGTGTAGCACAGGGAACTCTACCCAGTATTCTGTGGGAAAAGAATCTGAAACAGAATGGATGTGTGTACATGTATAACTGAATCACTTTGTCGTACCGCAGAAATAATCATAGCATTGTAAATCAACGATACTTCAAGAGTTCCCGTGGTGGCTCAGGAGTAGTGAACCCGACTAGTCTCCATGACGATGTGGCCTCGCTCAGTGCGTGAAGGACCCTACGTTGCTGTGGCTGTGGAGTAGGCCAGCAGCTGCAGCTCCAGTTCAGCCCCTAGCCTGGGAGCTTCCATATGCCACAGGTCACAGGTGCCGCTCTAAAAACAAACAAACAAAAAAGATTACACTTCAATAAAACTTTAAAAAATGAAAAAAAATCAAATAAAAATAGTAAACAGAGTGGAAAATTCAAGCTCTAGAAAAATCTAAGAAACTAAAACTAACCTGAAATCCAGTAGTCTGTTAACCACCACTAACGTTTTGCCAACTCATTTCTTTCTATCTGAACATGCACACACTTGCCATGTAAGTGGGAGATCACGCACACGGGGGCTCTCACACGGAGCACACCTTTTTCTCTTGTGTGGTCTTTTCCTTTTTTCTTCTCTCCCACCTCCCCCCCTTCAACCCTTCCCCTGCAGGGACCAGGTCTGTCTAGAAGGCCCCCTTCCACACTGCCCTGAGGCATCCTGCGTTCCCCACCCAGCAGTGGGACGTGAGAGAAGCCCTGCTTTGGGGGAAGGTCTAGATTTTGACAATGGACGCTGGACAAAGAGACAAAGACAGAGATCCACACATGCCATTAAGGAGCCTGTGATGGGAAGTCAGAAGGCTTCCAACTCACAGATCCTGGATGCGGTGTTCTAATTTTAAGGACTGTTGCTGAGCTATAACCAAGTTCTACTCAAGTTACATGATGGGTAGGACGAAGACAGCAGCCCTGCGAGTCCTTCTCTCTTTTTCCCAAGGTGAAATTGGCTAAGGTCACGGGGTTCTATGTGGATTTCAACACACCCCGTAGCCCCTTTAAGGACACTTCTGGTCCTTTCTCTGTGTGTGGCAGTGATTTGGCCAGGATGGTACCACACCAGGGTGTCTCTAGCCTTCCTGGTGGCTTAACTGTCCCCCGACCCCTGCCACAAGTCGCCTCCCAATTGAAAAGAACGCCTCAACCCTACCAGACAGAATTCCGTTTTGCCCCCACCGAGAAGCTTCTTTCTCTCTCTCATCTAATTATTTCAGATCTTATTAAGGTCATCTGGATAAACCATCCACACTATCACCTGGATGGCTCGCCATGTCCACTGGACTCATGCCTATCTATTTGTGATGCTTCCTCGCTCTCTTGTGTGACTTCCTCAAGACACCAGACAAGATCAAGGGCCACTTCCTAAGGCACTGCTCTCCACAGCATGCAATAAAGATGGTGTCTTTTTTTTTCTTCTTCTTCTTTTTTTCCTTTTAGGACCGAACCTGTGGCATATGGAAGTTCCCTGCCTAGGAGTTAAATCAGAGATGCAACTACCAGCCTACGACACACCCACAGCCACGTGGGATCTGAGCCATGTCTGCAACCTACACCACAGCTCATGGCAACGCCAGATCCTTAAGCCACTGAGCGAGGCCAGGGATTGAACCCACATCCTTGTGGATACTAGTCGGATTCGTTTCCGCTGAGCCACAATGGGAACTTCCAAGATGGTGTCATTTTAATCACCAAGCTTTTGAAACCTTAGATGTACATCAAAGGTGAAGCTGATGGTAGTCTTTGTTTAAGAATGAATTTATTGCGTAAGAAAGGAATATCCTAATTGGGGCCACAAAAATACGTGATTTACCCAACATTTCGGGAGCTTATTTGTTGCATTCAAGAGAAGTGTGGGGGGGTGCCTCTGGGTCCCTCTGTATGTGTGTTGCTGCGCATCCACAAGCCTGGGCCCCTGGTCTCTGGCCTTTTAAATCAGGACCAGGTTGCCTGCCACATACCTCTCTCTGTCTGTCACTCACCGGAAGCGGCCCCTAGCAGGCCTGAGCAGGCCCCTTGCAGGTGCGGCAGAGTTCATCCCAAAGATTTTTTTTAAAAAAACCCAAAACCAAAAACTTTCCACTCAGAGCAGGCAAGCTTGACTTTTTTCAAATAAGTGTTACTCAACAGAAGACCTTGTAAAGCTCGTAAAAACCCTGGAACATCTGGTAAACGGTGTCAATCTGACACGTTCTCCAGCACAGGGTCCACGGCTTCTGTTTCCACTGGCAGAACTCAGGGATGCTGCTGCGTCTCCAGGCACCCTGCCCATCCCGATTTTCATGGGATGGTCCGAAGCCAGTGCGTCTGTCTCTCCTTCTACCGGCCCAGCAAGAGACAACAGAAAACCGCTGAGCCCGGATCCAAGGGGCAAAGGGAGATGGCGGGGAGAGTGGAACTGGCCAAGGCCAGTCACTGCTGCTGGGACGGGCGTGCACGGCTAAGGTGCTGCGTGTGGCCGGCACGGTGACTGCTTTGGGTGCCTTCGAAATACCATGAGCACCTGCGGTTTTGCTACTCAGTCGTTTATCCCAGTTGTTAAGCATAACACCTTTGTCCTGAGTTGGGGGTGAGGGCTGCTACTCAAAAATCTTTAACATCCAAAGCTGTCTGGAAAGGAGGTCACCGTCTCATCAGCAGAGGCGGGTTGCTCTCCTTGCTTTCCTGTTCTGACAAGGAAAAAGCCCCAAGGCTTGCCTAACTTTGCCATCAGAAGAAAACATCTTTCTTCCCTATTAAATTGCCTTCCCACTGCGTGAATTTCAACCCCGGGAACGACCATGGGAAAACGTCCGAGAGCCCACCTAAATTTTGAGTCTGAGTGGGATGGACTGGGAGTCTGAGGTTAGCCGATGCAAGCTATGACATCCAGCACGGATAAGCAATGGGGTCCTGCTCTGCGGCCTGGGGAAGCATCTCCAGTCTCTTGGGATGGAACATGATGGAAGATACTATGAAAAAAAAGGTTGTATGTAGACGTATAACGGGATCACTGTGCCGTGAGGCAGAAATAGGCACAACATTGTAAATCAACTCTAAATTTAAAATTTTTTAAAAAACAAGAAAAAATAAACAAGTAAATAAATTTTGAGTCTGCAAGCGAACACCTCAGAAAGCAAACCCTCACCTTTTTGCAGACCCTCACCTGCTTGCATGTCCCTTCAGGATGCATTTAGGGCTCCGGACTGTCCCACTTTCCAAAGCCCAGTAGACACAGGAAGGGCAGGGTGCGAGCGCCCAGGAATGAGCCAAGGACTCCCGGCCATAGGAGGGCTGACTGTGTCACTGGGGGCGAGTCCCCCAAATAAACCTCAATGTCTTCCTTGGAGAAATTGCTCTGTGTTTCGTACAGGATTGATGTGAGATTCAAAACACCTTAATCCACATGAACATGGTCTGTAAAATATTCCACATGTGGTACTTACATTATACCTGCATCATGGCTGACCACTTTGTCTTTTCTACAATCTTCCCCCCCAAAAAGACAGTTCTGACTAATGAATTAACAGAAAGTCTGCTGAAAGTTATCTGGCAAAGAAATTTTGCTGCTGCTGAAATACATTTATATCAGAGAAAAGAGCTCTCTGGTGTAGCCCCTTCCCTGTGCTTCCTGACTTGGAAAGTGGAGCTGCAGCAGCCATTCTGTCATCATGAGACCTCAAGCCCAAAAGTACAAAGTCCATATATTCAAGATGGGAGGGAGGAGGCAGAGAAAGGGCCTGGATCCTTGATGACATCACTGAACCAATGCCCACAAATGCCTGCTCTTGGACTTTTTGTTATGTGAAAAGAAATAGGCCCCATTGATGTGTCACTTGTGGGTTGGTTTTCTGTGGCTCACAGCTGAATACATTCAAAGAGATTTAAATCTCCATGACCCATTTCCATAGGCCCTTGTATTTTCCTCTGAAGAGCTTATCACAGTTATAATCACTTAATAAAATGATTTAATTCTTAGTATAATTATCTGTTCAATATCTCTATTCCCATCTAGGCTAAGTTCTGTGAAAGCAGGAACCACATCTGTCTGGCTCACCATGGAATCCCCAGGCTCCCAGCTCTGTGTCCAGCATAGAGTAGTTGCTCAATAAACATTTGTTGGTTAAATGAATAGCTCTGGTTCTAAATGGACACGAGTCACTTTGCTTCTTATTCCTTGTAGTACTAATGAGGTTTTTGCTCAAATTAGTGTTTAAGTTCTGGCAACATGGAGAGGACCCTCCACCATTTTTCCTACAACTTGAGTCAGATTTTCATTCCGGTCAAACCGCCATCTTTGTGGACACTGTCACCCAACACTAACCCCTTAGAGGGCCCTCAATAAATACTTGTTGAACAGAATTTGCTGCCTCCAAGAACTGTTTCCGATAAGATAAACGCATTATGCTTTCTAAAGGCAATTTGAATCCTTTCTGCAGAACTAGGAGCCTCAGCCCCAGCTTGGAAAGCAGGAAAATATCTCAATAAGTAACACTCCCCACCCCGCCCCCCCATACAGTTTCTGGATTTTGCTTCAAGAAGAGGGAAGAACATTTTCTTAGTGAAAAACCTTCCTTTTCTTGCCTCTCCCTGGGCTGTGTTACCACGTCTGGTCTCAGCTGGAACTAGCAGCTGAAAAGAGAAGGAAAAAGCAGCCCCAGAAAAGAGAAGGAAAAAGAATTAAATCACACCACCCACAAGGAGTCGGGAGTTTACAAAGCAGCGTCCCTGGGGTTGGCTGTGAGCAGAGTGAGGAGGGTGGTCTCTCCCGCGTCCTCCCTGTGTGCGAGGCGTGGATAGTACCTTCCCCTCTGTCACATGCCAGCACACAAGTTCCTGGAGAGGGTCCATCGGCAATTGGAAGATAGGATCTCCCACATGTGGCAGGAGGATCCTGAGTTTCAGCTTCCTGTCTCCATTCACAACATACCTTCCAAGGAGGTGGTGGCGGGGGGAGAGGGAGGGAGAGAAAGAGGAGAAGGAGAGAGGCGCGCGGGGGGTGGCGGGGGGCGCGGGGGAGACTGATTCTCATGGGACCATAAAGCATAACAGTCAAGAACCAAGATTCCAGACCTGGGAACTCTGCCACATCCTGGTTATATAATCCTGGCATTTTATCCAATCTCCATAAAACTCCCTCTCTGCCTTGCTCAAATTGGGAAATAAATGAGATAACCCATGTAAAAGCGCAAGCTCGCCACCAAGTAAGCCTCAAAGAAACCTGAGATATTTTTATCCGCGCTCAACCAGAACCACACTTACCTATCAACCATGCTGTGGGAGCTGTTAAATGGCCTCTCCAGCCCTCTCTGCATCTGCCCCCGAGTCCATTCACCTCTCCTGGCCTCTCTCTCGAAACGGCCTACTTGGTTTGGTTTGAGACGTGCCTCCTGCAGCGCTGGTGCAGCCCAGTACCTGGCACTAAGCGTGTGATCTCCCCTCGGCTTGTCTGCATCCTCTGAACGTCAGGGATAGTAATTGTCCCTTTGTAGGATTGTTGTAAGGTAGAAAAATTAAATAATATCTGCAAAGTGCCGGGCCCATAATGGGCACTTCAATTGTCTTTAATATTGCTGTTATAAATTACAGTATCACCATCCTTCTTCCCTAATAATTCAGGATACGTTATTCTGAATTATTCAGGATATGTTATCAGCATTCCTAATAATTCTGGAATGTCATTATTCTTGAATAATAATTTTGATCTTATTGATATAATATCAATATTATTCACAGTATTGATCACCTTAATAATATTAATATTCGTTAATAATAATATTCAATAATATAATGTAGTCATCATTATTTATTATTCATATCTTGATGGTGACAGTGATGGATATTATCCAGATCCAGAGGCATATACCTGAGCTAACCAAGCCAGACACGCAAACCAATCAGAACTAAGGGCAAAATGAAAAAAAAAAAAAAAAGTTTTTCTTTTCTTAAAGCTGAGATGCAACTTGGCAGCCGGCTGGGGTCCGGGAAGGGAGCCGGCCTGCCACCCAGCACGCTGCTTCTTCCCCAGAAGATCCTGCTTTAAAGCCGAAGCCCCACTGGGCAGGATCCAGAGATTCCTGGCACTTTGTTGGCATCACCACACAAACGAAGAAGAATGTGCGGTCACAGGTACACAGACAGATTTGGATGAAAAGTAAAGTTCCCCAGATGGACCCCACCCAGCTGATATTTTAGAAGGATTTCTTTCTCTCTCTGTCCCTCCACGTGTGTGTGTGTGTGTGTGTGTGTGTGTGTGTGTGTGTGTGTGTGTCTGGCAATATTCTGGACTCCTGAAAATAGAGGTTTATTATGGAAATGCTGACAGACCCTTAAATAGAGCACTGCATTTGCAACACTGTAATTATGCCTCCATTGAAAAGCTCCAAAGAAAACATGATTTCCTTGTGCAAATAAATCAGGCATGGCTTTAAAGGCCCAGATTTAAATCATTTGAACCATAAAGAACCATCGCCTTCCATGTATAAATGGATTATAAATAATAATGACTTAAAAAAATAAAACTAGCCCTATACCAGGGACATGCAGGCAAACGCTTACAGCATTCATAAAACTGAACCCATGTCTCACTACCGTCCTTCTGCATTAAGTAGACAGCAGATTAGCCGTATTACGGTGTTGATTTGATTGGACTAGAAATTGTCCCTGGATAAATCAGAGATCTTCTCCCGTTGACGCCTAGCACAGAACTCCTGCTTCTTCCTCTCTCTCTCCCCATCTCTCTCCATCTTTTATCCTGACCCCCCCCCCAGCCTCTGCACTCCCCACATTTGTTTTGAGGCATTCCTCAGCCAGAAGATCCAAGGTTAGAGCCTGTAATTAACCGCCTGGGGCTGATGCAGTGTAGCTCAGATGTGTCCAGTGACGGCAGACAGGCTCTCACTCCCCACGGAAAACGACTTGTGGGTTTCTCTGTGCTCTCGGCCCACATCTCGTTGAAGACTCGAGGCCACCGATCCCTGAGCACGGTACCTTGACAAGCGCCGTGCGTTTGACATACAACATGTGTCTGCAGCCTCGGCAAAATTTGCTCCAGATTTCACAGCCACCGCACCAAGCCCTGGAAAAGGGGCCCTTATGTGATTCTGCAGCAGCTTCCAGCAGTAATCAGAGAAGCAGGACACGGTTCAGGAGGACGGGCTTTTTTTTTTTTTCCCTAGCCAGCTTGTGGTTTGCTTATTTTCAAACAGTTATTGATACTTCCAAATGGCAGTCGCTAAATGACAGGTTTCATTTAGATGATTATCAAAAATGAAACTCACACAGCCGGGGCTGTAATTCCTTGTCTTAATAGCAAAAGAAAACCTGCATTATAACCAGAGAGACCTCATGTGCTTATCCATACTTATTTATACCTACCAAACCCAAAAGTGTTACATGGCATTAGTTTTCTCAGCATTAGTTTTTTCAGCAACGTAACTATATCCAGATATTTTTCGCCAATGTAATTTTCCTATTGGGGGGTGAGTTCACTTCTATTGAGTTCCTTCAGATTACAAATGAGAGACTGGATTATGTTCCTTCCGATTCTCTTATCAGGCTTATTTTATTATAGCCTAATTCTTCAAAAATTGGGTAACAGAGAGCTGCCTAAATCTACATATAACCCCTATAAACTCAGGGCCCCTGTGACCCAGGCTTAGTCACGAACTATATTAAAAGCAATTCAATAGGAAACGAATATACTTGAAAGCAATTTAAATCTCTTTTTTGTTCTTGTTAGAAAACAAATGGCGGGGGTGGGGGGGACACACACGTTTAATATAATAAAACCACCTTAAAACCTTTGTATGGACCAAAAAGTGTTTCCCCTAAAAAAACACATGCTGAAGAAGCCCTCACCCCAGTGCGACTGTATTGGGAGACGGGGCCTCTATAGAGGTCATTAAGGTTAAATGAGGTTATAAGAGTGGGCCCTAATCCAGCGTGTATGTTTATAAGAAGACACACACACACACACACACACATGCCAGGGGTGCACGTGCGTAGAGAGGGACGACCAGGTGAGGACACAGCAAGAAGACGGCCGTCTGCCAGCCAAGGAAGAGGTCTCGGGAGAAAACCAACCCTGCCAACACCTTGATCTTGGACTTCCAGCCTCCAGAACTGTGAGAACTTTGGTGGTTTAAGCCACCCGGTCTGTGGCATTTTGTTATGGCAAGCGCAGCAAGCTAACACAAAGCCGCTAGATATTTCATGTCTATTCCCTCTCTTACACCCCTTGGTGCTTACCCCACAGAAAATCCGCTAACTCCTCTCTTGTGGCCCTCAAACCCTCCCAAATCCTCAGTCACACCTACTTTCATTTCCTCCTTGCTGCTCCCCTCCGTGGCTCAGCTCTCTCTCTCTCTTCTCTTTTTTTAGCTTCGCCCACAGCACAAGTTCCCAGGCCAGGGATCGAACCTGCACCACAGCAATGACGATGCTGGATCCTTAACCCACTGAGCTGCCAAAGAACTTCAAAGTATTTGTACATCTTCCTAGGTTTTCCTGGGTTACATTTTCTTGTTTGTTTTGCGGGAGTTTTGTGGGGGGGGTGGGGGTGTTTGATTTTGCTCAGCTCCTTATTCTGCATATCATCTGGGCCACGCTGGGCATCTTAGACATAGCTCACATTATCCTGTCCAATATCAGAGATTCCAGGAAATGAAAAGCCTTCCTCCAAGAGAAGGAATGAGGAGAGAGGGTGTGAGTGTTTTGTAATTTGCTATCCTTGTCACAGACTTCAAGATGATCGTGTAGAAGCAACTGGGGCAAGAAAGAGACGAAGGTCGCAAGGACAGAAATGCAGACACTGCAGCAGCGCTGCCTGCAGCCTGTCAAAAGTTTCATAAAAAAGACCGATTATTTCTCATCATTAAAAAAAAATCCAGATGTTTGACAAATATGTTTACCATCCTAACAAACCTGACTTAAAGCTTTGACTTCCTGTTGCCCTGGCATGAAGATGGTGGCTTGAAATGATGTGTGCAAGTCTCCTTACCAGGCTGGCTCTTGTGGGTGGAAGTCAAAGGGAAGGAAGCTAACCTCATCCGCCATCCCCCACAGAAAACGAGGGAGAAATGAGGGGGAACCGGAAACGCTCAGTGGCACAAGGACCATTTTCAAATCACCAGCAGAAAGTCTGATATTTTTGTTTGGTTGGTTTTGTTTTGTTTCAGAATGGACTTGTTTGCAATTGACAACCAAAATATTTAGAAATAGAATGGGGAGAAAAGGTCACCACCAGTTCCGGCAAATTCTACCATTAGTCAGCAAAGTGCCTGCAAGTCTGCTGGATTCAAGCATCTGGGTGTAATTATAATAGCATTTAAAACCCACCCTTCCCCTTCAAAGCCCTCTCCCCAGCATTAACTAGTGGATCCTCACACCCACCCTGGGAGGGGAGATGTGGGTGTCTCTGTCTCCAAGAGAGGGGTTGGGGTGGCCTGAAGGATTCCACCTTCCCCGGGTCCCCGGGGCCTTGGCAGACTCTGGTTGGCTAGCGCTCCCTTGCTCTCCAAGGACTTCAGATTCCCAGACTTCCTCTCCTGTAGGAGTCACTCAGAGAGGAGGGGACCAGCTTACAGTCACCAGTCCCCAAGGACAGACACAGTTCCTATCTCTCAAGGATGAGGAAAGCCCATTTCTGCATCCAAACGTGGATGTCTCCTCCCACTGTTAGTTTTCAGAGTCATCTTGCAATAGATGTTGGCTTCAGCCATTGTCAGCTCAGCTCAGCTGTAACTGGGATCCTCAGAATTCCCTTCCCTCTGTGGCTCCAGATTAAGCTTGGCCACAAAAGACCTGAGAGTGGGATCTGGGGGCTGGAAGGGAAGAAGCCTCCATCACATGGGAGGGCAGTGTAGACGGCCAAGCACCTCTGCAGCCTCCACCTGTTGCCGCTGGTCCTCTAGCCCATCTCAGAGGAGAGCCTACAGGATCGCGCCCTTCAGCTCCTCTGAGCCCTGAGCCATGGAGTTCCATGGAATTCCATGGAGAAGGGCACCTCCTTAGAACTCTGCTGGGCATCCGTGATTCTGCTGTGGTCAAGATCAGAGGTGATGAGTGATACACACAGGTTCCAGGAGGTTTTCAGGGCCTTCTTGAAGTTCTGTTCCCGTTTGTCTTGGCTTTCCCCCACTTTACATCCAAGCTCTTCTTCCCACTTGCCCACATTGACCTGCAGTGACGTCAGGCCGCCACCAGACACAGAGTGAACAGCCTCCCATAGATTTCCTCACCATCTCCCACAGAGGTGGAAGATATCATCCTCATGGAAAAATCTCTTATTGACCATATCACTCATAGTGGTTTGGCTTCCTTGATCAAACCCTACCTGACACAGAGCACTGACTACAGAACCTCCAAAGGGGGGCAGGGGTGCACCGAACCAGGCATCTCATCCCCTAGAAGCCTACAAGGCATGTGCGCAATGGTGTCCACAGCTTGAAAGGGCCCCCCAGTTTCCCCCATTTCTCTCTTGTAGTTCTGCCTGGCCTCCTGCCTTGTGAACCAGAATGCAGAAGACCAGTGAGGCTGAATTCTAACCCAGAAGCACGTGTCCACTCCTCTCCTCCCCTCCTCCGCACGCCCGTTCCCTGAGTGGGCAACCCAGTGACCCCAGACTGTGCTCTTACAAGTCAAGTGTTTATCTAATGAGGAGCTGCCTAAAAGGGGCTCCATCCACATACATTTTTGTTTCAAGGGTGAGCTAATCAGGAGGTGCAGTGGCTTCACTAAGCAGTCTACGTGTTTTCTTTTTCTTTCTTTTCCTTTTTTTTTTCTTTTTAGTGCCTCACCAGAGGCATATGGAAGTTCCCAGACTAGGGGTCAAATCAGAGCTACAGCTGCTGGCCTGCACCACAGCCACGGCAATGCAGGATACAAACTGTGTCTGTGACCTACACCACAGCTCAGGGCAATGTGAGATCCCCCACCCACTGAGCGAGGCCAGGGGTTGAACCCGAATCATCATGGATGCTACTCGGATTTGTTTCCGCTGCACCACAACGGGCACTCCCCTACATGTTTTCTAAGAAAGGCCAAATATGGAAGAAAGAGAGAAAAGGTTCAGAAAAACCCTCCCAAGGGGCCACCATTTGTCAAAGGTGAGTGCAGACACATTCTCTCAGATCCACGTTAGAAGGAGCGTTGCCGGCATCTGTGGGTGGTGTGCTGCCCTGGTCGTTGGCCTGTTTGCCCTGGGATCCAGTCCCCAGCACTTCCCTGCTCTCTGTATCCACAGGGGGCGACCCCGGGAAACTACCAAAGCTCCCTAGCCCGCTGCTGCCTGCTCGGTTTGGCCCACGGGCAGCACAGGCAACAGATGGGAGGATGGACAGAAGGTGCTCACCGACACCCAGCCCCGGCGTGGGGCTGAGTCTTCCCCGTTCAGCAACCAGTTGGACCTCCCCTTGAACCAGATTCCAACGGGTAGCCCCAGCTCTTGAACTCAGATAACTCCTCTATTCCTCCAGCCCCAGAAAGCAACAGGAAGCTGTTATTGCTCGTCTGGGGGTTGTCTTGCCCTCCATGGCTGCTCTTGCAATCATTTAAAAAAAAATCTTTGTAACTAATCTTTCATATTGAGTTTCTTCTATTAAACTACTCCACACAGCTTTTGCATTTTTTTTTTGTCTTTTTGCCTTTTATCTAGAGCCACATCCACGGCATATGGAGGTTCCCAGGCTAGGGGTCTAACAGGAGCTGTAGCTGCAGGCGTTCGCCGCAGCCACAGCAACGTGGGATCTGAGCCGCGTCTGCAACCTACACCACAGCTCACGGCAACGCCGGATCCTTAACCCACTGAGCAAGGCCAGGGAGGGATCGAACCCGCAACCTCGTGGTTCCTAGTCGGATTCGTTAACCACTGAGCCACGAAGGGAACTCCTGCATTTTTTTTTTTTCTTGAGGGACCCTGCCTGATACAGATGCATTCAACCCTGGGGATTAGAATTTGCCAAAACTGACTTCCTCCCAGGATTTCTAAGCTCCCTGGGCTAGCATCATTTTTTTAAATTATTTGTAGACAGCCACACGCAAAGCGTTGCTGAAGAGGAAAACTGAATGCTAACGGCATACCCAGCCTTTGCGGGTGGGGACGTGAAGAGTTGATTCAAGTCTCCCACTAACCCAACAAGAACCGCCATGTACTAGAAGAGTTTTTTAAGCCATGGGTTTCGACTCATAGTATTAGGTTTCAACACTGTCTTACCTAGATTTCACATCTTTCCTATAATCACCCACGTGAACCCTGCTAGGCCCAGGAAAAATGTGATGGACAAAAATGCTACTGACCTCAATGAATTACCAGGTCCGTGGTCAAGTGCATGCTCATTCTAGGATCAGCCCTTACCATTAAAACAAATAGAAGTCAACTGGCCCCCACTGGACTGAGTCCATGGTCCTGGCTTAGAATGACCTGCTCCAATCGAACCAGCCAGATAGATTCATCGAAGACTATAACCTTTGAAGTCACTTGAGTAGAGGTGCTTGTAAACATGAGGTGGGGCTCTTCGAGTCCATTGTCACCACAATGCCATCGCTAAGGCTGTTCAGATAGGAAGGGCAGTGACGGGCACCCCCAGGGAGGAAACCACACTCTCCCTTTCAAAGTTTAGAGCCCTGGAAGGACTGGATATTCCAGTCCCTCATTTCGTGGCCCTGGGGTTTCTGACCACGTATCTGATCGAATTTCCTGAACTTGCAAAGGCAGCCTTGCCTTACACATTCAGAAGAGCTTATCTTGCCCTTCCTCCTTTCCTAAGCCAGACACCGTCCCTGCCACTCTTCAGGTCTCTTCAGATCGTGCCTCTGCCTCTTCCTGTTCAGCCAGCTGACTTTCCTCAGCACCTGGTAGGTTCTGACCCACTGAGGACCTTTAATGAGTGTTTGCTTGTTGAATGAACAACTGCACGGGGCACGGATAACTGGGTTTGGAGTGGGAACCAGCCCCTGGTGTATTCACTAGGCGTTGTCTGCAAAGCGCCGGTTTAGAAATCTCGCTTCAAATACGGTAACACATCCACCCTGGATCATCATTAGAGCTGAATGCCAGGAATAAGAATCACAAGAAACGTGGCTGAAACCCCATCCCCGGGCACAGAGCGGGACCAAGGTGTGCAAAGGCGGGCTGGCTGCTGTGACCAGACCTGCAAAACTGGTTTCATCCTTAGATTCAGTCGATTCTAGAAAATCAAGATTTCTCAGGAAATGTCGGAAGCCTTCATTTCCCAGAGTCGTCCACCCCTACCCCCGCCCCACGAAGCTGGCTTGGTGTGGATCCAATATTTGAAAATCTTCCACTGGCATTTCCAGTGGCAGAAAATATGGACCATAACTGACTACAGGCAAATGGCTTCCTTGTTTTCTTTTGCCAAAGGGGCCTGCAAACCCATCACCTACAGACAAAGCCCTCTCTCTGCAGACAGAGGACAAGTGAGAGACCACAGAGGGGTGTCTGTCAGGAGCTGCAAGACTCTCCCTTTTCCCAGACTTCAAACCTTGGTCTCCAGCTTGGTTAAAGATAGCCTCCCCTGGGGCCCAGACTTGGGCCCCGCCTAATCGAAGTGATCAGGAAGCTGGAGATGACTTTAGACCCATGAAGACTTGTCTACCAGACAAAGCTGTTGTTTCAAGGTGCCCGATCACCTGGGCTCCTGACCCTGCTGGCCTTGGCCTTCAAAACCTGTCCTGCCAGGACTCAGCCGTGGGCAGGGCCTCGGGCTTGATCTCTGAAGGCCTCAAGCTCATCATTCTTGGCCTGCAGACCCCTCGTCTGGATTCCCCATCCACTTCAGCATGTCCAGTCCCGACGGGGGCCACCCACACCCCAGACTTCTGCCTCAGGTGAAAAACAAAGCAAGACATCAACCAGTAACGACCCCGGATGAAGATTAGATGGCAGATCTGCCGTGGCTTGGGCGCCACGCAGGATCAACGTGAATGCCCTGTGCCTGAAGATGAGATCACAGTGCCCCCCAACCAGCCACCTCTCACCGTCCCCCACCCTGCTGAGACGGGGTGGCAAAGGCCTCCTCTCTCTCTGCCTTGTAGGCAGGAAGTCTTATAAGGCTCTTGCATTCCATCCAGAAGACAAAAGAGGGGGTGGTTTTCTCTGAACCTTGGCCAGGTCACACTGAGGTGGGTGTTGGGTCTTTTGAAACCGTCAGAATGAGTATGCTTCTGATTATGGGGTTCCCAAGACTCTGAGCCAGGCTTTTTTTTTTTTTTTAAAGCACATCCATTTTCTTTCTGGACCCGAGCCACGTTGCTCTGGCTATGTTAATCCCCTCAGTAGTCACAGTGCTTCCCAGGGCATCCAGGGTGTTGCTTGTTTTAGGGAAATCCTTAGATTGAACTCCGTTCAAGAATGTGCCCAGTGTGCTTCAGCCCAGAAGCAAAGGGAATTTGGTCTGCGGAGTGAAAAGCACTTGGGGCAGCTGGGGACGGGGCAGGTAGGATAGGACGCGAATCCGAGGGGTCGGTTCGCTCAGCCCTGCAGTATTCGGACCCGCGATCTTGGAGCTGAACTCGCTCCTGGAAGATTCTCGGGATGACCCGATTAATGGAAGGGCCAGTTAGGACTCTCGGACTGTGGACCTTCCTTGACTGTGTGTTCTAAGACCTCCCTCTCCCTCTGGGTTCTCTGGGCACTCTCCGTGTCCAGCAGGTCCAGGAACTCTCAGGGCCATGGCGTTGCCACTGGAGAAATATGCTGCCCCTTCCAAAGTTTTTAGGGCCGCACCTGCAGCATATGGAGGTTCCCAGGCCAGGGGTGAAATCAGAGCTAGAGCTGCCAGCCTGCACCACAGTCACAGCAACGCGGGATCCGAGCCATGTCTGTGACCTACACCACAGCTCACGGCAATCTAGATCCTTAACCCACTGAGCGAAGCTGGGGATTGAATCCACATCCTCATGGATACTAGTCAGGTTTGTTACCACTGAGCCACAATGGGAATGCCCAGACTTTTACCTCTGATTTTCTTGACCCATCAAAACTTGCCTGTCCTGGATCCCTGCACTGATCAGAGGTGGGAACCTTAATCCCTGTTAATGTGGTTTCCAGGGCAGTTCTTGAAGATAACTGGGGCAGGACACTCTCTCTGGGATGGGAATTTGAAAGCACAGGTACTGGCCTCCTTCATCTCAAGAACTTGATTCAAGTCCACTTGGAGTTGGACCACGATGGATATGAAAAAGCAGATCAGAGAGGCAGAGTGCTGCCGTGGGGAAAAGAACTGGGTCCTGGCCCTGGCATTAGCGCATTGTGAGATCCTAGGCACTCCCTTTGCCCTCTCTGGTTCCTTCCGTGCAGGAAATCCATGAAGGTCTTGGGAATAAGGGCAATTTAGTGATTCAATAAAGTTACACAACTCCAAGGACTGCCTGTAGGGGGCACTCTAAATATTTGCTGAACAGACTGCTTCCGCCATAGAGAGAGCCTGCAGGGGAGGAAAGATTCTAGTATCGTGGATATATTCTTTTAGGTTCATCAGATTCTTTCCCAATATTGGATTTTCTTTAGCGGGGACGAGGGAGAGGGAGAAAATAAGAGAAAGGGAGAGAGACATGGGGAAAATGAGCCCATCAAGAAAAGAGTAAGAAAGCAGAAAGGGAGAGCAAAAGCGGAGGGGGAAATGGGCCTCCTTCACATTTCGTTCGACCCTTCTTCCCTTTCTCATAAGTTCAAATATACCACAGGGCACGAGGGCCAGGCAGGAATCAAGCTGAGAGAGAATGCTCTGATTTGCACGAGACTCAGCCTCTCCTTTCAGAGAAGGCATCTCGCCCTTCCGTGCCTGGATCCCTCCTTTGTAGAAGGACGTTCAGCATCAGAACCCACCCGCATGGCTTCCCGGGAGGGCTTACAGCAATAACGCATGTCAACCCCTGCCCTTCTCATGCCTGGGAAGCCTTCCTCGCTAAAGACTCACTGTTTGTAGGATTTTGTTTGTATTTGGAAGGAACACGAAGCCCTGAACTCCAGGCAGGCATCCGGAGAAGGAAGTATTCCTTAAACCGGAGTGTGGGACCTCAAGGCCCCTTCAAGGAGCCTGAACTCCAAGCCTCTGGCCAAGACGAGAATTACCAGGCCCTTATCTCTCTTTGCAATGCCACCTCCCCGCCTTTGAGCAAGCTGGCCGACTCCTTCCTGCCCTCTGCTAGGACAGGTACGTGGCCCTCTCCTCACCCACCCCTACGGGGGCCTAATACTCCCCCAACCAACCCAAAAGTATAACCCGAGAGCCCTCTTTCCCCAGCCAGCCAGCAGGTCAGCCGGTGAATCGTAGGGCCTTTCCGGTCCCTGGGCTATGAAAGCAGACACGACCATGCGCCCGGTGTCCCCTCTCCCAGAGTGTCAGGAAGTCATTCCCTGCAGAGGCAGCATCTCTTATCTCAATAATCTCTTCTTTCTTTTCACCCCCCCCCCCCCCCCGCCGCCCAAGAGTCCAGAAATTCTCTTCTGACCCGCGGGCACAGATCACGACAAGGAGGACAGAGGCAATGAGGGTGCCAAGGCCTCTTGAGTCGAACCCTGTGAAATAAGCAAATAAGCTGTCTGCGGCAGCTATGAGAGAAAGAATAACAAAAACGGTAACTATTATTATTGTCTACGTGATCCTCACGATAATCCCGTCAGGTAGCGTTTATGCATTATCCTGATTTTTCAGAGACTGAGCAGCAGAACTTGAGTCAGGCAGCCAATAAGTGGAAGAACCCGGTTCTAACACAGTTTGTGTTCTCTGTCTGTTCCAGATCCCCCGGTCCTATGACGAGCCTATCTGCCTCATCTTTAAGGGAACCGAGGCAAGCGAAAAGAAAAGGGAAATCTGGAGTCAGTCTGGACACTAAGGTTTCAGTCCCGTGTGGCTGAGGGATGCTTGTACAAATGTCTAAAATGGACACATCAGCAGAGATGGTGGGTCTAGGAGAAGAGAGGGAAAAACCTGAAGTGATGGAAGGACACCCAAGTGTCTGCTTTTCAAGTCAAAAGAGAACTTGAAGGAATTCCAGTTGTGGCTCAGCGGTTAATGAAGCCGACAAGCATCCATGAGGACGAGGGTTCACTCCCTGGCCTCACTCAGTGGGTTAAGGATCCGGCGTTGCCGTTGCCATGAGCTGTGGCGTAGGTCTCAGATGTGGCTCGGATCCCGCGTTGCTGTGGCTGTGGTGTAGGCCGGCAGCTGTAGCTCTGATTCAACCCCTAGCCTGGGAACCTCCACATGCCGCGTGTGCAGCCCTAAAAAGACAAAAAGTCAAAAAAAAAAAAGGAAAAGAAAGAAAGAGAGAAAACTTGAAGGCCCTGGCAGAGACCTCGGGGCTTTGGGTTGGCACACCTTTGACTCAGAGCCAGCCCCCATGCTCCCCTGCAAAGGAGCACTTCCTGTACCCTTGCAGGGCTGGTGGCCCTGGTGAACAAGGCCTTGGTCTCATCATGGCCCTGACATCCTCTTGACACCTTTGAATTCTGAGGAACCTCTGTACACACCTCCTCACCCCCTATAAATTGCAGTCTTCCACTCAGAGGTCATAGAACCTGCTAGAGTCATTTCCTGTTCTGCAGCTTCAGTCTCTGAGGGCTTCTCAAATCTCCTTTAACTCCATCCCCCATTGAGCTGAGAAGCATTCGCTGAACCTCTCACTCGCCTCTCTCTTCAGCCCCTCTCCATAGCTCATCCAGCCCTCTCTTGCTATGGTGTGAGCCTGCTCCTTTCAGAAGATGTGGGCGGCACACAAAGCTGTCGCCTTCTGAAAAAAAATTGACGAGGGCAACCCTATGGTAAGTATCTAAACTTAAAAGTCAGCCTCACCCTGAAAGCAAACGTTAAGCCTCATAGACCGACAAGAGGTCAACAACATTTAACGACACATTCTTAAAAATCTAGAATTCCCTGGTGGCCTAGTGGGTGAAGGATCTGTTGCTGTCACTGCTGTGGCTCGGGTTCGTCGCTGGCCCAGGAAGTTCTGCATGCTGTGGGTGCAGACAAAAAAAAAAAAAAAAAAATTCTCACACCAGCATTTGTATGAAGCAAACAAAGCTCCAATATCTGGTGTGAAGCAAACTAAGCTAGTGAATGACTCTTCTCCCTACTCCACCCAGGGGGACCTCAGAGGTGAGGGCTAGAGCTAAGGATTAAGGGGATATGAAGTCAAAACTTATAAATGGCTGAGCTGTTCACCTAGGCCATTCCTAGCTTTTCTTTTGTTTTGTTTTTTAGGGCCACACCTGCAGCATATGGAAGTTCCCAGGCTAGGGGTCAGATCAGAGCAGCAGCTGCCAGCCTATGCCACAGTCACAGCCACGCCAGATCCTGAACCCGCTGAACAAGGCCAGAGCTCGGACCTGCATCCTCACAGACACTATGTCAGGTTCTTAAGCCACTGAACCACAGTGGGAACTCCTGCCCTCTCTGTTCTTCTCCTCCTTTTTAAAAACATATCCGGTCTGGAGGGTATAGACAAAGGAGCACAGGCTTTGGGATCAGCTCAAATTCCACCACTACACATTAGCTGCGCCTAAGCTAGCCATGTAATCTTGCTCAGTTCTCACATCTGCAAGGAGGGATAATACCACTTACTATGTAGGGTTCTTGTGAAAAGCAAAGGAGATAATAACTATCCATCTTTACGCAGTTTGTTTGCACCATATACCCATTTATCTTGCAGTTTCAACTTTCCATATGGGGAGGGGGCGGTGAGAGAGAAATAGTAAGAGCAGAAAGTAACTATTTAAATGGTGCTAGGAAATAAGCCTGACCTTCTTCTCAGGGAAGCAGGTGAGCAGGGAGCAGGTGACATGAAGGATGTGAACCTATTCTTCCTTCTGGGGCATCTGGCCTCAGGTGCTTCTGCTGAGTGTGTGTTCTGAGTAAAGACCCACCATTTAAAGACCTGTTTTGTTACAGAACATGGTCCCTAAACACAGGTGTGTTTCTTCATCTGGTGCTTAACCCCCAAACAGAAGGATGATCCAACATAGAGGGAAAATCTCCGGGATGCATGTCTATAGGATTTTCACCAATACTATTAAGCATACATGGTGTACACCTTACAGCTAACTTTAGAACGTGGACCCAGGTGTACTGACTGCTCATTATCCTCCTACACAGATATGCACTTGGTTGGCCAGCCCTCTCTTTCCATCCCCCTCCTACTAAAACAGCCCTCACTAGACACCCATAGTCACACAAAACTATTGGCTTACTAGTCTACCGGCCAAACTGTAGTTCTGGAACAAGTACCCTGCTTGTCTCATCTCTATTACATAATTTCAATGCAAAGTTGCAAAGAGGCATAAAGAGTCCCCAAAGTTGGGAAACTGTAGAAAGCACTAAAAAGTCATGAGACTCATCAAATACCAAGTGATTGCCCCTTGCCCTCAGCAATATGGAACACTGGTCTTCCTACAGCATCTTCCACTTCAACAGTGATTTTTTTTTTTTTAAACTACAGCAGAACTTATTGCTCAATAACCATGTCTGCCTTCAATAGCTATAGGGGAGGTTATAAAATAGATATTCAGCTCTCATGAAGTCCTCATATATCAAAAACCTAGTCATACCACTGAAAAAAGAAAACCTGAAATTTACCCTCCCTGCCTTAAAATGGGAGTCTCTCAGGGGGGAAAAAAATTCTCTGGCTTCTTTAAATATCTCCCTGTATTTAATTTCACTGAAAAACCACGCTTCTGGCCCCACTGTGCCAGCAGCCTTCTCATTACCTCCAGCAATTTACATTGCATCTTTTTTGAACTCTGAATTCCCGGACAGAGTGTGGTGCAGCAAATTAGTGAATCATAAAAATTAGAGCTGGAAAAGGCCTCTGGGGTCATAGGGTTATCCTCTGCCAATTCTAGATGGTTCTCTGTGGTTTATTCCTGAGTGCTTTGTTCAAACTGGTTTTAAGTCAACAGTACATCCCACGGGGCGGAGGCATGAAAAAGAACAGCGAAATGTCTCGGGCCGTCCATTTCCCCAGCCAGCCCAACCCAAGAGAGGGAAGCCCGGGCCGCCGGGAAAGGAGGAATGCAGCACCGATAGGAGGGCTGGAAGCGACTTCAGAGGGCGTGTCGTCCAACATCAGATTTCACAAATAAGGAGAATGAGGTTCAGGGAGTTGAAGCCACAGATTTACATGAGACAGCACATCAAAGGGACTCGACGGTTCTGGTTCCCCTCCCTGCATCAGCTCATCCTGTGCCTCGAGTTTGATCTGGTTGTCTGCACACTTTAGATGGTGGCTCGTGAACTCCTTGAGGGTAGAACCTTTGTTTTATTTGTTTTTCTGTTTCCCAGAGTGCCTAGATCAGGGCCATGCACCTAAAGCCTGACTTAGTGAGAGCTTGGTGTGTTGAATTATTGCTATAGAAATGGTCTTTCTTTTTCTTTCTTTCTGTCTTTTTTTTTTCGTCATCTTTTGTCTTTTTAGGGCTGCATCCGCGGCATATGGAAATTCCCAGGCTAGGGGACTAATCAGTGCTATAGCTGCTGGCCTGCACCACAGCCACAGGATCCAAGTCACGTCTTCAACCTACGCTGCAGTTTGCGTGGGAACGCTGTATCCTTAACCCACCGAGTGAGGCTAGGATTGAACCCGCATCCTCCCGGATACTAGTCAGGTTCTTAACCACTGAGCCACAACAGCAACTCCTGGTCTTTCCTTCTCATACAAACCTCACTAGCTTGCACCCATGTGTGCCCCTCGCCCCATCTTCTGGGCCATGGCTGTCCATTGCAGGACCAGCGGAAACCCAGCTTTCTACAGATGACCCCTGAAAATGGACTGGGCTGTCATGGGCGTGTGTCAGACAAAGATGGAAACTGGGCAGAGACATAAAGTGGGGACTCAGGCACCCAATTTAAGTTTAGCGTATTGACCCCAGGGGTCCCATCCCACCTTCAGGCTTTTACGGTGTAAAAGAGCTTGATTTCCAAAGGCACATAAGGTTTCAACTAGTTGAATCCCTTAAAAGTCAAAACCCTCTCAAGACAGACCCCCACAGTCTCTCACCCTCATAAATCAAAGATCTCAAAATATGACTGCAGCCGTGGGCGTGGGGAAAGGGCTGTCCCCAAAGTTTCCTCCCCAAATGCACCCCTTGATCTAGCTGAGCAACTTCAAAAGTGAGCCTCTAATACACTTTTTAAAACCTCATTTAACATAGTCTGAAGTGGAATTAGTTCTGTGCGTTGGTTTGGCAGAGAGATGAAGTCACATCAAATCCATATTCCTTATTGACGTCCCTTATGTCATCCGGGAGGACGAATGGGGGCTGTGGTGTCGGGGGGAAGGGAACCTCAACAGAAACACTCCAGGGCTTAGAGGGACCTGTCAGCAGCCTTCCTGCTTCACCTCCTCTTAATTGATTCATTCCCCAAGTGCTGAGCAACCAGGGGACGCCTCTAGTCCAGCTGAAACCCTTCCCCGCCTCATATATCTCTCCCCACCCTTAGCACCTAGCTAGGCCCCCGAAGACATTCAAACATTATGTGTTGTTCTTAAAATTAGCTTAATTAAAGCAGGGAGGGTCAAGGCGGGAAAATTAGAAAAGGCAGGTAAACAAAAGAAAAGCTCAGAGTTCCCATCATGGCTCAGGGGTAACGAACCCGGCTAGTAACCATGAGGACACGGGTTTGATCCCTAGACTCACTCAGTGGGTTAAGGTTCCAGTGCTGCCATGAGCTGTGGTGTAGGTCACAGACATGGCTGGGATCCCACGTGCTGTGGCTGTGGTGTAAGCCCTTGGCTACAGCTTCAACTTGACCCCTAGCCTGGGAACTTCCATATGCCGAAGGTGCAGCCCTAAAAAGACAAAAGAAGAAAAAAATAAAATAGACAAAAAAAAACCCCTCTCACCTCCTGGAGAGAATTGCTATGAATATCTAGTACTTAGGCTTTCCAGCCTTCTTTCTCCATTTTGGTCCTCTAGTTAGAGGATAAATTTATGACCAAAGTGAGAAAGCCAAGAGTAGAGGTGTGTGGAAAACACACCAATGGAAATGATACCGGCTGTTTCAAACCGAGTATCCTCTCCCTCTTGGGAATTATTCAGACTTGCAATCATTATCATCAGAGCTACCACTGCCTGAACACGTTTAATCTGCTAAGCATCCTTCATCTCACTCAATTGACCCCTTCTAGAGCCCTTCTAGGGGTGTGTTGGCAAAGTGTTAACAACTGGTAGGTGCTCAGAGTTCCTGCTGCGGCAAATGGGATTGGCGGCCTCTCTGGGGCCCTGGAACGCAGGTTCAGTTCCCAGCCTGGCACAGGGGCTTAAGGATCCAGCATTGTTGCAGCTGCGGTTTAGGGCACAACTGCCACTCAGATCAGATCCCTCGCCCCAGGAACACCATATGCCGCCATGGGGGAGCCAAAAAAAATCAAAAAAAAAAAAAAAAAGAAAGAAAAATTAAAAAAACAAAAACTGGCAAGTGCTTATGGAGGTTATGGGAGGGAGAGACGGATGCCCGTTTGCCTCTCCATCAGGTTCTGTTTGCTGCAATTGATTCTCTGCTGAGAACCCTAACAAGCAGACAAGATTTAGTCCTTCTCGGATCTGGACCCAAGCCCAGGGCCAGCTCCCAGCAGCCCCACCTCCCTCAGGACCTTCTTCCACCTGTTCTCCCTCCTGTTTCCTGGCTTGAGTGCCCCATGGGGAGCTCCGTTCTCAGCTACTCCCACCCAGGAATCAGTGCCTGGAAGATGTTTAGGTTGTTTCTCTCAAAGGGAGATTTTTATGGATTTTTTTTTTTCCAGCCACGTCCAGAGCATGTGGAAGTTCCTGGGCCAGGAACTGCACCTACGCCACAGCAGTAACCAGAGCCATGGCAGTGAAAATGCCAGATCCTGAAATCGCTAAGCCAATGGGGAACTCGGATTTTTATAGTTTGTTTGTTTGTTTGTTTGTTTTGCTTTTTTTAGGGCTGTACCACAGCACATAGAAGTTCCCTGACTAGAGGCTGGACTGGAGCTACCGAAAGGGCCTGCACCACAGCCACAGCAACTCAGGATCCGAGCCGCGTCTGCAAACTACACCACAGCTCATGGCAACGCCAGATCCTTAACCCACTGAGCAAGGCCAGAGATCGAACCCTCATCCTCATGGATACAGTTGGACTCGTTACGGCTGAGCCACAATGGAAACGTCCTGATTTTTATAGGTCTGTGGAGCAAAAAGACTCTAAAGGATTCAGTTAAGGGAGTTGCCAGTGGAGGGAAGCTGAGCTAGTAAGTGACCTCCCTTCCAACTGGACACACAGGTAAGAGCAGGAGGTGGGAAAGCCCTGGAGCTTTTGCTGCCTTTTGGGAATCATGCTGGCCACCCCAAAAGTTCCATCTAAGATGAGTTTCAGGAGTTCCCCCTGTGGCTCAGCAGGTTAAGAACCCGACTAGTTTCCCTGAGGACTCAGGTTCCATCCCTGGCCTCACTCAGCGGCTTAAGGATCCAGCATTGCCACAAGCTGTGGTGTAGGTCGCAGATGTGGCTCGAATCCCACATTGGCTCGGATCCTGCATTGCTGTGTTGCTGTGGCTGTGGCGTAGGCTGGCAGCTGTGGCTCCAATTCGACCCCTAGCCTGGGGACTTCCATATGCCGTAGGTAGAGCCCTTAAAAAAAAAAAAAAGATGAAGTTCAGGCTGAGAAATGGAAGACAAGTCCAATGTCCTATAAAGGACACCCCTCAGTGAGACGATGCCTGCCAAAGAAAGGTTTGGAACCTTCCAGAACAAATCCATCTTCCCTCTAGTTAATAATGACGGCCCAGGTCAGCTCAAGACAGGGCTAGAGGATGAGCCAGGACCTTGCCTCGGAGCCCCCTGCATTCTGAGAGAGCACAGGTCCGCCCTCTGTAGTCTGACTGACCCAGAGTTGGCTGAGCCCCAAGTCAGAACCCAGTCAGAGATGCAAAGTACAATGTTGTTTACGGAGTTTTTAAAACTGCTCTTTAATTCTCTGGAAAACTTAAGGCAGGATGAGGAAACCTCCATGGGAAGAAGAGTGGAAGTGTTCTAGCCCGACCTCTTCGCCGACACATCAGTCCTGCCTCCGTCATCTCTGTCTAGTCTTCGCCTGAATGCTCCCAGTGACAGAGTTCTATTTTAAAACAAGCTCTGATTGTTAGACAGTCCTTCCTTATATGTGCAGCTGCGAAAAAGAATGAGGAAGTTCTCATTGTCCTGATGTGGAAAAACCTCCAAGATATACTATCAAATGAAAGGAAAGGGACAAAAACTGTGTTGAATGATGTGTGCCACATACTACCTTTGGTATTTTGAAAAATAAGAACCGGTGTCCATAGCCGCTTATATGTGCATCAAGGAACTCTGAAAGAATATGCAAGACACTTAAAAAAGTAAAGGTTCCTTAAGGGGAGACGGGGACAGTGAAGCTGAGGATGATGGCAGTAAAGAAACCGGACACGTACATGGAATTCACGGCCTGCCGGGAGCTGCTCTACATTCTTTACACGCAGGAACCCATTTCATCTTCACAACAATCCTGCCTCAGTCTTCCTGTTTTTCAGATGAGCACGCTGGGGCTCAGAGAGGTTAAGGAACTTGCCTAAGGTCACACAGTTAGTGAGCAGCAGGAATGCCGCACAAATCCAAGCAGCATTATCTTCAGAGACCACATCTTAAGGACCCTGCCAAACCATCCCTTCCAGAGTACAAGGGGGAGAGCGAAGCTTTTCCCTGCATTCGTATTTGTTTTTCTACTCTTTGTTAGTTTGGTTGGCTGGTGGGTTAGGCGATGAGTTAGTTGGCTGCTTCCTTTTTTTAACCATGTGAGTATATTATATAGCACTAAATAAAATGTTCTCGGGTTGCTATGAGGAAGCAATGTGACCAGCCGAGGGTTGGGTGTCGGGGGAGGGGGCAGGGTTTGAAAAGATCCTTCCCAAATACACTCCAGAATGTCACTGCCCTCTTCAGCATGAGGCCCCAAACCAGTCTCTAACGCTGGTCTGACCCACATTACTACTAACTCTCTTGTTCTGAGGACTATAGTTCTACTAAGGCAGCCTCTGTTTACACCTGCTTTTTCAGAATCCTCATTTCTCCGTTGCAGTTAACTAAAAGGTCCCACATCTCTGCCCATGTCCTTCTGCCTACTCAGCACTTCTCCATTCCTGCCCGGCACGGTTGTTTTCTGAGCCTGTGTCTAGGATGTTAAATCTCTTCCCATTAAACTTTCTCTTATTAGTTGGTTTGACCCATTGGTCCAGCCTGCCTCCATTGGCTCCTGGCTCCATTTCCCACAACAGGCAAGATCCTTCCCAGCCAGACGGGTTTGCATTTCACAGAGAAGGAGACGTCCTCCTAGAATGGGGACTTGCTGGTGGGGAAGAATGACTCAAGGGCCCTTGACCTCTGCAGGGTGCCCTTTCCGGGAAGCCCTGCTGTCACAGCCCGGTGGCTTTGGAAGACTTCACCCTGCAGGCATTGCCGAGGCTGCCTCCCCGGTGTCTGGCTCTAGCGCCTCCTACAGGCATAGGGAAAGAGTGCACGGGATATAGTCCAGGGGCTGAGTGTTGCAGTGAAGAGGGAAGGCCGGCATGTGCATGGCACATGTTCAAAGTTGGCTGGTGATTATAGCGGCTTAAGACGTCATGTTCTAGATTAGCTGCTTGGGGTTTTCTGAAGCTTGTGCCGAAATCAGAGATGCCGTGGGGATGACATCTTCCTTATCTGTGAAGTGATGCGATGTGGAGTTATTCAACAAACAATCCCCAGAGACCACAGACCAAGGAACCGGTCCAGGAATTCCACTCTCGTCTGCCTGCCCGCCTGCCAGATGTGCAGGTTGAAGTGTGTTTTGACGCTCTACCTGTCTTCTCTCCAAGAAATGGGATCCAACAGCTATTTCGAAGATGAGTCAAAAAAAAAAAAAAAGAGGTGGATGCCCATCTAATCTGTATGCCGGGAGCCATGCTCGATCTGGCAAAGTGAGTGGAAAAAGCGAGATTCCTCAAGATAAATTCATCCGCGGTCATGAAGACCCCAGAAAACAGGGCAGGGGAGACAGCAAAAGCTGGAAGGGGTTGATCCAGATGGCTCCAGGACCATTATCCATGGGAAAAGTCAGGAAAACACAGTGAGCAGTTAGTGAACCCTCAAGGACCGAAAATGCCTTGGAAAGGAGGTGACTCCAATCAGACTCAAGGCCAGCCCTATGCAAAGGTCATGACAGGTTTGTCTGAGACGTGAGACACACCTCAGTATCTGGAATCAAGCTTGAGATGCCCTCAGGAGCTTCAGCTCCTCTGGGTGGGGTGAAACTTACAATGAAAGCCTATTAACCTAGACCCCAAGCCCGCGATCTCCAGTTCTGACCCTGGAGGGGCTCCTGCACCTACGTAACCAAGGAATACCTCTGTTTCCCCCTTTTGGTGGTGACGTTTGGAAGGCGGAAGGTAGAAAGTTATTAATAACCCCCACCCTGCCGGCCGAACTGAGGGTGTCCTATAAATACAGAGATGATAACATCAGGCAAGTCTTCCAAATTCCTTCGAGAATGTCAGAGGATAAATAGGAAACTTTGTTACTGCCATTACCATGAAATGCATAAAACTGCCCGCGGCGGTGTGTATTCTGAAATCCCACAACGTAACTTTTTTCTCATCTGGGTAACCATCTTCGCTTTGTCAGAACACTCAACAGAAAGTCCCCAGGACTCCATCGTGGGCAGTTAAACCTCTGGAAAAGTAGAAAGGCCTGGAAAATATGCCTTTCTGACCCCAAGCCCAGGAGCAGGTTAGTGAGAGAAGCTGTCCCAACTGGGTGCAGCTGGCACCCCTTAACGGATAAAACTGGTTCCAAGAATGAGTCATACTGATTATACCCTTGGGACATCATTCATAAATATCATCTGTCCCCAAAGACTTCCAAAACACAGGAGTCACGGCAGAACACACACGCCTATATACATGTAAGCAAGGTTTCTGACAATCGGGCCATTGTTCGGTGTAGAGAAACCAGGCACACCCTTTATCTAAGATAAAAAGAAAATGCAAAAGCAACCAAATGAAATCTATCTTGCTCAACCTGAAAAACGGCACTGGGATTAGAACTACTGTCTATGGTCCATTTTCCACCAGCCACCTTTCTGGGAGCATTTCGACGAGCAGAACACCTTCTCTGGGCCAGGACCGCCCCCGGCCCCCTGCCCCGATGAGGAAGTGTTCCCAGCCACCTGTACCCAGGTTCCTTTCCGTCACTGTCCTCCCCAAACCGGTCTCGTCCTCATTCAAGGAGCCCAGCACCTGGTTAACTAAACTTCCTCCTTTCCTATAAACTCTGTTCTCGGAGAAATACTCCCCGGAGGCCAGCCCAGTCATGAATAGATCTGACTCTCTAGTTTCCTATCTATTGGAAATACGATGCTTCTTTGGACCACCCCGACCACTAAAAGAATTGCTCGTGTTCAAGTTGTGAAGTGTGCGTGTGCGTGTTATTGCTGGTGATTATCACTGAACGACTCCCCTTGCTCATGGTGGAGCCCGACTGAGGTCCAGGTATCTTAATCTGCCCGCTCTCTGATTTCAGCATTTAATACCCAAAAGGAGCCCAAACATGAGTTTCTCACTGATAAGTAAGCGACTTTCAGTTCTTCAGATCATGTCCATGGATATACCAGGTCTCCAGAAGATTTAATAGGAGAAGAAATTTGCTAGGGTTTTGATACCTTGTGTCTGGAATCAGAAAGAATGGATTTATATTGATTTGGGGCCAACTCTTCGCCAAATACTTTCACAGGCATTTTCCTTTACATATATTTTTTGTGGGAAGATTTTTAGTAATCCATTTGATTTCTTTAATTGTAATAGATCGATTCAGATTTTCCATTTCTTTTTCTTTCTTTACCTTTTTTTTGTCTTTTGTTTTTTTTAGGGCTACACCCGAGGCACATGGAGGTCCCCGGGCACGGGGTCAAATCAGAGATGTAGCTGCCAGCCTACACTACAACCGCAGCAATGCGGGATCCGAGCCACATCTGTGACCTATACCACAGCTCACAGCAACACCAAATCCTTAACCCGCTGAGCGGAGCCAGGGATTAAACACCAGTTGTGTTCATTAACCACTGAGCCATGACAGAAACTCCCAGATTTTCTATTTCTTCTTGGGTTTGTTTTGGTATTATTTCTAAGAATTTGTCTATTCTATCAATGTTGTCTAATTTGTTGGCATAAAATTGTTTCCAGTATCCCCCTTAACCCTTTACTTTCTGTAGGGTTGTCACCAGTTTTGGTAATTTGTGTCCTCTCTCCCTTCATTCCTTGGCTACATGTTTGTCACTTTTATTGATGTTTTCAAAGAACCAACTTTTTGTTTGATTAAATTTCTCTATTGTTTTTCTTTTTTATATTTCCTTCACTTCCACTCTGTTCTTTATTATTTTCTTCCCTCTGCTTGTTTTACACCAAGTGTACTCTTAATTTTCTAGTATCCTAAGGTATAATCTAAAAGTATTAATTTGGGATCTTTTTTTCTTTTCAAATATAGACATTTAAAGTTATAAAGTCCCTCTAGAAACAATTGTGGAATGGTGGAATAAGAACTTCTGAAAATTAACTCCTCCATAAAAGCTACAAAAACACTGATGAAAGTGTTAGAATCAACTTTTTTTCAGAATTCATAACAATCCAAGGAGCATTATGACTTTTAAAATCAGCTTTTCCGTTTCAGCAAGAAAAGCAGTTGGAATTTTGAAAGAGATTGCACTGAATTTGTAGATCACGTTGGGAAAATATTACTGTCCTGACAACATTAAGTTTTCCAATCCACAAATACAGGATATCTTTCCATTTATTTGAGTCTTCTTTAATTTCCTTCAATAACATTTTAGAGTCTTCAGTGTGTACATTTTGCATTTCCTTGATTAAACATATTCCTAAGTACGCTGTTCTTTTTGATTCTATTGTAAATGGAATTATCTTCTTGATTTCATTTTGGATTTTCATAGCTACTGTTCAGAAACAGATTTTTGTATTTTGGTATTTTTTCCTGCAACCTTGTTGGACTACTTTACTAATTCTAAAAGTTTTTCTGTAGATGCTTTAAGATTTTTCTGTAAAAAGAGCATGTCCTCTGCAGATAGATTATTTTATTTCTTCCTTTCCAGCTGGTTGCCTCTTATTTCTTTTACTTGCCTGATTGTCCTGGCTAGAACTTCCGGTTTAACCTTTAATAGAAGTGGTGAGAACAGACATCCTTGTCTTATTCCTGATTCAGGGGTAAAGCTTTCAGTCTTTCACCAATGAGATTTATTTTAGCTCTGGGTTTTTCAGAGATGCCCTTTATCGGCAGTGGGAATGTAAATTGGTTAAGTTGCTTTGGAATATGGCTTGACAGTTCTTAAAAAATGTAAACACAGAGCTACTATATAATCCAACATTCCCCTCTTAGGTATATACCCAAAATAATGGAAAACACATGTCCACACAAAAACCTGTACGTGAATGTTCATAGCTGCATTATTCGTAATGGTCAAAAGGTGGAAACATTCCAATGTCCACCAAACAATGAATGGATAAAAAAAAAGCGGTATATCCATACAAGGCATTATTCGTTCTCAAAAAAAAATAAAATACTGATAAAAGCTACAACATGGATAAATCTTAAAAACATGCAAAGTGGAAAAATGCAAACCCAAAAGGCCACGTGGTATAGGATTCTATTCATACGAAACATCCAAGGTGGGCAGTCCATAAAGAAGGACACTACACCAGTGTTTGCAAGGGAAGGAGGTGAGGGAACAATACACGTGACGGGTAATGGATAGGAGGCTTCTCTCTGGAATGACGAAATGTTCCGAAATTAGTGATGAGAGTTTCAAAACCTCTGTGATTATACTAAAAACCACTGAACTGTACACCTTAAACAGGGCAACTTTTATGGTTTGTGAAGTGTATCTCAATAGAGCTGTTATTTAAACAGATTTCCTTCTAAGCACATTAGCTGCATCATATAAATTTTGAAGATGTATTTTTGTTTTCATTCAGTTAAAAATATTTTCTGATTTCCACTGTGATTTCTCACTTGGCCCACGTGTTATTTAATATAGATATGTGCTATTTAATTTCCAAATATTTGGAGGTTACCCATATTCGTTTCTGTCTTTAATTCCTAACTCCATTATGCTCAGAAAAACACTTTGTATCATTTAAATGCTTTTGAATTTATTGACAGTTTACTTTATGATCTGGCATGTATGGTCCTGGCGAATGTTCCATGTATGCTTGAAAAGAATGTATTCTGCTGATGTTGAATGGAATGTTCTACAGATTTGGTCAAGTTGGCTGATAGTGTTGTTCAAGACTTCTTAGATCGTTGCCAATTTTTTATCTAGTTAGCTATCAGTTATTAAGAATAGAGTATTAAAGCCTCAAAATAGTTTTCTTGAATTATCTATTTCTCCCTTCTATTTTGTCAGCTTTTGCTTCATATACTCGGGACTCTGTTTCTAGATGTGACTAAGTTTATAACTTTTATGTCCTCCCAGTAATTTGGCCCAGTTATCATTATGAAATGTCCCTCCATGTCTCTAATGTTTTTTGACCGAGTCTAGCTCGGTTTCTGCCAGTGTAGCTCTCTTAGGTCTACTATTTATATGGTATATCTTTTTCCGTCCTTTTATTTTCAACCTATTTGTGTCTTTGAATCTAAAGTGCATCTCTTTGTAAATAGTACATAGTTTGATCTTGGTTTTTATTGAATCTGACAAACTGCCTTTTGATCGGAGTATTTTATCCACTTACTTTTAATTCAATCACTGATATACTTGGACTTATGTCAGCCATGGTTTGTTTTTTTGTTTTTGTTTTGTTTTTGTTTTTTTTTTTTTTGCCTGCACCTGCAGCATATGGACATTCCTGGGCCAGGGATCAAACCCTCACCACAGCAGGAACCCAAGCCACAGCAAGGACTTAAGGGTGAAGCCAGGTCCTTAACCCACTGCACCACAAGAGAACTCCTCTCACGCTCTTTTTAATTTATCTCTATCTCCTTTACCACCTTTTTGTCAAATGGATATTTTCTAGTGTGCCATTTTAATTCCATTGTTGGATCTTTAAATTATTTTCTTTGTGGTTAGTCCAGGGATTATAGTTTATGTCTTAATTTATCACAATCCACTTTGGATTAGTACTAACTTAATTCCAGTATAATATTAAATTTACTTCAATATAACTCCATTACAAACATGCACCTCCTTTTTGCTGTTTGTCATAAACATGACATCTTTATGTGAGACCCCAAATACAGTTTTATAAACATTGTTTTATGCAATGCTTTGGTATGAGAAGAAAAGAGAAAAATATGTAATACGGAGTTTTATGTTTATCTACATAATTACATTTTCCAGTGTTCTTTATTTCTTCATGTGGTTTCAGATTACTCTTTGATATAATTTCCTTTCAGCCCAAAGGGCTTCCATTAATATTTCGTGTAAGGTGGTTTTGTTAGCAATGAACACTCTCAGTTTTTGTTTGGCTGGAAAAACATTTCATCTCCCTCACTTTTGAAGGACAGTTTTGTTGGATATAGTATTCTTGGTCAATTTTTTTTTCTGTCAGTGCTTTGACTGTGTCATCCATTGGTTTCTGACTTTCACTGTTTTTTTCATTATTATTATTAAAGTATAGTTGATTTACAATATTTCATCAAGTTCTGTTGTACAACAAAGTGACCCAATCACACACATTTCAACTTCGATCATATTGTTGTTCCTGAGAATATAATGTGCTGTTTTCTCTTACTGCTTTCAAATTTTCTCTTTGTCTTTCAGTAGTTGTACCATAATGTGTCTAGGTGCCATTCTCTTTTTTTCTTAAACTGCTTGACTTTGTTGAGCTTCTCAATTGTTTAAGTTAATCTTTTTAATCAAATCTTTGGACTTTATAGCTATTGTTTCTTAATATTTTTGCTACCTCTTCCTTCTTGTTTTTTCTGAGATCCACATTACACATACGTTGGTGTGCTTACCGATGTCCCACAGATATGTGAAGCTCTATTTACCTTTTCTTATTATGCTGTTTCCTTTCCATTCTTCAGATTGGATTATTTCTGTTGATCTATCTTCAAGTTTGCAGATTCTTTCTCCTGCTGTCTCAAATCTGCTTTTGAGGGGAAATTCTAGTGAATTTTTCCATGTATTGTACTTCTCAGCTCTGTAATTCCAATTTGGTTCTTTTATGTAATATATCTCTTTACTGATATTATTTAATATGTTATCATATTTTCCTTTAATTCTCTAACATGGCTTCTTTCAGTTCTTTGAACACGTTTATAATATTTGCTTTGAAGTCTTTCTCTGCTAAGTCCAGAATCTGGGTTTCCTCAAAGCTTATTTTGGCTGGTTTAATTTGCACGCACACGCACGTGTGCATGTGTGTGTGTGTGTGTGTGTGTGTGTGTGTGTGTGCGTAGAGTTCCTATGCTCCTATTCCTATGCATGCCTTGTAATTTTTTGTTTGAAAACTAAACATTTAATTTAATATATTGTAGCAACTCTGGATTCTGGTTTCCTCTCCTCAGGGTTGTTGCTGCTGCTTTGTTTGCTTGATAGCTTAATGACTTCCTTAAACTAATTCTATAAAATCTGTCTCCCTGTGGTATGTAGCCACTGGTGCATCTGCTCATGTGTTTCTGATTTTTTTGTCCTTTAAAAAAAAAAAAAAGTATGGCTTTCTGGAGTTGGAATGACAGGCTCCCCATCCAAGCCCACCTGTGTCTGAGCTCCATGCGCTGCTCATCTCTGATGCCTCCGCATTTTTCTCTGGTTCACATAACTCATTAAAGCAGACACTTGTGTCACACACCCCTTTGGGCAGGGCAAACCTCTCTTGAAGAAATAAGCCTCTAGCGTGTGAGTTCAAATACAGAAGCCCCACTTTCTCTGGCTAATCTCCCTGATCAACTGCCATGAAAATTTCTCATTTGATTTAATACTTTAAGACATATGCATCACCTTGGGCACATCTATTTAAGTAGATGGGTACCTCGGGCTAACCAGCTCTGAGGAAGAAGGAGTGATTCTGAGATAATATCAGCCTAGGTCGGGAGAAATTCAGTCGGTGGGAAAAAAAGTAGATCCAGAAGCTGAGATTCTGCCTTGGTGGAGACGTGAGTCAATGGGGACCGAGAAAGGAAAAGCTGATGAGAAAGGAGAGCTAATTCACATTCAGAAAACACCACTGTGGACCAGCAGTGTGATACTTTCCTTCACCGTTGTCCTGCAGCCCAGCCTGGACTCAGATCATGCAAAATCTATTCATTGGAGCCAAGAGTCTGAAGCGGGGACCTAAATGCTGGGCGACTTAGATTGCACCTCTACCAGCCAGCTGGAATCACAAGCATATGTTTTTACATTCACTTTTATATGAACTTCATTTTGCTAGAGATTTCATTAAAACTCACTTCCAGTGTTGATATGTGCAACATGAAATCCTCCAGGTGAATTGGTTCTGTAGATGGTGACAACACTCTCGCCACACTCCATGGATCAAGTTGCTCTGTATCCACTTGACTTGGCCCGAATGTAAAGGCAAATGCTGAGCAAATGCTATGAAATCAATAGCTACAGAGTGTTGGTTTCTTGGTTTTTTTTTTTTTTTTCCCTACACAGACCCCAAAGGAGACTGACACACAGATTAGACAAATCATTTTTCGTAATCCTAAGGACTGCGTCATGATGTATCCAGAGTATTAATCAAAGGCTGGGCCCGAGTAAAATGTGAATTAAATTTCTTAATGGAGAGAGACATGAACTTTCTGTCCTCAGATCTCTGGCTGTGGACATCTCTAAGGCCATGAAAAATTCAGCTACCCAGTTCATAATATTCTGAGAGATATATCACAAAGTGACACATCTTACTGTGGTTACATTTTCTGTTTAGCGAACTCGATTTCCAGCGTGGTCGAAAGGAGCCCGGGGGCTGCTGGCAGAGCATTTGAGGGCAGCCCGTGAAGCCCAACCTCCTATATATTGGGGGTCTTTTAAAGGTTCCTTTCCACCAGTGTCTGAGGGCCTGTCCTGGGGTCTCAAGCAGACTCCAGGGTCTTAACATCTTTTTATTTAGTCCGTGGAATTGCAAAGGAAGTCAAATCTTTTGCTTTCTACCCTAGCAGAGCCAAGAGGAGCCTAAAAGAAATGAGAATGCAAACAAAGAAGATTTAATACTAAAACTGAAAATAAGCCTGTACCGTGGCCTTTATTAAAGGTCAAACTCACACCATCTAAAGTTCCTGCTATGATTCTGGTTAAGTTAGCGATTAAACAGCAAGAAAAAAAAAAAGTTACTCAATGCTTTTGTGAAACAAAGATTTTTTTCTCACACCCCACCCCGCGAAGATATTTGGGGGGCTGTGGTGGTGCAAGGTCTATTTTACACAACTAGTCCATCTCAGAAGAAGCCAGGATTCCTCTGGCTTCTTGAAGTTGGATGGGGCTACAAACACGCATGGAATTTTTACAGGACACAGTGTCTGTGCATGGCCAACTTTCTCCTAAGGGGTTAAAACCCTTTATGGGCGTTATCTGACTTATCACCCCCAGTCTTCTGGCAGATGGAGGGAGGGGGGAGAAAGCCAGCAGTACGGATTGAAACCCGGATCAGAAATCCACAAAGCTGTTTTAAGAAGCAGCAGTGGCTTGCCCAAGAGAAAGCAAGCTGGTGGAAAAAGAAATCAGAGGCAACCAGCTTTCCCAGGGAGAGGGGGGCTGCAGGGTTGCAAGCCTCTCCCAACACACACACACAGTCTGGGCCTCCCTGGGACTCACTATTACAGGGTAAAACCTTGCAGGATGTTGATGAGAATTCAGGGAGATGACCTAAGTTTAAAAAAATAAAACAAACTGGTCCATAGAAAAAGACACTTCCCTCCCAAACCCTTTTTTTCCTCCTCACTGCCAGACGCACCCAGAAATGGGCCAGCCACAGAAGGGGGCAGAAGGCGGAAGACAGCCAGACCGGCCTGGGGGACTGAAGCTTCTAACAACCCCTCGAACCAACGGATAACAGGTTCTCTGCGTTCTGGGTTCCACCTCTACCCATATACATTAAAGCACAGACTCCAATGCCTTTTGCATTTTGTCCAGTTTGCTAAGAGGACACTGAATCACCAGCTGAACTTCCAGCTACTTCTGGCGGGCCCGGCTGCGTCTCTTTGCCTGTATCTGCCTTCCCAGCGGTGCGTGGGGGGGTGTGGGGGCGCAGATTTCCCCTCCGCGCCTCCGCCCTCCCCAGCCCCGCAGACCCAGGGATTTTTATCGGCGTCTGTGCAGTAAATCTTGAAGCTCTGTCCCCACCCGAGCCCCTGTGCTCCAGCACACCGCGGTACAAGATGCATAATTAGAACTCGCTGGGCTGAGAGATTAACGGGGGAGCAGCAGAGGCCAGAGATCAGTAAATTAGGCAGCTCAACGCGGCGCATGCTGGCAAAAGAGCAGCACCCGATTGCACGTCGTCCGCAAAGCTCCCAAAACGCGTTATCTGTGCTAGGGGGTGTTTTATTTTCAAGGCACCTCAGCATAAGTACTTTTGTGGGGAGTTTGTCCTCCTGGTCTTCTCCACTCTGTCACCTCAATTACTTCAGAATCACCCAGTTAATAGATGTAATATATCATCATGGCCTATGATTAGATGAAGTCACTTGTTTATGTGACAACAGCGACTTCGTCGTAGGCCTTAGAAATACTCTCCCTAACAAGCTCAAAAAAAAAGAATCCTAACAGGCTCATGATTTTTGTATGTACGATCTGATTACCTGATTCAAGTAAAATTTGGTCAGAAGGAAGTTCCATTCCAGAATGTTCTGAGGGAATCAAACAAATAAACCTGGGAGGTACAGGCATAACACATTCTAGACAGGACACCTCGCCAAGCTCTCGTAAGAATGTCAAATTCACGCCGAAGTACAGGCAGCGGTATCTTCTCCCCCAGGAAATCCTAATCTTTGTCACCTTTTTTTCCCCGTCTCTGTTCAGCTTTCTGCAGTTCTGAGAGCATTTTCCTAATCCTGGGCTCCTTTCTGTCTTTGGATGAGCTTCCTCCTTGCCTGTGTCGCCAAACTTTCTCTAAACCGGGAGTCTTTCAGCGATCTTCTGTGTGTGCGCCCAAAAGAAAATTTTACAGCTACGTTGTTAAGAATAGCATCTCCGTTTCATCATCATACGTGTGGATACCATCCGGCAGTAGGTGCTCTCTTCTGCACTTAAGCCGCATTTCACAGAAACCTTGTTATAACCAAGGTTCTTCCATTGCTGGGAAATGCCTGCCACATGACCAAAAAGACTAAGCGATTCTCATCGCCAATCCAAGTAGCCAAATCGGACTTTCTCACAGAGAAATTCTAACCTCATTTTTCTTTTTCTCCCCTTTTTTTTCTTTTAGGGCTGCACCTGCGGCAAATGCAAGTTCCTGGGCTAGGGGTCAAATCTGAGTGGCAGCCGCAGACCTATGCCACTGCCCCCCGCAACAGCAGATTCAAGCCGAATCCAAGACCTATGCCACCGCAGCTTTTGGTAACGCCGGATCCTTAACCCACTGAGCAAGGTCAGGGATCGAACCCACAGTCCCGTGGATACTAGTCGGATTCCTTTCTGATGCGCCACAGCGGGCACTCCGACAAACACCTCTGTGTGAGCCACAGTGCTCTGGAAGTTTCCTCGGCCTTGTATCCCAGGGTTCCGCTAGACTGATCATTGCCAGCCAGAGACGGAGGCTCTGATTAGTCCTCATCGGTGATAACTTTGTATCCGAACAAAACCAGGGGGCGTGCAGAGAGCTCATGCATGGTCCCTTACTTGGGTAGAAAAACCTGCCTTCGGTCTTTGCAGACACTCGGGCCATCCAGAATTCCAGATCCCAAGTACAAGAAAAGGAAAAGAGGTGGGAGGGGGTGCCCAAGGGAAGAAGCCATAGCCTAAACTCATTGTTAAATTGCTGGGAAGTGTGAGTGATGAAAATGGCCAGAAAATACGATCCTTTGGTGAATTGGGATCTCAGTAATATTTAATTGGGTCTCCTGCGAGACGTTTAAATCTATGGGCAACTATCAAGGGTGGGAAGTCTGCCCCAGTGGCCCCCAAAACGATTTCACCTTCACTTTCATTTTAGTGGTGGAGGAAAGCCAGGACATTTGCTAAAATATTTGAACTGTGGGTGTGTGTTTTAAGGCCTGCATGTGTGTGGCAGTCGCCGTGGAGGAAATTCAGTGCTCCCTGATCTCTTTCAGCATGTTGCAGCCACCCTGGAGGTCCACTCACCTTGAACATGGCCTGGATTTCTCAGTTTCCCCAAACCAGGTTTTGTTTTGTTTTTTAAGAAGTCTGGCTGAGGAATGACTCTATGCAGAATTTCCTCAAGTATTTCCAAACCTCCTTAAGGCGGAAATCTAGAGGCTCCCAAATAAAAATAGTTTGCAGAGCACTCGGCTAGCCTCTTTTCCCCAAACCCATTCAAAATAAACAAGAAGGTACAATGTTGTTTTTTTCCTTTTAAATTTCACCTCATCATCCCAGGTTGGGGGACCAAAGGCAGGTAAGGACAAGCAGAGGACCAGGAGGCAGGAACCTGAAGGTTTGGTCTCAGCTCTGCGGAGGGGACAAGGGAGTTCTGCAAAGAGGCTGTGAATCGAATTGGCACATTTCTTGCTGTGTGACCTCCGATGAATTACTTAACCACCCTCCGCCTCAGTTTCCTTGTCTGCAGAAGGAGGAGCCTCCAAGGGGGTGTCAAGGATTCAAGGAGCTCAGTCATAGTTGCCATTACTGTCGGTGCCCTTGGACAAAGTCCCTTAGTTTCTCTCTGACTCCATTTCTCTTCTGCTGCCAATGGGGAGGCTGCGGGGGGGGGGGCGGGGGGGGAGCTGCATTTTATGGTTTTACTACAATAACATTTTCCTGTAAGGTGAACGGATCAAAGAGCAGTTTCCCCCTCCATTAAATTGCAAATGCCTTGAGGTCTAGGACCAGAATCTTGCTTTTTGTATTCCACCCCAAGCTCCCCGCCCACTGGCCCATCAGAACCTTATACAAAGTGGGCATCCAGACACGTTCATTGTCTTGAAATATCTCTAAGTTAAACTTTAGGAGAAGGGAGTAAAAGAGAGTGGCTGCTTTTGCAGGGGTGTTAAAGAGAGTCTGGGGGAGTCTGGGGGGGGCAGGTGTGTCTATTAGTGACTGAGAGAGGGATGGGGGAGGGGTGGCTGCGCGTGGCTATAACCATTTCTGTAGTTACCAAGCCTGCTTTAACTGACCCAGAGGCTGACTTCACAGTAACACCGATCTCCAGCTGCTGGCAGATAAAGATGCTGTTATTGAAATGCTAAAAAAAAAAAAAAAAATTAATAATAAAGAGGCACATTTTAGCTCTCACATGAATCAGATTTCGACACTGATCTTCCAAAGATAAGCTGGTGTGGGGAGAAAATGAGTCGCGTGTTTCCCCTTTACTCTTTCTGGCCTTTGTTTATCAAAAATATCACCTAGAAGAGAGCTTTTATCACTTCAGAAAACAGCAAAAATCAACACCCCCTACTTCTCCAGGGGCCTCCACCCATCTCCCCAAAAAATAACACCGAGCGCGAATGCAGCCTTTTGTGACAAGCCTGGGTGTCTAAGACTCTGCCTCAGAAACCCGAAGTTAAAAACACATCTAGACAGAGGATGTCCATCTCTATTATTTCTACATAAAAAGAAAGATCAAACAAAAACAAAACACCCAGTATTTTACCTGGCATGGGTGTTTGCGGTGACTCACTTTGAGAAAATTCTGGCGGGTGGCGGGGCGGGCAGTGGGAAATAAAAACCCACTTCACTTTTACCTCTAGGAAATTCCCTTTTCGTGGGAATGAAAATGCCAGCGCCCACCTGCTCAGATCTGGGGACCCGGGGAGGCGGGTCTGTCTTCCTGTCCTGAAACTAAGAGCTTTAGGGCAAGCAGGGCTTGCTTTCCACCCAGATCCTATGTTTTGATCCGAATGGTTTTATGGCAGGGGACTTAGGCGGCTTCCTCCATTCCCATGGTGGCTCTTAATTTCTACTGCTTGGAGTGAAACCCCTATGGGGAAGCTGGAAAGAAAAGAAAAGAGAGAAAAGAGGAAGAAAATGTTCCCCTTCTCCTTCCTCCCCAAACCCCCTTCCTAAACATCCCATCCCGGGTCGCAAAATGCCTGGCGAGCCGTGAGCCCTGGCAGTCGCTTTGCCCCCCACCCCCTGCGGCCCCCCATTCCTTTGAGGTTCATCTTGCAGTCCAGAGCTCTGTTCCGCTGCCAACTTGGTGGCAGTGTTTAGTAACTGGAAGGCTGTGGCCTGCTCTCCCCAGAACTTCACACTTCATTTTTCCATATCCCCGAGAGCAGCAGCAAATATTTCACCAAGCCTGGTTTGCCGGCTACCGCCATAAATCAGACTTAGGCCTCAAAAAAAAATATCCAGGCCTGTCAAGGCATTAAGCTTTTATTTTCTGCCTCCATCCAGTGGTAAATGAGAGCTTGTATTTTCCTTTAAAACTGTAAAGGGATTTTTAAGGATTGTCGCTGGATGGCTGCCAGCCACGGAAAGATACAATCCGGAGTGTAACTGGTTAGGAGAGATTTGAAAAAGTCTTAAGTATGAAAAATGGCTTTTCTTAAAGGTTTTTTCAATGAAATGAGAAACGGGGCTTACATTTCATAGGGATTTTTTTCCTTTTTTCTAGAAGACCTGAAACATTCATAAGAAAAGCATTAGGAAATGGAAGAGTCGCACTCTCGGAGAAATGTGAGTTATAAGTGTCGGGCCTGCTCGCTCCCTCTCTCGAAACTTCTTCCTCCCTCTTGCTCTGTGTACACAGACATTCAGGCTGTAGCATTCGTCAGTTCCTACCATCATCGCCGACAATACGACAGCAAGAACAAACAGACTGGACAGTTTTATGTGCTGTATATGAATTGCTTCATAATGTGAGCCTGCAAACCCAGTCCACTTGGAAAGGCCCGGGGCTTAAAATTCTGAGCGAGTTGGCAAGCTACGGACCCCGCGCACGAGGCTGTCTCTTCATGTCTGTCTCTCTCCAACTGGGGAATGAGCGGTGGAGTTGCATAGTCCCGTATTTCGCACCCCAACACCACGACCAGGATGTCTGAGGAAAGGTGCGAGGGACCGACTGGGCCGAGGTCAGACGCTCAGGGAAGAGCGGCCTGCTCAGGTGCTCTGATGTGGCACTGAGTCACACGCTGCTCTTCAGAGAGGATGAAACGAAGTGCAACGTAATCTGTCCTTGGCCTCATCCAGGAGGTTGCACAGACTCGCAGCCTGGGGCGGCGAGGCGGGCTGGGGAGGCAGGAAGACCTAACTAAGGCAAGAGGGAAAGGGCGAACCTCTCTGAAGGTTTCAACGTGGCATTGGAATCAGGGTGAGACGCATCAGGCGGTGTAGACAAGGCGCTCTGAGTTTTGAATCAGGGACCTGGGGATGAGGTGGGTGGGACTGATGGGAACACAGCGGCAGCAGTGGGCCCAGGGTGCAGGCAGGGGAGGAAATGGCAGGTGTGTGGCAGAGTGTCATAACGAGAAGAGCGGGCGGGGGAACGCGAACCCCGGCTGACGCTGCAGGAATCCCACAGCCCCGCTGTCCCGCTCGCGTTAGTGCTCGGTGCACACGCTCTCAGCCAACCGCAAGCTGTTAGCTGCATTAAATCTGGGGGGTTCCCAAGGTGGGGCGCTGTTTTCCTGACTGCCGTGTCTCCTAGCGAGAATGCAGAAGACTCTGAAGGCAGTCTTTCTCAACTAAAGCACTTTGAGCCATGGTTCGAACCTTGCTGGTGCCTTCCCAGGATGAACCCCCTTCTAAGGTTCCTTCCAGCCAGTCCGGCTCCGCGCCTTTAAAGCCCTTGGCGGTGCCTGGAGCCAGCCTCCCAGGGGCTGAAAGCTCTGCAGCCACATCCCTCCCACTCCCATGAGCAGCCTCTAACCACCTTCTGTGAGTCCTGTTAGTTTGCTGAGCTCTCTGGTCTTTGTCCTCTGAAAACTGTGACAAGTGTGTGAAACCCAAACTCCCAGGTCCCTAAATCAAGTTTTATTGGGACACAGCCATGTTCCCCTGTTCACACGCTGTCTCTGCAGAACAGTACAGTCGGGTCGTTGTGACAGAGCTCGTGTGACCCGCAAATATTTACATCCGGCTTTTTACAGAACAAGCTTGCTGTCCCCTGCACCACTTCCCTTCGTCAACCACGCACACCCACGCTGAGTCTGGCCAGCCCTTCCTCTTCCTTCAGATCTGCCTGCAGACCAGCCCTCAGGCTGCTTGTTTCTGCCTGGTACAGGCTGAACTTAGCCTTGCATGGTGAATATGATGTATGTTAAATTCATTCCTGAATGCTTTTTCATTCAAACTACAAAAGGGCAAAACTACTAGATGAAAACATTTTTTAAAAAAAGAAACAGGCATCTAGCAATCATTTAAAAAATGCCCTACCTGAAAACTGGGCTCCCATACCCCAAGAGTTCATACTGGTTTTCCAGAAGTGGTAATATCACAAATGAGTTTAATACAGTTTGACTGTCTGCGCTTTCTGCGTTTTCATAATACACAGCTTCTAAATTTTCTCTCTGATGTCCATGTTCTACATTTTCTAGAACGTACATTCTATAATGTATAAATGTTACTTTTAATGGGATTTTTACAAAAATATGTCTTGAGCACTTAAATGCAAGGCACTGAGTTAAGTACCCATGGAAATAATCTGTGCCCCAAGGAATCTAAAATCCAGTAATTAAAGAATAAAAGGGGGCCGTGCATAATGATGGTGATGGTACACTGACTTTGCCTATTTTGTTTAAGAGAGCAACTATTATTTGCTGAGAAAGTGGGCTTAATTGTTCAGGGACAGCATATATGTGTCCATGTCTGTCATCCCTTATTTTATTCCTTCCTCCACTGGGGCACCCACTTATTTATCAGAAGTCTTTGAATATATCTAGATCTTTTTTTTAAAAAAAATGAGTGTGTGTGTTTTCATTTACATTAAAATATATTCCAGCATGATATCATTCTTTAATTTTTACATTCTCTAAAGGAGTTATGAAAATTTCCCAAAAAGATTTAGGGCAAATCTTCCACTAGGTTAATCCCCAGATCTGTTATGGGTTTAGCTGCTCTTGCTGGGGGCTGGGGGGGGGGCACCAATAAAACACAGAGCAGCCTGTTCTAGGTCACCGTGCCACAAACGACGGTGTTGAGTCTGCACCTTAGGTCTAAGAGCCTGGGGTGGAGCCGTCTCTATCTTTGTCAGTGATCGGTCTGTCTCATGCTCTTCATAACCAAGACCGCTGCTGTGTGCACCTGGCATTGCCTGACACCATACCCCAGCCCCCCTGACTAAGCAACCTCACTGCATATGCATGCCCACCAAGCAACCCATCCTTTTCTTAAAAGTCCCCTGCAGAGTCTCCCTGAGGCTCTGAGCCCATCATCTCTGCTATAAATCTGCCAGCATCCTCTTTCTCTTTCTCTTTCTGCCCGCCCAGTTTTCCTGGTAGGTTTAATGGCCCCCAATAGCCTACCGGACTATCCTGCTGGGTGGAGCTCATTATTCTGGGGCACTCCTGTCAGTTCAACAGCATATGGAGAACTCTGGAATGATCTGAGCATCTCGGGTGCAAGGTCTCAGCTGGTGCCTCTTAGCACCACCGCCACTGGCCTAAATCGTGTTGTGGGTATTGTTGCACCACGGCTCTTGCAGGGGTTTGCTGAGAGCACCGTTTGGGCAGGCAACAAGGAGCTGGATAAACAGGTACCCTTGGTCCACATCCATGAGATGCTGGGAAGAAGCTTTTGAAAGTCTTGTCAAAAGGCTCTAGACAATCAAACCATCTTTGGAGACTATTTATGCAGGAACAGGCAGTGCTCCTTCTTACAGGGCTGTGCCCAACTTTTGCCCAGTGATCTGCCCCCTAAGTACAGTTAATCATCCCAGTGCTTTCAATAACTAGTCCAGCGGCTCTCCACTACCTGGGAGCGTTTAGCAAACACCAATACCTAGGCCCCACCCCAGAGACACTGAGTCAGAATTTTCCCATCTGCTGTGCCAGCGGTATCCTGTTCGGTCTCTGGGCCTCAGCAGGACATTTCTGTCGTCTGGAGAGGTGGGGTGGGGGGTGGAGAGCCTGGCCTCCGACCCCACCCCTCTCTCACCACATCTAAGTTGAAACCACAAAACCAAGTAAACAGGCGAACGAGGGCTGATGCTGTGATTGGAAGGGAAGGGAGTGGCGAGGCGGGAAGGACGCGGAGGAAGAGGCCAGGTTTTATTGACAGAGTCTTCCGCCGGGTCAGAGTCGACACTACACGATGGATGTGATCTCTGAAGGCTAGCGGGAGGGACAGTGTCGCTGGTGCCCAGGCTGGAGAGGGCCGGGCCTCGGCTGGGAGTTCCTTTCTCTTCTCCTCTGCAGACCCAGGCCACCTGCAGGCTCCTTAGTCCCCACCCACCTGGGACCCCACCCCCACTCCCCATCACGGCCCGACTGGGGTGAGGGAGAGCCACGTGGCTCCAGAGGCTGTGTCTCCTGTGTCCCCACCAACTAGAGGTGCCAGGACTCATTCTGGGGGTCCCTGGGGTGGAACCGTTTGCTCACCAATGGCCGTTTCCAAAAAAGGAGGATATCAGCTCTCCAAGGCCTCCCCTGACACTCTCGCCAAAGTTCCCTGCATCTAGCTCCATCTTCCCGCTCAGTGACCCCTCTTCCTCAGTCCAGGTCCTCTTTGCTTCCTCTCCAGGGTAATAAAGACCTTCTATGGAACGCTAGCTGGTACCAAGGGTCTGGGGCCAAGTGCACTCTAACGTTCCAGTCTGTTCCTTGAGGAAGATACCAGGGCCCAAGGAAAGAGGCGAATCGCCACTCATCACATGGCCAGTGGTTGGCAGAGGATGATTTGGACTCAGGCCCGTCTGAGGCCAAAGCCAGAGCAAACACCACACCACGCTGGGCGCGTGGTAGGCAGGACCCCACCTGGGCAAAGTCAATGTCCACTAAATTCATCCCAGCTCGGAGCCACCGGCTGGCTCTGGAGGGAAACAGTATAGGCTAGTTGGGAGCACTTGCAGCTTTGGAGTCAAATCGTTGACTTTTCAAGCTTCAATTTCCTCATCGGTGAAACAGGACAAGAGTACCTATTTCACAGCGGTGTTGAGGACATAAAATAAGATAACCCAGGGGAAATGCTGACCACAGGGTCAGGCGTGGCGTGAGAGCTCCAGAATGTAGCCCCTTTATTCTTAGTAGTATTATTACCACAAATATAGCCACCCGACATTTCCTCACTGGTTCGAAGCACATTTACAGAGGGTCTTGCCGCAGCCACGGAGGCACGCGGTGAGGCAAACACGGAACCGTGCTCTCGGGGTCAGTTCATTCTCGCCCCAGTTGGAAAGTTCACTCTGCAGAGCAAGTCGCCATCAGAAGGCCGCCTGCAAGTGGTGGATGGTCCGAGAGGGACAGCAAGCGTCTTTCAGTTTGTGACAGCTTGACATGGCACCTTCCCTTCAGGCAGCTTTGAAAACTAGAGCTGGGGATCAAGACAGCCAATCCCATGGACAGGAGATTTGGAGACGGAACAAACTGTTACGGAGCACTTTCCTTTTTTTTTTTAATTAATTAATCCATTTGTCTTTTTAGGGCTGCACCTGCTGTGACATATGGAAGTTCCCAGGCTAGGGGTTGAATTGGAGCTGTAGCCTCTGGCCTACACCACAGCTCGCAGCAAAGCTGGATCCTTAACCCACTGATCGAGGCCAAGGATCAAACGTGTGTCCTCATGCATACTAGTCAGGTTCATTAACTGCTGAGCCACAACGGGAACTCCCCGGTCAGTTTCCAGGCATCAGGCACAAGGCTCCTTGCTTTCATGAAAAGCAATGTCTCTGGGTGCTTACGATGCCTGTAACTCAGGATACAGGAATTGTTGTCAGGCAGCGCCTGAGGTGCTCTGGGCGTCATGAAGTCAGAGCAGTAATAACGCGGACGTGCCATGCAGGAGAAGAACGGGCCCCGGGGTGACCAGCCCTAGCTCTGGAGACAGATCGCTTTGATTCCCCTTGTGTCTGTGCCCCTGACTAGCTGTGTGTGCAGACACGGGACTTTTTTCTCTCTCAGCCTTGGTGCCCTCAGCTGGGGAGGGAAGCGAACGAAGAGGAGCGGCTGTCTCCGATGATGGTGGCATCTGTGTAAAGAGGGACTCAACAAGCTTCACCCATTACCGTTGTCCTCCGTCAGTCGGTCCAGCGTCTTTACTACACCAAGGAATCAGTCTCGGTTGGCTGTGCTGACAAGTCTAACGCTAGCCTGACCTCTAAGAGAAAGACGGCAGGCCTCAGGCCCAGAGAGTTCCACAGACAATATTTCCTACCTGGAACCGAGACTTGCTCTTCTTTTTTCATCGTGGGATGTGTGTGTGTGTGTGTGTGTGTGTGTGTGTGAGAGAGAGAGAGAGAGAGAGAGAGAGAGAGACAGAGAGAAATTAAACTCTTTTTCTTTTGGGGGGGCGGGGCTCATACTTCAACCTACACCACAGTCTTGGAAATGCTGGATCCTTAACCCGATGCAACTCAGCAGGAATTAACTTCTTTTTTTTGTGCAGGGGGGGACACACTCTCGGCATATGGAGGTTCCCAGGCTAGGGATCGAATCTGAGCTGTAGCTGCCAGCCTACACCACAGCCACAGCAATTTGGGATCTGAGCCGTGACTGTGACCTACACCACAGCTCACAGCAGCACCGGATCCTTAACCCACTGAGTGAGGCCAGGGACCAAACCTGCGTCCTCATGGATACTAGGCAGATTCATTTCCGCTGAGCCACGATAGGAACTCCCCAAGATTAACTTCTAATTGTGGTCAGTGATACTGGTTCTTCATTTCTGCTGGTAACATAAAGCTTCCTTTTAAAATGAACGTATTTCAGAGTTCCTGTTGTGGCAAGCAGGTTAAGGACTCAACATTGTCTCTGTGAGGATTCAGGTTCAATCCCTGGTCTCACTCAGCTGGGTTATGGATCTGGTATGGCTGTGGTTGTGGCATAAGGCTCAGTTGCCGCTCAATTTGACGCCTAGCCCGGGAATTTCCATATCCCTCAGGTACAGCTGTAAAAGGAAAAAATAAAAACAAAAAATAATATAAGGTAAGCATATTTCAATTTCAAAAAAGAAATCAACTTAAGCACAAATGTTGAGGAAATGAAAGGACAGGTAGCAAGTGGATATGACAAACAGTGGCATTAATAGGGCTGAGTTTGGGAGACAAGGCTAGGACAACCCCAGCGTCATGGCTTCCGGTCTTCAGTGGGAGGTGAGGCCCGCAAGGTCTAAGAGCCACAGAGCCAAGCAGAAGCTGGCTCAGCCTCCCTCTAATGCCTCTGCCCCTGCCCGGTAGGTGCTAACAGCAGAAATATGTCTTTGCTTTCCAGCCGTCCATTTTTCAGACTCCAAAGAGACCACTGCCCTTCAGTAAGCCCTGTCTTCTAAGAGGTTATGCACCACGGCTGGGATTTCATTGCTTGGGGTCACCTCCCAGGCTATGGCCCGTCCCCTTAGCAAGTTTTCTTAGAACACGACCACTGTCAAAAAAAAAAAAAAAAAGCTTTTTTTTTTTCTTTCAGTGGGCCTGCTTTTGCCCATGGGCTGAACTCCCTCACAGGTTATCAGTCTCAACAGCGTCTGCCTTCCTTCAGTGGCAACGGCCAGAGCTCCTCGTGTCCTACCCACAAATCTGAGACAGACAAGCGTCTCGTGAACGGGGAGAGACCCAAGCCACATGAAGGATTCTGTGTCTCTTGTGGCTCTGACTTTAGAGAGAGGGGGTGGGGGTCTAGGCAGACACAGCTGGATGAAGCGTGTTCATTGGCACAGCTGCAATGGCAGGACTTACAAGCTGGTGAACGACTGAGCCCCGGGGATATGGGTTGGGAGAGATGAGAATCATAGTATCTGAGAGGCTGATGTTCCCTGAAACTACAGCCCTGCTATTCTGCTTCACGTATAAGCGGAATGAGGCTGGGAGGTTATTGGACCTGCCCAAGATCACATGCAATGCCGTCAGAGGGCTGCCATATTTCTCTTTGGGCTTCTGAACCCAATTTGACCCTGGGCCTCATTAAAAATTCTCGCCATGTCTTCTTTCTTCAGTGGATAATTTAAAATAGAAATAATAATAAATATAACACCTCGTCGTAGATGTATAGCACCTTTCTTCCAATAAATGGTGTTCTTTCAGCCTGCCCACCCATGCTGCACGGAGCAGACGTGTTTCTACTGCGGAGTCTGACACTGGTTATTGACTGAGCCTCGCCTCAAGCCCACACACATGCCCCTATCAAAGCTACAGCTCAGGGGACAGGGCTCAAGTCCTGCAGGGGGATCTGTGATTAGCAACTTCAGGGTGGTGTTAAAAAAAAAAAAAAGCTCTCACACATACTATACATGAGAAATATGTTTAGAAATCTAAACTTGTAACTATTTTTAAAACAAACTGTTTTTCTTCTAAGTCTTTGATTCTCAATGGAATACAGGCCCTTTTGTGTTTTCAGGGGTCGTTGTTGTTGTCCTAAGAGTCAAAAGGTAGGACTGCCATCGTTCATTAAACGTAACAGTGATTACCATTACTTATTAAACTTCAACTTTGGAGGCATTTGTAGCCAGGATCTTAATTATTCCTCACAAAAATCTTAACGATATAGGCGATGCCATCTTAGGCACGAAATAAGTTCAGAGAAGTAATTTGCCCAATACAAAACAGCAAAGTCTTTTATTTTTGACAATAGCGTTGACCAGATTTTCAGGAATTCCTAAGAGCACTAGGCAAAATATACCATCTCTTTGTTTATTTGTCTGTTTGCTTTTTAGGGCCGCACCCACAGCATGTAGAAGTTCCCAGAGCAGGCGTCAAATCAGAGCCACAGCCACAGCGACTCAGGATCCGAGCTGCATCTATGACCTACACCACAGCTCACGGCCACGTTGGATCCTTAACCCACTGACCGAGGCCAGAGATCGAACCCACATCCTCATGGATACCAGACGGGTTCGTTTCTGCTGAGCCACAACAGGAGGTCTTTTTTTTCTTTTTTTTTTAAATTCATGGCATATCTGGCTAGACAGTGAAGTAATTCCTTGTGTCCCAGAAATGACCAGAAAGCCCAAACCCAAAGAAGTCATTGAGCGCTGGTATCAGCCTGTGCCACACGTGAGGGGCAGATCCTGAAGCCTGAGCTGAGGGAAAGGGTCAGAGCAGAGACCAAGAACATTGAAGGAAACCCTAGTGAACCAGAGTAACTCATAGTCTCGAGGCCCAGGACCACCTGGGCTCAGCTCTGAGAGGCACAGGAAAAGAGCCCCCACCCCTTTGTTTCTAACTACAGACCTGGACTTTCCTGAGTTTGGGGCCTGAATATGCACAAATACGGTGGCTGGCAGAAACTTTTAAAGTGTCATTTGACACTTGGTTCCAACTCAGTGACACCCTCAGGTACTGAGAGAAGCCAATTTCAATTATATCTGGAATTACATGCTCTTTTTTTCTCTCTCTCTCCTTTTCTCAGGGCTGCACCTGCGGCATATGGAAGCTCCCACGCTAGGGGTCAAATCAGAGCTGCAGCTGCCAGCCTTCGCCACAACCACAGCAATGAGGATCCAAGCCACGTCTGCAAACTACACCACAGCTCACGGCAATGCCGGACCCTTAACCCATTGAGCGAGGCCCGGGATCGAACCTGTGTCCTCATGGTTACTAGTTGGATTCGTTTCTGCTATGCCATGACAGGAAATCCCTCCTGGAAGAAAATACTCTTAAACGGGGCCTCAGTGAATTCCCACACATCAAGTTACAAGGAAAAGGTTTTTTTTTTTTTTTTGTAAGTCACACAAGGAAATAAGCCACACTGAGTGAAAGTCACCTGCAACAAGAAACTCTAGAATCAGATCTTCAGAGACCACAGATACTGGGACTAATCAAACATAGACCATAAAATTAGTATGATTCACATGTTCAAAAATATGAAAGATTGAAAGTATAGCAAAGGAAAAAAGATTCTGTCATAACTGGCCTGCTTCAATAAAGGAGCAGATAGAAATTCTAGAAATGAAAAATATGAAAAATGAAATTAGAATCTCAATGCCCGGGCTAAAAGAGAAACTATGTAAACCGGAACACTGAAGAGATTAGATCGACTCTAGAAGTAGAGGGAAAAAAGCAATGGGAAATATGAAAATGTTTCTGAAACCTAGAGAAGAGTGTGAGAACATTCTATAGGAAACAATAAAGAGAATGGGGAAAAGCGATATTAAAAAAAGATAATAGCTGAGAATTCTCCAGAATCAATGAAAAGATGCCAGTGCATGGATTAAGAAAGCCCAGGGAGGAGTTCCCATCTTGGTGCAGCGGAAATGAATCTGACCAGCATCCACGAGGACGCAGGTTCGATCCCTGGCCTCTCTCAGTGGGTTAAGGATCCGGTGTTGCCATGAGCTGTGGTGTAGGTTGCAGACACGGCTCAGATCCAGTGTTGTTGTGGCTGTGGTGTAAGCTGGCAGCTGTAGCTCCGATTAGACCCCTAGCCTGGAAACCTCCATATGCCACGGGTTCATCCCTAAAAAGACAAAAGACAAAAAAAAAAAAAAAGTAAACCCTGGGAATCCCAAGCAGGATAAACAAAAAGAAATCCATTCTGGAGTTTCCTGGTGGCCTAGGGTTTAAGGATCTGGCTTGTCACTGCTGTGGCTCAGATCACTCTGTGGCTCAGGTTTGCTCCCTGGCCTGGGAACTTCCGCATGCCACGGGTAGGGCCAGATAAAGAAAAAAAGAAATCTGTTCCTAGACATATTACAGTAAACCTACACAATAACCCAAACTAACCAAAGATCTTAAAGAAATCAGAGAGAAGCAGCACGTTACCTGGAAAAGAATGACAAGACGACAGCTGAATGCTCAAAAATGGCAGGGAAAGTTAGATGCCTTAATATCAACCAACTAGCGTCAAATAACCAACAGTTTAGAATTCTAAACAAGGAAAGCCTAGCCGAGGACCGAACACCACACGGTAGCCTTCAGAGCCTCCAGAAACACAAGCCAATTTGATTAGGAAGGGAAAAAAATAAATCTTCAGTTGCTTTTCTCCTAGGAACTTCCCTAACCCAAGTCCACAAGGCTGGAGGTAAACGGGTCAACCACGCCACAGGTCCTCGGGCCGGACTGGCAGTTCCACCCTCCAGGCCCCAGGCCGGCTTCTCCACAGGAGTGCATCACCCAGGGGCCGAAGATGAGATTCTAACAGACAAGGAACCGATTACCTGAAAATGGAAGCACCTTTATCATCATTTCTGGTGTCTCCAGAACGGTAAGCAAACTGGCCATTTCCCAGGCTTTTTATTTTTTTATTTTATTTCATTTATTTATTTATTTGTCTTTTAAGGGCCACACCCGCGGCATATGGAGGTTCCCAGGCTAGGGGTCTAATCTGAGCTGTAGCTGCCGGCCTACACCACAGCCACTGCAATGCCAGGTCCGAGCCACGTGTGAGACCTGCACCACAGCTCCCGGCAGCGCCGGATCCTTAACCCACTGAGCCGGGCCAGGGATCGAACCTGCGTCCTCAGGGATGTTCGTCAGATTCGTTTCCGCTGAGCTACGAAGGGAACTCGCTCCCAGGCTTTTTAGAACTTGACTTGGTATAATCTGAGCAAGTCACTTCGTCTCTCTGAGCCCTAGTTTGCTCATCTGTAAATGGGGATGGCAGCGATAGACATCTAGAGGTTTGTTTTGAGAGTTAAATGGGGTGATGATTCAGAAATTACTTGGCAGAGGGCTTGGCCAATGTCCTGACTTAACACATTTTTTTTTAAATTAATGTTTTAAAAAGAGAAGATAACTCTTGTATTTCTGTAGAGGTGCCCGTGGTGCTGTAAAGGGAAGAAGACAGCAGAAAAGGAGAGGGAGGGTACAATCGATGGGACCAAAGAGTGGGAATGAAAGAGATGGAGTCTTCCCGAGTTCAGAAAATATACGCCTGAGCTGCTACGGAAAGTATGTTATCGGTGATCAGAGTAAGGAGCTCATGAGGGGAGACGTCTTGTCTCAGCAGCGAGATCGTGAGATCTTTGAGGCAAAAACTGTGTCTTCACCACAGCTCGAGCACAGGTCGGACGTTATTTTGATTCTAAAAATCTCCAAGTGTCTCTTGAGTAAATAACGAATAAGGGAAAGAGTGAATGAATGGGGGCAGGGAGGGGGAGGAGGACAAACCAGAACGCGAGGCCAGTGCCCCGTCCTGGAGCTGGGGTGGCAGGTCTCGCATGCTAAGGAGGGTGGCACCTGTTCCAAAACAAGATGGAATTCTGGACCTTGAGGCCCTTGGGGGGGGTGGTTATTTTTTAATTTAATTTTATTTATTTATGGGTTTGTTATTGTTCTTTTTAGGGCTGCACCTGTGGCATATGAAAGTCCCCAGGCTAGGGGCTGAATCAGAGCTGTAGCTGCCGGCCTACACCACAGCCACAGCAACGCGGGATCCGAGCCGCATCTGCCACCTACACTACAGCTCAGGGCAACGCTGGATCCTTAACCCACTGAGCAAGGCCAGGGATACTAGTCAGGTTCGTTACCGCTGAGCCAAGACCAGAGCTCCTGTTTCTATGTTTAAAAAAAAAAAAAATGTACGGCCACACCCACGGCGTATGGACCTGGGTCAAGGACTGAATCTGAGCCACAGCTGCAGCAACGCTAGACCCTTTGACCCACTGCACCGGGTCAGGGGTCAAACCCGCACCTCCACAGCAACCTGAGCCGCTGCAGTCTGATTCTTAGCCCCCTGTGCCACAGTGGGAACTCCAAAGCCATTTGTAACTATTAACCAGAATCCTTTCTGAGACGCTGACACCACCCCTGAGCTTTGTCCCCCGCTCCCTCAGAGCATCTCCTGAGGTCCGAGCGCTAGGAAATGACCCAAGGGTGCACTCCAAGAAGCATGGCCGTCATCGGCCTTGCCGGTCCCAGGTACAAAGGAACGTGCTGGCCTGAGGCTTTGGTGCCCGCAAGGCTCCAGACCCGGCTCCCACCGTGGAGCTAGCCTCCCCCGGCGGCATCAGCCGGCGCCCACCCTGGTTCTTATCACCGGCAAGTAAGTGATTCCCGAGAATCTCGTGCAGGGAGTCAGGACACGGAAGGAGTTTTTTCTTTTCCCTGAAGACAGTCGGTTCTTCTGATAAACTACAGTTTGATTTTATTTTATTAATGCCAATAGTAAAGGGTGTTTTCTCATGATTTAGCTTCTCCTCCCCCCAACCTCCTTAGACTTTGGCTATAAATAGGAGCGTCTTTGTTCTGTCTCCTCTGAGCAATAATTGGAAACATAAACTGAACATAAACTGGGAGAGACACCCTGGTGTCTTTCCCCATCTCTTGGTTGTTTCTCCACAAGCAGGCAGTCTTGCAAACAAACAGGCTGCTTTGTTTGTGTTTTCTCTGAAGTCACAATTTCTTCCACTAAATGTTTACGCATTCCAGCATCTCGGGAACTTGAGGACCAAGACTGATGGTATTTTAATATTCGTTTGAACATGTGCCCTTAATGTGCTCGGTTAATTGGAGTAATTAGTAGTCTTTTCATTCCAAGGCCGTTGCTGAAATTAAATCAAGGCTGTTATTTCTTTTAATGGACCAACTGAAGAATTTGTGTTTTGAAAGTGGATCAGGATGGAGAGACATGCAAGTGCAGTTCAGCTCTGCCACAGAGGAGGAAGGGACAAGATTCTGGGGTCTGGGGGTCCTTGGGGAGAGTGCCCAGCCTCGTTGGGTCCCTCCAGATTTCCATTGCAATTACAATGCCCAGGGTGATATGATTTATCACCCAAAGCGGACACGTTTGAGAATGCCACGAGGCTGCATTACCGATTTCACCGGGATGACAGTAGTAAACAGACGTAGGGTCACAGGAGTATGGTTCCACCACCCGGCATATGGATCGTTCTTTACGTAGGACACTCACTGATCTAATCTGCTCCTCACCACGAGGGAAGATTGTTCCCATTTAAGAGATGAAGCAACTGAGGCTACAAGGCTAAGCCACTGCCCCAGACCCACCAGGCAGTGTATTAAACCATGCTGAACCGCTGCTCTGCTTCAGAGCCGGAGTCTTTGTCCACCCCCCTGACCCGCCTTCCTTCTGACCAGTCAGGAATGCCGACAAGGCTGAGGGGCAGCAGGTGGCCACGTGGAGCAGGACCAGAGGATGGGTGGGAACCAAAAGTGGCAGAGAGAAGAGCCACATTAACCGGCAGGATGTCCCAGCCAGAAAGGCTGGTGGGCGGTGGACTGGGCTTCTGAAGGACTAACCTGCAGCGGCCTCGGGGATGGCTGCTCTGGTGTTCTGGTCTAGCATCCTGCTCCTCGAGCATGGGTATGGCTCTGACGAGCTCCGGGACTCCTGGGTGGCCCAGGGAGCTCTAATTACAAAGGCGCTGGCTGCTGTGACAGAATTTTCCAGAAGATACATGGAATTTCCAGAATTTTCCAGATGGCTGTCACAGTGGCCCTCTGTGTGTCACCCTCACCTGTGACTCCTTGGCCCGGCACCGCCTCCCTCGTGTCTGCTTGTTTCCACCTCCCATCTCTCCTGCTCCCCTCATCTTTCCTGCCTGGTGAAGGCCAACGTCCTCCACTCTGCTTAACTAATTCCCTCTGATATCAGCATTTCTATCTTTACAATTTGGCGTCGCTGTGAAGTTTCCCTTTGTACATTTCCCTGTTCCTGTATTCCCATCATTCAGGTATCATCACTCAATAACCATTCGACAGCAGTAATGCTTTTCATATGGAAAGAATTGGTTTTTTATTGATGGCAAATGTTGTGATGAACTTTCATGCCCACTTGGAGCCAGAGGAGCTTTTTATTGGGTGAACTGCACTAAGATGTGGTTCCAAGAAATGTCTTTGGAGTGTGGACTGAAATGTACTTGGGGGAACAGGGCTTGTGGCCGGGGATGGGGAAGGAGGGCAGTCTTTCCCTTTATCAAAATCTCATCAATCAAAACATATAATAGCAACGTTATTAATAACCCTAGAGTTGCACGGGGCTTGGTCTTTTTCCAAGCACGTCCCTGGAATCCCAAAATGAAGGCAGGGCAGATGTTACTATTTCCATGTTACAAGTTCAGCAACATCGTAACACGATTGACTGGCCCCATGAGCCAGGAGTTAGTTGATAAGTGGGTCAGTGTCCCACGCGAAGGATACAGGGATATGTTTCAGCAGGTGGGAAAAGTCATCTCTGGGCATCTCTGAAGATCAGAGGTCCTTCCCAAGCTAAACTCTTCTCAAGGTCCCCTTTGCCTGATCAGAATAGACGATGAAAGCAGAGTGCTCATCTCATGCTCCCTTGTGACGCCGTTAGGCATCCTGACACCCAACCCAGATGCAGTGGGAAACCAAGGATTATTCAGCAACACAAGCCATGGCCACTGGGTGTGGCCAACAGAACGTGAATGCCATGCACTGACTGTCCCAGACCAGAGCTATTCTCCATTGGAACTAACAAGAGAACGACAAGCATCGGATGACGGAGGTGGTGATGCTGGTATACCTCAACCCCACTGGCCAGCTGGCCGATCTGCACCCCAACCCACCCTGTACTCCTCCGAGGCCAGCCTTAGTGTTGGCCTTGGTAAAATAAAGGATACTTAGGGGACTAGACGGGAAACTGGAAGCCATCTGGAGCTACCACTGGCACCATTTTAAATATGGAAGCTACAGCCTCAAGGCTGTGAAGGGACTCGTGAGCAAGTCTAGCCCAGCAGAACGGTTCAGAGCCCCTGGTGGAGAGTGTTTGAGTGTAGCTGTCTTCACTCAGTCTCCCACATGGAACCAGGAGTGGAGCTTCTAATTCACCCTGCCTGGCTTTTCCTCTTCTTAATTCCCGGGCTCTCACTTATTACTCCTCTGCAACTGGTGCTCAGGGACTCCCAGTCTACCTGAGCTGAGCAGAGGGTATTTTTCTACACATTTGGTTTCCCCATGCTGCCCCCCTCCCCCGCCAGGTCCCTGTCTTTCATTCCGAGGCAGCAAAGCTCCCTGATCAGCTGGTTGTACAAGAAGCACTTGGAGGTGGGGTGCAACCAGAAAGATGCTGTAACTCAACAGGGTGTGTGGTTAGGATCCCGCTGCCATGCCTGGATGGGTGCCCCCGGGGATGTGTCCTGAGAGCTGGTCCCAGACACTTGAGATCCCCCAGGAATGTGCTGGCGAAAAGGTGCTTTGGTTTCCAGCACATGCTTCCATTACTCATGGGGGTCCCTCGCCAAGTCCGCGGGCCCGTTGCCTCTGTTACAAATGGGTTCATGACGTAACATCCGGATTCTCTGGGGCTCAGATCTTCTGTCCTTTCATAACTAACCCTCCCTGGCTCGGGTTTCAAGGGATGTTTTCCTGCCTACCTTTTTGGCTTTTTCTAGTTCTTCGTCTGCTCTTTCTCTTTGGCTTGGCTTGACACACGTCGTATTTCTTTCTAAGGCAACACACTGCGCCTACAGCAGTTTGGCTTCAGCCACAGAATATCGAAGAGGGGGTCCAGACCACGGTTAGCTTCTAGAGACTCTGAGGTTGTAAGAAATACCACGCGGAGCACCCACCGCTCATCCCCTGTGCCATATGCAAGGGTCTTCCTTTATATTTTGTTTGGCAAACACAGCAACTTACAGGGACTTTTCCTCCTCGACTTCCCCCTAGATTCAGCCACCTAGTGCTACTACCACCACTGAGTTAAGGAGGAAGCCAAGACCACCGGCCAGAGGAGTGGTGACTACCAAGGCGCCGATGTCACGACTGTTGTGGCCTCCGCGCCCAGCGCCAACCCCCCACCCCCACCCCCGTCCTCCCAGCATCTCAGGCCAGGCCTTCCTCAAGCCATCTTTTCCGGTCTGGCTCCTCTTAGATTTCCGGTTGAGGACAACTCAGGGGGTGTCTCCTTGTACACCATAGCCATTGCTCTTTACATTGGGGGTATCAAGAATTAAGTACCTCCCTGGGGCCAGACACAGCGCTGGGCACACTGTGTACGTTAAAGACATTATCTCAGATAATCCAAACTGGGATTATTTATTTGTTTATTTATTTATTATTCTTACCTTTTTTTTTTTTTTAGGGTTGTACCCAAGGCATGTGGAAGTTCCCAGGCCAGGGATCGAACCCACACCGCAGCAGTGACCCAAGCCACAGCAGTGATAATGCTGAGTCCTTAGACACCTGGCCACCAGGGAACTCCCATAGCTGACTAATTTCAAAGCCTGTGCCCTCTCCAAACTTCCCTCTGGGTTTTCTCAGGGGAATGATTTGTGCCAGTGGCCCTTAACCCAGAAGGAGAACTTGGACAATCAGCCAGGTTTTTCTCCTTCACCTTTGTATTGAGCTAATTCTTATCACATCACTGAAGCCTCCAGTCAGGGCTCTCCCTTCAGGAATGCAGACCTGGGAACCATTGATAATGGCGGCGCATACACACATTCCAACAAACAGAGAACAGCTTGGGGGGACTCACCAAACCCCAAACAGCAAGCCCTCTAACTTGAGCAATGTAGCCCCACAGCACAAGTCATTCCCAGGTGTAGCCTAGAAGACGGCTCTGTGGTGTTGACCTCTGCTCAAACGCAATGAGAGGCACCAAGGTCTCCAGAGGCCTCAGGCAAAGGTTGGCAGGCATTTTGCAGAGGCAGAAAGAAAAGATGCGCTGATCCAGCTCATGACAGCTCGCGAGAATCAGCTGTGCCCACTAATTCTCATTCCTGATTGTAGTGATGACACATTGGTAGTTTGAACTTGGCCACTGCGGGAGTATTTACACCACGGAAATCGGCAATCCACACATAATGGCATTTCTTTTTCTGTTCTGGTAAGCCAGTGATGAAATATTTGCCAGCGTTTGGAAGGACAGGAAACATACTGAGAAACAGCAGAGTAACAAGTTTACCTGGTGGACTTTGAGAGGCTCCCACAAACCCCCACCTGCTCAAGACTCATTTGCCACGTTCTCCCTCCACCGACAAGGCTACACTCCCAGGCTGAATCCATTCTTGGGACAAACCACAGAGGCAAGGGCTCTCCCTGAAGGTCCTGCCCATCTAGGACGCCACACATAGGCCAGGGTTTTTCACCTGCCCTGCCCTCAAATGCAGTAGCCAGCATCCCTTTCCCCCATGAGAAAACTGCCACTTGAAAGTACAAGCGTGGCTGGCCAGAACCTAGGAGGACCACGGGGCCATGCTAAAGAGGACAGCATCTAAGTCTGAAGATTTCTTACTCTAGATTCCTGGTTGTGGGAGGGAGCTACAGAAACAACTGGGGAAACTAAGGAAGGACTATGCAGAGGCAGGAAGCTCTTTTACTATCTTCCCAGCTCATGGACCTTCCCATTGTTTCTAGAGCTGAGTGTAATGGGGCAAACAGACAATAACTACACAATCTGATGAAGAGGGCAAGATGGGTTTGTGTGAGTGCAAGAGGAAAAACAAAGCATATACCTGCCTCAGGGCCTTTGCACTTACAGCTCCTGTTGTTTGGAACAGGTTCCCCTCGGGTTATAGTTTACTTGCTCACTTTCTTCAGGGGTCTGTTGAAGTATGCCCCCTTCAGAAAGAGCTTTCCTAGCAGCCCTGCCTACAACAATATCCTCACCTACCCCATTATGCTGTCCCCCTTCCTTTGATTTTTTTTATGCAAAGCACTTAGCACAACTTGGTGGGATGTTATTTATTTTATTATAGGTTTATTGTTTATCTGAACTTGGTATTATCTGCAGTGTCTAGAACAGCAGATGGTACATATTTCATATTATATAAATGAGTGAATGAATCACTCTTTGTATATTCATTTGACACATAGCATGCCTGACTGGGTATTTCTGGGTACTTTTACAATGTCCATATATCTTCCATCATGCCTGGTTCTAAAAAGTTACTTTTCGGTTTTTTGCTAGTTTGTGTTTGTTTTTTTAATTTTTTATTTCTTTTTTTTAAATTGAAGCATAGCTGATTTCCCAAAGTGACTTTTTTTTTCTTTATTTACCCCTTGTCTAAGTGGCAGGAAACTTAATCATTCTCATTATCAGCTAATTTGAAAAGGTAACCTTTTTTTTTTTAATGCCTTATCTAGGGCTGCACAAGCAGCATATGGAGGTTCCCAGGCTAGGGGGTCTAACAGGAGCTGTAGCCACCGGCCTTCGCCACAGCCACAGCAACGCGGGATCCGAGCCACGTCTGCAACCTACACCATAGCTCACGGCAATGCCGGATCCTTAACCCACTGAGCAAGGCCAGGGATCGAACCCTCAACCTCATGGTTCCTAGTCGGATTCGTTAACCACTGAGCCATGATGGGAACTCCTGAAAAGGCAACTTTTTATTTCATGAAGATACATCAGTATAAACTGTATTCTTACAATAAAATAATTATAAAAGCTGCTGACAGCTTTGGAAAGGGAACAAAGGCATTTGCTAGTGGTGAGAGCCAATGAAACATCCAATGGTCTAAATAAGAAAAGTTGACAAGCCAAATTCCCCCCCACAAGGACACTGGTAAATTTCTTTCGATGTAATCATTTTGCCTAAGGATAGTTTCAGGCATCGCCTCCATAGACCCTCCTTGTGGAAAGTGCCCAGCGAGAGACCTGCTGACACTCTGGCTTTACCATTTACTGTTATCAAAACCTGGCCAAGCTGCTTAACCTCTCTGAACCTTTGTTACCTCGCCCGTGGCATCATTACCTACCATACTTCGCAAATTTATTGCATTAAATAAGATCAAGTATGTGAATGCAGTTTGCATCCCATAAACCACTGGGGGGAAGAAAAAGACAGTCTATTCTTTTATCTCTGAGAGAGATTTGGAGACAATAAATACCTCAAGTAGCACCTAAAAGTATTAATAAACTGGCAAGAGTGATAGTTTTCAAAATGTGATTCTTTCTATACCGAGTCTCCAAAGCAGTACTGTCCAGTAGAACTTTCCACAATGCAAATAGTCTATACCTTCATCGAATACAGTAGCCATCAGCCACATGTGACCTTTCAGCATTTGAAATGTGGCTGGTGTGACTGGGGAACTGCATTTAAATTTTTTTTTTTCATCTTTTTAGGCCTCACCTGCAGCATATAGAAGTTCCCAGGCTAGGGTTTGAATCCGAGCTGTAGCTGCTGGCCTACACTACAGCCACAGCAATGCCAGATCCAAGCCGCGAGGGCGAACTACACCATAGCTTGCAGCGATGCTCAATCCTTAACCCACTGAGCAAGGCCAGGGATCGAACCTATATCCTCATGGATACTAGTTGGGCTCATAATCCGCTAAGCCACAACAGGAACTGCCTGCACTATAAATTTTAAATTAATCGTATTAATTTGATTTAGTGTTATTTAGATTTGCACAGCCATGTGCCTAGAGACTATTGTATCAGACAGCATGGCTCTAAAGCATCATTTCTTCAAATATTTTTTTGCAGAAAACTCCTTCTTGGCCCTCCATAAGGGGATTAGGTTTTGCAAGCATCAAGAAGCCTGGTGATGGAAATTTTGTGGTTTGGAGTAAAGAAAAAAGTGTGGAATGTAGTAAAAACGGGAAGAGAAGGAGAAGAGTGGACCCTGTGGCTATGCTGACTTTGAAAACGCAGACAGAATCCCTTTGGGATTCCAGCATCCCTTCTTATTTGCTGTGCGACCTTAGAAAAGATACTTAACTCCTCTGAGCTTCCGTCTTTTAATTATAAAAATCCAAATCAAAAAGCCTACTTCATAGGCATTACTAGGATTCACAGGATTAAAGGAAGCGGATTAATGACACAAAGTGCCTAACACAGTGACCGGTACACAGCAGGCTGTGAGCCCTCTAATCTTCCTTTTCGCTTGCTCGGGGACCACGAGGAGACGCAGGCGGCACACGCTTTCTAGCCCCGGATCGCACATCTGCTGGGCTGCCTACCAATGAGCGGGGCATCCATCTCCTGCATTTCGGCCTCAAAGCGGCGGGGCTGGCACACACCCAGCCCCCCTCCCTCCCTCCATTCAAGGCTTCCTGAGTGCCCTGACCTCTTCAAAGCCTCCTCTTTGGATTCAATACAAACGATGTTCCTTCCGGGAATGTAGGCAGGTGGGGGGAGGCGAGAGGGCCGCCCACAGCTCCCTCTGCTCAGCCCTTAAGGAGACTTCTCCCCCCCCCCCCGGCCCCCGCCCTTCGCCCTGTTGGTGGGGAAAACGCCAAGTCCAGTTTATCCGCCCTCAGGCTCTGAGGTGAAAGCCTGGGGGATCCGCTGGGACTGGCCAGCTCCCGCTTTCAAAAGCAGGTGGGGGTGTGGCTCTACTTCTCAGGGACGGCGAATGGAAATTTCCAGCAAACTGCTTCAAAACCGTACTGTCCCCCAGCCTTGGCCAAGGTAGTCCCACCTCCCTCCTCCTGTCTCTGCAATCCTTGGAAATGCCCCAGAAATCAAGCGGCCGAGTCTCATCTCTGAGATGGCCTCTCTCCCCCCTCCCCCGGGAGCGGCACCCAAATCCGGTGTCAGGCGGTGGGTTCTAGAAGTTCAGAAAGCACGCACGATCCGGAGTTCCCGTCGCGGCTCAGTGGTAACAAAACCGACTAGGATCCATGAGGATGCAGGTTCAATCCCTGGCCTCGCTCAGTGGGTTAAGGATCGGGCGTTGCTGTGAGCTGTGGTGTAGCTCGCAGACGCGGCTCGGATCCCGCATGGCTGTGGCTGTGGTGTAGGCCAGCAGCTGTAGTTCCAATTTGACCCCTAGCCTGGGAACCTCCATATGCTGCGAGTGAGGCCACAGAAAAAAAAAAAAAAGGAAAGCACGATCACCCTATGTACAGGATGGTTTAACCCCGTGAGTACCAGGACTCTGACACGTCTCCCTTCTCCTGGAATCGGGGCAGGCTTGTCATTGCTTGTACCAATAGCCATGGTGGAAGGGACACTGCGTGATCCTGAGGCCCTGGCATTAAAGGCCACGCGGCTTCCCCCTCTTGCCCCCATTGGCTGGGACACTTGTTCTCAGAGTTCAAGCACGTATAGAAAACAATCAGCGACCCCGAGGCCCCCAGAGAGAAGGAACCGCACAGGGGCTCCCCGCCAGGAAGCATTTCTGACTCAGACCACCCTTCATCCAGCTAGACCCAGGCACCCAGTCCTGCGGGAAGACGCCCCCAGTCTTTCCAGTGCTCCCAGCTGGGGCCACCTGTTTACCGGGGAGACGCGCCTGTCCAGATTCCGGACCCACTGAATCCCGGAGCAGATTCAAATGTTGTCTCCTGCACCACCGCCTTTTCGAGTAGTTTACTGTTCAGTACTCCACGGCCCAAGTGCAATGTCTCATAAAACCTGGGAGTCTAGAAAACTGAATTCCACAGACCCCGTGCCCTGACTGTAGGGGTGGGGTGGGCCTAAACAGCAACCCCTGCAACTGCTTCATCAGAGAAATGGTGAAATCAGACCTACACAGTTGGAGTAGATTGGTGAGTGAGGGGAGACGGGGAGAAGGAGACATTTTGTTTTCTATTTTATTATAATCCTGGACTCTCTGATCTCTCAAATATTTTTTTTTTAAGGGCTGCTCTCGTGGCATATGGAAGTTCCCAGGCTCGGTGTCGAATCAGAGCTACAGCTGCCGGCCTACACCACAGCCACAGCAACGCGGGATACGAGCCGCGTCTGTGACCTACACCACAGCTCACGGCAACGCCGGAGCCTCAACCCACTGAGCAAGGCCAGGGATCGAACCTATCTCCTCATGGATACTAGTCAGGTTCTTAACCAGCTGAGCCACAACAGGAACTCCCTCAAAATTTTTTAATAAAAAAGAAATTGAGAGAGGAACAAAGACTTGCTAGTGTGATTTCAGCAGATGGCTTTATTCGGAGATTTTTCATGTTGAAATTTGCCAGTGTTGGAGACTGGTTGGTTTTTTTGTCTGTTTGTTTTGTTTTGTCTAATTTTGTTTTGTTAGCAATTCCTCTTCTGTTCCCCCCATGTCCTCTGGGGTCACAGGGAGTACTTAACTCGAGAATAAAGGTCTACAGTGGCCTTTCTGAGTCGCAGTGTGGCTGTGGTGAAAAATCCTTTGTGTCTTTACTGAACGGGAGGAGGAAATTAGAATTCACCAACGTGTGGCCTAAACTTGGGTGAATCCTGTTAACAAACCCAGGCCTGAGTTTGGTGCCTCACAAACTGGGTTCGTGATTTCTCAAGTCCCTTTTCTAACATCTTGGAGAGAAAGACGTTAATATTGGTTCCGTGCTTACTTTCCCTGTAGCGAGCACCATGGGTAAGATTCTTTTACGTACTCCTCAAAAATAACCACGAAATCCTAAGAACCAGCATCCCCCTTTTGCCTCCGAGGAAACCAAGGCCCAGTGGGATGGAGCTTTTAGTCGCTGGAAGGTGGCGGGATGGAATCTTGAAATCGGCAGGGGCACCCCTCCCCTCTCGGCCCCCACAGTGGTTCCCACACCTTGTGCCCGGAGGCCTGAGAGTCTGGTTCTTCAGTCAGTTCTAATCCTCCCCAGCGATGAGGGGAGGTTCTAATTACATGCCTTTGTACTGTCATCAGCTACTTAAAGTGGCAAGAAACAATAGCCTCTTTCTCTACTTTCCTGGAAGGGTGGCTTTTGGACCCCGCTGAAGCTCTGAGTGACAACCCAGGCAGCCGTTCCAGCCTGACTGCCCCCAGGTGCCCCGGGGCACGTCTAGAGGAATCTTGCCACCCAGCTCTTCCTTGCACAACTGTAAAGTGGCGTGAGCTTAACAAGAGCCCGCCCCCACCCCCCGCCCACCCTAGGTTATTCGGCGTGTATTCAGTCCATCCCAGGACTCAAGAAACATGGGAGTTCCCTGGTGGCCCAACCGTTAAGAATTCAGTGTTATCACTGCTATGGCTCACGTTCAGTCCCTGGCCTGGGAACATCTGTGTGCCGTGAGGGCGGCCACAAAAGAAGAGGAAGGATGAAGAGGAGGAGAAGAAGAGGAGGAGGAAGAAGAAGGAGAAAAAGGAGAAGGGGGGGAGGAGGAGGAGAAAGAAAGCAAGCGTAAGGATGACCCTTTTTACCAAATGCTAGGGACTGTCATCTTTCAGCCAAGCCCACGCTTTCTCCACTACCAGGAGGCAACGTATCCTTGGGTTCTGATGGAGAGGCGTCTGCCTGGGCAGGATGCCTCAGGCCCGAGACCTCTTCTCACGCACCTGTTACACCTGTGTCTGAACCTGGAAATAATCACCAAATGCTGACAAAGTCACACTGCTGTCGGCGCTGGGAGGGGTCACTGAGGGCCATGATATCAAAAGGGTAAGACTGCCCGGTGGCTCGGATCACAGGCTTCAAAGCCAGACAGTTTGGGGCTCAGCTACACGTGGTCCTTTAAAGAGACCTGTAAATCCTTTGCCACCTCCTCCTATTAAGAGATGTGGGTCTGCTCCCCCCACAACCCCCTTGGCTGCAGGCTGGCCCCTGAGACCAACCGCCTGTGACCAGTGGAACACGGTGCGAGTGACTCTGCCCATCCCCCTCTTCCGAGGTGGACTTTAAAGATGTGCAACTTCCACTTTGGTGCCTCTTTGAAGCCTGAGCCATGGAAGAATCTGACTATGCTGGGACCACCCTACTGGGAGGAAGCCCAAGCTAGCCTTGCAGAACTGCCCAGCTGAGCCCTGCCAACATTCCTGACCCATGCAGCAATAAAACAGCTGTTGTTCTCGACCACTGAGTTGCTGGGGCAGGAGAGGGGATGTTCAGCAGAAATGCAGGTAACTGGAGCGCAGTGCAAGCGGATGAGAGCATCGGACTCGTGGTACAGAGTTCACAGAGCACCGCCGAGCAAGTGGCTCTGAATGGCTAGGAAGTCTTTGTGGAGGTAGGGGACCTGAAGGCTTCAGGAAGGGATGGACTTGGAGGAGGTCAAGGGCAGGATATGAGGAGAAGAAATTCTACAAGCTCCAACTGCTCCACAGGCCTCTGGGAAGAAGTCCTGAACAGCCATGGGACGCCTCAAATTGTTTCTACGGCAGATGCCTGACTGCAGAGAGCAAACACTTGACTCTGGGACCTCAGCCTGAGTTTGGCCCCAAGTAACCCATCGCAAGTGGAAGAGTTCTCCGGAAGTTGTGTTTTATCTCCCCAATTCCTGTGAATTTTGTATTGCCTTCCATACTTTTGGGGGGGAGGGGGGTGGGTTGGCCAGGTCCACAGAACTCAGAAGTTCTGCAGACAGGGATTGAACCCCTGCCACAGTAGTGACCTGAGACACAGCAGTAACGAGGCCGGATCCTTAACCCACTGAGCCACCAGGGAACTCCTACCTGCCATAATTTCTTCATCCATATTTTATTATAAAATAAATGTTTGAAATTACTTACCAGTTATATTACTTAACTTGGCTCCACCCCAACCAGTTCAAGGAAAATCAACATTCCAGGAAAAGGGGTCACAATGGGACCTGAGCATCTGTGTAGCCCCACAATGCACATGCACCCCCAGGGGGTGTCAGCCTCACCCTGCCTCTGGGGTCCAAGGCTTGGGATTTTCCTTTCAGGATCTAGTCACACATCTTCGGCAGCTAAATCTAGCTTCTGGCTTCCCCCTTCTTGTCTCATTCCCAGCTTTATGCTGCCCTGCGGTGGAAAGAGCTGCCGACCCACTGCAGATGCAGATTAAAAACTAAAGTCACCGCCACTCCAGTGCTGGCCTGACCCACGCTCCAGGTCACCCTCCCGTAGGAGCTGAAAAGCAACGCAGCCTCCCCAGCACACTCGCGTGCTCCCCAGACTTGGACAATTCACACACACACACACACACACACACACACACACACGTCTATAGCCTGTGCAGATAGGTTGACACTTGGAAGCAAAATAGAGGAAAGTTTTTATTATTGTTTGCCATTTGAAAATGATTATCTGGCAGGATGATGTGTATCGAAAGAGACAGCCTGCAGTTAGCTTCGCAGGGAAAGCTCCCTTTTCTAGACCTGGGTGAGCCCGCACCACCTCCCAGCTTCTCGGGGTGGAGGGGTGGGGACTGCCTGGTGCCAGACTTGGATGTCTCCCAACACAAAGTACAGGAGTAAACTGCCTCTGAGACAAGACACAGCAGGGACGGACGGGGAGAGTGAGAATGCTGAGAATTTTAAAGGGATCATCACCTCAGCGGGGGACCGCAAATCAGCCTCAGGAAGAGCAGCTACCCCGACAGATGGCTGCCTCCAGGTTACAAAGTCTTTGGTTCTGGGTTACCCTGTGATTCCAGAAGCTGTCCCTCCTGCACCTCTAACAGCCCCCTCCTCCCACTCCCAGCCCAGGGCCTCCACCCCTCCCCACAGACACATTCTCTCCCTCTGTCCCTTATGTAAAACTGTGAGGCCCTAAAATGACACACCGTGGGAAGGCAGCTCATCAACCTGTACTCAGAAAGGGAGCTAGGGGGCTCCCTGGCGACCTAGCAGTTAAGGATTCGGCATTGTCACCGCTATAGCACGCGTTCCGTACCTGACCCCAGGAGCTTCCACATGGCCACATCTAGAGGTGGAAGTAGGGGGCTGGGGTGTGACGGGTGCAAGGTGTCTGTTTGCGGTGACGAGAATGCAATGATCGTACAACATGGGGAGTATACCAAGTGCCATTGAACTGCTGTTCACTTTAAAAAGGGCTAATTTTGGAGTTCCCTCTGTGGCACAACGGGTTAAAGATCTGGCGTTGCCATAGCTGTGGTACAGGTTGCAGCTGCGACTCAAATTCCATCCCTGGCTTGGGTCACTGCTGTGGTGCAGGTTGCATCCCTGGCCCAGGAAATTCCTTATGCCATGGATGTGGCCAAAAAAGAAAAAAATAAATTAATAAATCACATTAAAAGGGCTAATTTTACGCTGTGTGAATTTCACCACACACACACACACACACACACACACACACTCAAATACATTAAAAAGGCTCTCCCAAGAAAGAGTAAACCTTTCCAGAATCCTCTCAACCAGTCCACATTTGACTCTGGACCTCAGTCTCCTGACCTACTGATGGGAGACTGCAGTGAAGAAGCAGGGCTGACATTATCGGATTTTCCAATTCCTTTTTTTTTTGGCCACACTCAGGGCAATCGGAAGTTCCCAGGCCAGGGATGCAACCTGCACCACAGCAGTGACCCAAGCCACAGTAGAGACAAGCCGGATCCTTAGTCCACTGAGCCACCAGGGAACTCCTTGTTTCATTTCTAAGCAGGATGATGACTTCAGGTGATCCCAGGACAGAGAGAAAAACAAGATCAGCAAGCTGCCTAGCAGGCTAAAATTAATGGACCCTCCACGGTCTGGACGTGGCCAGTGATCGAACTTCCTTTTTGTTCCCCCTCTGTAAGCTCAAGCATGTCTTATGAGACTCCCGAGAGGAGCCTATAAAAGCGATTACAGCCTCCAGCCGAATCTGGGGGCCTGTATATTTGACTCCTAGAACTTCACATTCTTTCGCAGCCACCAGCCAACAGTCTCCAGGAAGTCCCCAAGTTAGGCAATGCAGGATTTTTCTTAATACATGATTTTAGTCTTTAATAGCCCTTGCCAATTCAACCTAAGAGAAGGGAGGATGCTGGGAGCATGTACCCTACAAATTTTAAAAAGAAAATGAAAGGAGTCTTGGACTCTCACAAGTTGATAGGGTACTTAGAAAAGAATCCTTTGGGCCAAAGTATATTTTTACTTTGTGCCTCTGTACAAATAAGCTTTTTTTTTTTTTTGGTTTGTTTTAATAGAAAGCACATCACTAGTGTCTAAAACCAAACGTAGGGAGTTCCCTTCGTGGCTCAGTGGTTAACGAACCCAACTGGCATCCATGAGGATATGGGTTCGATCCCTGGCCTCGCTCAGTGGGTTAAGGATCCGGCGTTGCCCTGAGCTGTGGTGTAGGTCGCAGACACGGCTCAGATCCCCAGTTGCTGTGGCTGTGGTGTAGGCCGGCGGCTGCAGCTCCTGTTAGACCCCTAGCCTGGGAACTTCCACATTCCTTGGGTGCGGCCCCAAAAAAGCAAAAAAATAAAATAAAATAAAATTAAATTAAAATAAAATAAAACCAAGCGTTTTGATTGACCCAGACTTACATTTATATCTGAAGCTCGTTGGCTAACAATAGAACCAGCTTTCCCATTTGCCAACGTCAATGTTGACCCGTTTTCACCTACATTTTATAGATGTCAGAAAAAGAAACCGTGTGCTCGTCAGCGGCGTGTACCCTGGGCTTTCTCAGCCACACTTGCTTGCATTTTTTTGCAGTTCCCTTAAATTCCCCTTGTCACAAAAACTAACAATAAGGTCAAGCATTTCAGTAAGAAATATTGAATTATTATCCAACCTTGTCAAACAGCCAAGAGACTACAAGAGCTAACCACAAGCCATGGAAGAGCGGCTTACCCTCAGCCGTCCCCGAACCGCCTCCACTGCGCGGGGAAGGATTTTTGGCACTGGGGGGGGGGCGGTGGAGAGTGGGAACTGCCGGGCTCACGATCACGTCCAAGCGCCTGTCCCACAGGAGTGTCTCGTTGCTCTCGTTTGCTGCTGCAAAGAGCCAGCTTTGATTGTTCTTGGAGAGGGCTCCAGGCACCCTAACATCCCAGCCATGCCAACAGCACGAGGCTGCCCGGCTCTCCTGATCCCCTGGCTGTATCTCTGTCCATCAAGGCTAATTTCTATGACAACATAAACTTCACCGCGGAGCCAATAAACTCAAACCCGATGGAACCTGATGTGGCCAGGACGGGGAATGACGGACCGGCGATCTGTCAGGGCTGGAAATAGAACTCGCTTCGCCAGCCAGGGGTTTGGAAGGGGTCTAAATGGATTTATGTGCGTGTGTGTGTGTGTTTTATTTGTTCTAATGGCTCTAATAAAGTTCCATTCATTGATAAACTTCTTTTGCAAAGACTAATAAAATGCAAGTCCCTTGACTTGAACTTCAAGCTGAACCAGAACTCTCCCCCTCATTTTCACTCTAACCCACGGCGGCTAAGAACACGGGTCCCCTTGTCACCTTAAGAGACCTGGGCAGGGTTCTTGGGAGAGAGAGAGTGGAATGAGGATTGGCTCTCAACTGCGCAAGGAAGAGAGTAGCCTGCAAGAAGGATGAGATATCAAAAAAACCATCCCAAGGAACTTCCCTGCCCTTTGAGCAGAGTATGTGGCTTTGGAAGTGAAGTTCAGGTTGTTCTCAAAAAACCTCCCTTGAAATGCAAATACACTGACTCCTCAAAGTCAAGGGTTAAGACCTCTTCATTTTACAAAAAGGGGGGCAGCTGGTGTGGGTTTGGGGAGAAAGGCAGGGTCCATGGTGGTCCTTCGGGGGCATGGCAGGCTCCAAAGAAGGGGTCCGGTGGGGTGCAGGGAGAAGACCCCAAAGTCCTGCTTTAAAATTTTATGTACAGGAGTTCCTGCTGTGGCACAGCAGAAACGACTCTGACTAGTATCCATGAGGACACGGGTTTGATCCCTGGCCTCGCTCAGTGGGTTAAGGATCTGGCGTTGCCATGAGCTGTGATGTAGGTCACAGATGCGGCTCGGATCCTGCCTTGCTGTGCCTGTGGCATGCGCCAGCAGCTGCAGCTCTGATTCAACCCCTAGGCAGGAACTTCCATATGCCTCAGGTGTGGCCCTAAAAAGATCCCCCCCCCCAAAAAAAAGCAAAAATAAAATTTTATGTAAGGTCAATCATGAGCATTAGACTCATTACACTCTTTGGCCAGGTCCCATCCAGAGCAGAAATTTATCTCAGCCCTTTGTGCCTGTCACACTACCGAACGCCAAAGGGTCCCATCCGCCAAGTCGTCCTCACCTGCTCATCAAGGCTCCAGGCCCCTGGGTAGCAGAGGCTGAATTAAACAACCAGATAAACAATATCCACACCTTGTCCTAACAATCTCATATTTTGTGCTGTCAACCATTGATATTTTTTAGAGTGGTGCTTTCTTTTGTTAAACATTGAGATCTCACTTTTTTCCTTCAGGGATTTCATTTGGTATTTCATTATTCTGGTATTGAATACAGTTTTTGTGTGTGGGTTTTTTGTTTGTTTGTTTGTTTGTTTTTTGATTTTTAGGGCCAAACCCAAGGCATACGGAGGTTCCCAGGCTAGAGGTCAAATCATAGCTGCAGCTGCTGGCCAACGCCAGAGCTCACGGCAATGCTGGATCTCTAATCCGCTGGGTGAGGCCAGGGATCAATTCAGAGTCCTCATGGATGCTAGCAAAATTCACTTGGACTGAGCCACAATGGGAACTCCTTAAACATGTTTCCCGAATTAAGACTCACATCCCACAAAGATTCTGATACGGCTCACTCCACCCCCCAACTCTGAGAATCCCTGCAGCCCCATCCCCATCAGGGGAGGTGTGACTTGGAATGGTACAGAACGCCAGGGAGCCGGGGGTCAACGGCTCACTGTCTTTTTTCCTTCTGTAGGGCTGTACGTGGGATCTCCGTGGTGGGGGACAGGTGTGTTCCCCGGTACTGCCTTGCAGGGTGGATGTGGGGCTGACACGACCTAGGCAGCAGATCCAAAATGTCAAGGAATTACTCATCTGTCCAGATCCAGCTCAAATGTCATCTTCCCATCTTGCCCAGGAACTGCTGTCCCCATGCCCAACTCCGCCCCGCCTTGGTTCACCTCTGTGCTGTGCTGTGCTCTCACTCCCAGGTTTATTGTTCTGTCTCTCTGAGCAGGTGGTGACTTTGTGGAGGTGTGTCTCATTCACTTGCACATCCGTCATTTCTAGCGAGTGTTCAATCAGTATTTATTGAATGAATAAAAATGCAGTCCCTCCCCCCCTCAAGGTCAGATGAGAGTTGGGGATTAGGGAGCAAAGCAAGAACAACTATTCTTTTAAGAAAGGGATAGGATAAAGCTACAAACTCTTCCTCTTCTTAACCCTCCACCTCCCTCTGCCCTGTAAGTGGCTTTGCGCTTGTGTCCCACCATCAAGGGGCACAATAAGATTGTGTCTATCATTAAACAAGTCTCATGATCAATTACACTCTAAGTTTTGTCTAATAACACCACACCTGGTACCTGTGTCTTCCATCCTTGCCCCACGAGCATGGTTTTCCTCCTGCATCTTTGAAATGGAAGAGAACTTGGTGATTGGCAACTCAGATAGTAAGCACATAAAAGGTACCACTGAGATGGAGAGTCTTTCTTCAAGATTGTCAGGTACCATTTGTTCAGATGGCTAGGATATCGTGTTAATGAACTCAAGAGTGTGGCCTCACCTCTACAGCCAGAGCGTGAAACCAGGAAAAGAAAGACCTTGTGCAACAACAAGGTCATGACATCTAGCCTTAGCCTCGAGGACAAGGGAGCCTCCTGTCCATTAAGGGATAATCAACTTGAGTATGTTTCCGGTTGATAGATGGCTTTTGCTCAAGAAGGAATGACACTGATGCTTTTAGACTGAATCTCTTGTTTACTCTGCCTGGCTTGGTCTCTTCATCTATGATTTTTAGGAAGTCATGTGTAACAGGCCTCCTACAACAAGGTTAACGGGAGTATGGTATGGAATCGGTGTGCTGGAAATTAATTCACATGAGTATAAGAAATTTTTAACAGAAGCAGTTTGTCTGAGTTTACCATAACAAATGGAAATAGGTCCATAAAAAGTAGAAAAGTAAATAAGTGTTTAGTGAAAAGGTAACATAAAAGAGGATCCTCTTATAAAGGAAGGAAACAGTTTTTCCAGTGAATGAGGGCCTTGGAAATAGATTCCAACCCTTGAGGTCCCTTCATCTGTCTACAGGGTGATCCAGTGTAAGTGATTTGACCTCTCTGGGATTTCATTTCCTAATCCTCTACAAAGTGGCCATTTTTGCCAATTTTGTGAGAAACAACTAACCTCATTCTCTCGTTTAACACGAGGCAGACTCTAGCTGCCTCTTAAAGCTCCTTGTAATTTTTCCATTCCTACCGTTCCAAATGCACAGGTAAGAGTGGCAGCGTGGAACCGAGCTGACCGTCTGGAAGGTAATCTAAGACTCTCCACGTTTAAGGAAAAGGCCAAGAGAGGTTAAATGGCTTATTTAAAATCACGTTTAGTTAGTAGGGAGCTGGAACCCAGATCTTTTTGCCACTTACTGCTTCCCAGTTTTTTCTTTTGCCTTTTGTCATTTTTAGGGCTGCACCCGCGGCATATGGAGGTTCCCAGGCTGGGGGTCTAACAGGAGCTGTAGCTGCCGGCCTTCGCCACAGCCACAGCAACGCGAGATCCGAGCTGCGTCTGTGACCTACACCACAGCTCACGGCAACGCCGGATCCCTAACCCACTGAGCAAGGCCAGGGATCGAACCCGCAACCTCATGGTTCCTAGTCGGATTTGTTAACCGCTGAGCCAAGACCGGAACTCCCTGCTTCCCACTTTTAAGGCAACACTCAACCCCTCACTGCAGAGTTGGCTGCATGACTGTGACGACATGAAAGAGAAAATGGAAAAGCAGCTCTTATTCTTTGATTACATGAAAATCATCCACTTTTAAACACCAAGCCTCCCCTGTATTGTGGTGGAAATGAAAGGTTTGTGTGACTAAATATGGAAGCCGTGTATCTTACAGATACTTGGCTATTTTAGGAATGAGAATTGTGAAATGAAATTGGTTATAAGCAGAAATCAAAACTACCTAAATTCTCTCTAGAAACTAATTACTAACTCTTTAATCTCTGTTTTAGGCAGCTGAGACATTCATGAATTTGCTTCAGTAAAGGATAACATGACACACATCTCACTGGGATGGAATAAGTTGAACAGAGATGCATTCCAGCATGCTTTTTGATGGTGGTGAGTCTTCTAGCATATTCATCTGCCTATAGCATGTGTTCAATAAACACCTTCAGATAAAAGAAAGAAAAGAAGGTAGAGAGAGTGAGAAGGAGAGAGGTCATCTCTGCTCTCTGGGATTTCAGGAAAATGGGATATTAATTTCATGTAAAGTAGATAATAAGGAAATCTGTATAATACTTTAAGACAGTTGGAGAGAAGCCTACTTACTCAGTTAAACAGATTTAAATGATTTAGGGAAGAGAACACCAATGCCCCATTCCCAGGCCCTCTAGGCCCTGTACAAGTACATAAAGCCTTGCAAACACCAGGTGTCCCACCTCAGGCTGCATCTAGGTTTCCTTGGACCTTGGGCCTTCGTGATTGGCTCTCTCTACTACACACCACTGCCTCTTAGTGAGGCCATTTCAGAAATGGGGGACCTGGGTGCTACCCCTTTGTCAGATGGTAAGAAGGACCCCAGAGATCCTCCTAGAGAGATAAGAGCTGAAGATGGCAGGAATGTCTTGGCTTGGGCTTTTCTCCTGTTCGATGAGGCCAGTGCTGCCACGTTAGGTTCATTAATAGCCTTTTCATTTACAACATTAGCACAAAACTCAACACACTTAAATGGAAAAAGCTGGAAGGGATTATGAATTAGGGATGCAGGTGGAGGTAGAGTCAATATTTCTATCATAGATGTGCCCATATATTTTAAATTTATGGTTTATATGCTGTGTTGTCTCCGAGTTTCTTCAGGGAAGAGCCTGTTGGCAAGCCCATTGCCAAACATAGCCACGATGTTCAGGAGAAAATTAGTTTATAAAATGTATAGAAAAATATTACTTTCAAAAAGCAACATTTTTTTTAAATGTTAAAAGAGTAAATTTTTTGGCCATGCCCATGGCATGTGGAAATTCCACGGCCAGGAATGGAACCTGTGTCCCAGTAACCCGAGCCATAGCAGTAACAATGCCAGATCCTTACTCTACTGTGCCACAAGGTAATTCCTATTTTTGGAAAAGCATTCCACTTGGAGCTCTGGCTCTACTGTGATTCAAACGACTTTAAATTTTATGATGCCTTTTAAAGGAATCAACTCAGTTATTATGAGTCATGATAATAGGTCCCATCTATTTTATATTTATTATGTTGTGGACACTCTGCTAGGTTTTCTCCTATCTTATTAACTCATTTACTTTCTCCATTACAGGGACAATAAAGGAGATTATGTCTAAGGTTCTCACTAAGGAACATAGTCTTCGGAATCAGGCAGATCTAGGCTTGAGTCTTAATGGCTGTGTAACTTGGGCAAGTCTAAACCTCAGTTTCTTCATCAGTAAAATGGGGATAAAAAACAGTACCACCTTCTTCATAGGTTGCTGGGAAGACTGAGATAAGTCGTGAAATTTTCAGCCAAGTGCCAAGGGCATAGTCAGGTGTGCAATACAAGTTAAATGTCGTTAAGTGCTATTATTATTATTTGATCGTGTTACCAGTCAGTACCAAATATGACCTTTTCCCAAGAGAAAATTAAAGCAATGGCCTTCAGTGCCACCCTAAGAAGGGAAGGAGGTAAATCACCTTTGGTCGCCATTCCTTTTTTCCCAGGATGCTCACTCTCGCGAGATCAAGGCCAAGCAAACATCATTCCCGCGAGACCAGGACCAAGTGAACTTCAAGAACTGCTGCTCCGGAAGAAAATAGTGAGAAAGGAGTGGCTAATGCCTCCTTGGTGCATCGCAGGGGAGGGAGCAGCAATCGGGAAAGGAAGTTTAAGGGCTTAGGAGGAGGATGTGAAGAGGAAAGGCCCGAGAGACGACTTTTGGGAACTGATAACCTTACCACCCTCTCTACCAGCCCCTAACATCCTTCCTTCTCTCACTCCCGCAGGGGTGGCAGCAGAGCCCCAGGGAGAGGCTGTCAGGGGGCACCGGGCCCCTCTGCTCTCTGGGAAGCCACTTCTGGGTGGCATGAGCCGGCAGCAACATGCAGCCCCGTCCCTGTCTGCTCTGGTCAGCCTGGCCCCGCAGAGCCCTGCCGTGGCTCTGGGCAAGAAGAAAGCAGCATCTTACGTGCGTGGCGTATTCTGAAACAAAATAATAATTCAGAGATTTGATGGACTCTGACAGGGGGGAAAAGGGAACGAAAAAAAAAACGGAACAAAGATGCCATTTTAAAATTACTGGCTCGGGTTCAGGATTTCACTATTTTCTATGGCAAGGAGCAAGCAAAAAAAAAAAAAAATTCCTTCTACTGATGAGTATTTTTTTTTAATAGTCATTGAAAGCCAAAGGGCTCCGGGCTTCTGACTTTCCCTCTTGGGGGACCTTAGAACCTGTCCTCCGGGTAACTCAGAAAAGGGCTGGACGGCCAGAAGGCAGGAGCCTCAAAGGCTCCAGCAAGCGGCTCGGAGGAGGCACGGGTGCAGCAGGACACACTGTGTTTTCAGCTCGGATTCTGTGATCTTTCTGCCAAACGGGGGTTTACAAAGCAAAAATCTCCAGAGACTTCTCATACTTTCTGGCTTATTCTCCTGGTGTTCATCTTAACAGGAGTCAGCTGTTCGCCTTCTCACTTATCCAGCATGTTGCCGAGGAGAATTCAGCATCTGGTCTGGCTATTATTAAAAACAAGAACATCCTGCTCTGTTGGGAGAACAGCACCACCGGCCAGAAAAAGGACACAGAGATATTTGCATCCAGGGTTCCAGAGACCCTCCAACCGGACACCCAACCCCCCACCCCTGGGCTCCCCAGGCTTTCATTACAAAATTTCCCCAATGCATCTGTCCTTTGCATCCTGGTCTTCTCTTTTTGAAACAGAGAGACAGAGCTCACTTTTTCATTTCCCTGGGAGGCAGGAATCACTGGCGTGGTTCAAACACTGACCCGCTCACGCAGTGTGATAAAGTTGAACTACCAGAAGAAATTTTTTTTTTTTTTTTTACAACTGCGGAAATGAAAAAGTAAACAAGGCTGGGGCTGCTTGGGTCTTCAGGCTCCAGCTTTTTTTGTTGTTGTTTTCGTCTTTTGCTTTTTTTAAGCATTGGGCGAGGAGCCTGAAGGAACCATATAATCTGAAAAACCCGGAGAGGTTTTATTAGCCAATAAAAGGAAAAAAAAAAACACTGAGTTCCTATTAACCACTTAACTCCTTGCTAAAGTTCCACCCTTGCTTTTCCCCTTGGACGCTTCTCCTTCCGTCTGATGCCCATGAGGAATGAAAGCTGGTCCACCAGCCCCTCCCTGCACAATCTGAGTTCACAGTGTGCCTGAGAAGTTGTCATGGAGCAGTATATTTCGTCATAATTTCTGCATTTCTCATCTGGGAGACCACTAATGAGATCTCAATAAGAAGTCAGATTTTTCTATGCCCCCAAATCCACACCCGCAAAGGCCCTCTGAGCACCCTGCTAAAAAGGAGAAAGGTCACTACGATTCTCAAGATTACAATATTCAATGACTGTTAGAAAAAAACAGAAAGGGGCTAAGGCATGGCTAGAAGATGTCATGATTTCCAGAAAAGGCTCCTCTCCTTTCGGGGCAGAAGAATCGAGAGAAACAGAAAGTGAAACTGGCCAGAGTCGTTGCACTGTCAGAGATGGATGCAGTTATTTAAAAAAAAAAAAAGTGAATGACCTCATGTAGAAAGGAAAGGATGTCCAAGGAGAGTTAAATCATAAAACCGATGTATTAGGGGCTCCCACCATTACACATGTCACATGGTTTTGTGTGTTTGCCTTTGACTGTTTCTAAATAACACATTTGCGCAGTTACATCAATCCATCATCCAGTTGCATTTTAGGAGTTCCTGGTACCCTCAGCTCTCCAAACCTTCCCATTCACTTCTGCCTCTGTACCCCGGCTCTCCTAACTACATTGAGTCTGTCTCACTTCCATCCCCACATCCGGGCTAACTCTGGTACTTTGGGTTTTCTGGGAGAAATGTCCCAAGCAGAAGGAGTCCAAGGCCATATGAGACCTGCTTGCAATTTTGTGTTCTGGTCTCCTTTAATGTTGTGAAGACAAAACTAGTTATTGACGGGTTTGTGTTGAAGAACTTTTGCTTGTCTTTGCCTGGCCTCCCCCCCGCCCCCCAGCCCCCGCCTTTTCTGGTATTTTTCTAGATGGTCTTGGTTGCTCTGTAAGGATGACAGGTTGCAGCAGGGTTCGGGGGTGGGGGGCTTCTTCCTTTCCTGTTGGCTGTGAGTGGCACAGAATGACCTGGACGAAAAGATAGCCATCACAAAGTGAGCTACCTTCGCAATGCTAAAACATAAAGCAATTTTTTTTTCAGAAAACTCCACTGAGTGATCAGATACCACTGCAATGAGATAAGAAGAAAACCAAATGAAAATAGGTTTTTAGTACAAGTTCAGTGGGTTTCCAGAAACTCGATCCTTCTGCTTTTCAACTGGCTGTGCAGGTCCGGGCAGCAGGGCGGGCTGAATCACAGAGCCCTTCTGCAGAAAAGCTTTACAAAAATTAATACTGTCCCCTCTCACATGACAGCCTCACCGTGCCCCCGACTTCTCAGGGAGCGTCCAGTGTCTCCTGTCCTTTCTGAATAAACTTCGGAAGAAGAGTCATTGCCTCTTCTTCATAACTTGGGAGATGAAGGCGTGCTTTTGGTGAGTGTACGCAGAATTTGCAGGACTAAAAACATCCGAGGCAAGTACATATTGTGTCAAGGGGCACCTGTGTATGTGGTGAGTCCTTTCCTGATTGGCTACTCTGGTACCTCTTCCCATCCCCCACTTGCCCCCCCCCACCTCCCTCCCTTCAGGCCTGCACGCACCCATCACACACACACACACACACACACACACACACACACACACACACACTGATTAGTAGACTAGGCTTTCACCTGCAGTGGAACTTTGCTAAATTTTGCTGAATTTTTTTTTTTTTTTAAAGATTCTTTTCCAAGGCCAACCAGTTGAATGACTACTGCCTGGAACCCCCCGGAGAGCCACCAAGAGGCTTGTCCGGGTACCTGGGTACCGGGGAGTGGTGGCGAGGAGGAGAGAAATGGCCTTGCCTTGGTCAGAGCTCATCACTGGGAGAGCTATCCATGTATTGGTCACTACCTGGCCTGACTTAAGCATCTTCTCCAGGTCCCAGGGGGTCAGCCAAGGAAGGAAGAGCAGAGGTGCTGGAGAAAGGACTAGAGTAACCCGGTCCACCCAGCCCCGGGGTGCCACCAGCTGCCCCAGCAGCCACACACTTTCTGCGCCAACACCTGGACAGCTCGGGCGTCGCAGATGCTCCCGCGAAGGTGCACCTCCCGGGCTCTTGGGAAACGCATGAGTTTGCCTAGGGTCTCACAGGGTAGCTGGCTCGTGCCCACTGAAATGAGTTGAGTTTGTCCCCAGAAAAACTTAGAGACACAATATGGCAATCTTACCATCAACTCCCCCGCCTCCAAAAAACAGCCCCTTGTTTCCTAGGACAGGGCTCTAAAAATGGGTTCTAAAGAATTGGGACAGAGGAGTTCCCTACTGGCTCGGTGGGTTAAGGATCCGGCATTGTTACTGCTATGGCTCCGGTCACCGCAGCGACACGGGTTCGATCCCTGGCCTGGGCGAGGCCAAAAACAAACAAACAAAAAGAACCGGGACGGCGATTTAAACTGGATCGCCTGCTGCTAACCCGCGAATCTAGGTAGGCTTGTTTGCTGACATCACCCTCCTCTCCTTTTGTGGCTCTTGGCTGTGTCAGCGCGTTAACCACCAGCTTCCAGGGGGAATGAAATATTAGGTCCTAAAGGTCTGAGGGCCCTGCCCTCCCCGTCTGTGAACAGGGCTTCCTCTAGCCCCTCCCTTGACTTTTCAGACGGCTCTCCAGTCCCGTAAATATAAACATGTGGCTCTTCAGCAGCATCTGTAGATAATAACTTCAGGGGACTTCCTGTTTACACGCCAATACCCACTTCCCAGCCAAATAAACCCTGCGATGGAGAGCTGAGGTGTTTATTGGGCCGGACCCGGCCAGGATGGAGTTCGCAGGAAACACCCACTCTCCAAGAAATGTCTGATGATTAAATATTTGGGGGGGGGGGCAAGGGGCCCAAAGGGTCAAAAACACTGGAGAGATTGCTTTCTTCTTCCGCTTGTCGTTTCCAGTGAGAAACAGAAGCCATCATGATCAATGGGGCCACGTGGCCCGGGGTCTGACGGAGCCCCATACACAGCTGGGCTGAACAGAGGCTGCGGGGGCCCGGGACCGGGGGAAGGGGGGAGTGTAGACTGGAGAGCCAAGAGCCTCGCCCCCAGCACGTGCAGACCTTGGGGTGTCATTGGGTGAAAGCATGAGAGGAGTGACGGGGTCCCTCGGACTCCCAGCTGGCTGTCCCGCTGCAGTGAGAGTGTGTTCTCCCACGGGCTCTGTCTAGACGGCCTAAGAAATCAGATCCTTTAACCTGGTGGTTCTCATTTGGAGCGATTTTGCCTCACCCCCGCCCAGGGGACGAGTGGTCACGTCTGGAGATGTTCTCCGTTATCGAGACTGGGCAGGTGCTACTGGCAGGTAGCATAGACGCCGGGCGTGCTGCTAAACGCTCTGCAGTGCGCAGGACAGCCCCCCAAACACACGCCGAAGGGCTCTCCGGCCTGAAACGTCACGAGCGCCAAGGTCTAGCCCAGTGACTTTCCCTAAACCCAGAGACTGAGACCCAGAGGAAGCAAGTGTGACTTGCCCTGAACCTGCTGCTGCTGCTGCTGCTTCTGGACAGAGCTGGAGAGGCCGGAAAAGCCACTGTACCCACCTCCCGTGCCATGGCTTTTAAAGTTACACAGATGTTTAAATGCACGTCCTCAAAGAGTTGCAAGTAAGATCCCTGGCCCAAGTTCACCCCCGAGCTTTTAGGATGTCTCCCAGTCTTCAAAGTGAGCTGTTTCCAGGCTCTCTCTCTGCCGAAAGGGTAAGAATGAGCAGATCTAACTAACTCCTAGCGTGACGCGGGCCCCCGGACAGTGACTGCGCTCGCTGGCGCCGCCACGTCCCAGCCCCTCTCTAAGACTGCAGGAAAGCCAAGGCGCACGGACAGCACAGGACAGGAAGAAAGCAACCGCTCTACCCCAGGCCCTCGACCTTCTCGCAGGGGAGGGACTTACCAAAAATAAGCAGTGGCCCAGTCAAAAAAAAAAAAAAAGTCTCCAAACTAGGAGTTCCCCGGTGGCCTAACAGTTAAAGGGCCTAGTGTTGTCACCGCTGTGGCTCGGGTTCCATCCCTGGCCTGGGAATGTCTGTATTCCAAGAGTGTGGCCAGAAAAAAAAAAAAAAAAAAAGGTTTCCAAAGTTAAACTCAATATTCACAGAATTTTTCTGAGGCCTGAGCTTTCCAGGCGAAGGTGCGTTTTTACTCATCCTTGTCTTGGCTTGACTTGCTTTTTTTAAGAACCCAAAAGCCAGGTGGGAAGGACAAACAGAACACCCCCTAGGTTCTTATGACTGCAGCCAGGGTTTCCCTTTGCTGCCCCTTTCACACGCCGAGATGAGAATCAAGGAGCTATGGAGGCTGCCGTCTTTCTGCCCTGATGGGCCCCCCGGTTGAAATAAGGGGCTTTTACCCGAGACTGGGGTGAGCCCTCCTTCCTTTAGACAGCAGGCTGCCGAGGAAGGGAGGGCACTGCTAGACTCTGCCCCCCTCCCCCAAGAGGTGGGACTAAACAAGAACCCAGGGCTTACCAGGGTGGTTTTCCTCTCACCGGTAACACAGACCTTTGCTCTCACCCAGCCCTGATCAAGTGAGAGCCCAGCGGTAGGCAGGAGTGGGCGTCAGGCTAGAGGAGAGACCGCGGAGGAGAAAAGACCCAGTGTACACACATAACAAAACCAAAAAAGCCATTTTATTGACAATTAAATTCAAACTTCAAATTAATATTACAGTCATGAGAAAAAAAAAGCCAAATAATTCAATTTACAGTTGCGACATACAATACAAATAGTCCCTTTGAAGTTAAGAGTAAACCCATCCACAGTCATGGCCTGTGGCACAAAGCAGAATTTGTACAATATGTGCATGGAAAGCAAATCTTGGGCAACAGCGATTGGGGGCAGGGGGAATAAAAATAAAAATGAAAAGCTTGTATTTACACAAAATGCTACAAATATTTTTGTTCCACAGAAATCTAAGAATGGTAAAGCATATCCAGAAAAAAAAAATGGAATTTTATTCAGAATACCTAAGAAATTACTGTAAGTTATGGTTCTGGCTGATATATTTTCAAAGTACTGCATGAAAAAGCAAACAGTTATTTGTAAACATGAAGTAAACAGACATCTAAAAAGTTCTCACATAGAAAATATTTTTTAAATGCATTATCTTTTTAAGAACAACAAATTCAAGGTTCGGAGGAGTCATCTTTTATTTATTATGGTTCTTTCGAATGTCATCGGTATAATGATTGTTTTTGCTAATGTTTTGTGTTTCCACCTATTAACCTAGACTCTGAGTCAGTCCCTTTCCTGGGAACGCAGGGAACTCTACACCAGGACCCACAGCTCCTCCCTCTGAACTTGCCAGGTCCCTAATGGTGTGGAATCCTCTGCTCACTTTTTTTTTAAAGGCCCTGGGGGTTTGGGTGGCAAGACAGAAGGGCGAACCACAGCCGACTGGACTGGGGGAGTCTTTCAGTTCCAAGCCGGGTGCCATCTCACAAACTAACTACAGCTTTGGTACCTGTTCTGGAACTCCGACATAGGTTCTAACAGGTTTCAAAAGTGGCTGGATTGCTCACGCTGTAAAACAAGCCATTGTAACCTGCAGGAAGTGAAGCGTTGGCTAGTTCAGAGCTCCACAGTAGCAATAAGGCTTCGCTTTGGTCTTGAAATCACAAATCGTACACGTGACCCAGTGCAAATTAAGGATTCATTAAAAAAAAAAATAGGGAAAAATTTAATCCTCAGGGTGAAAGGGGACAGAATTTGCTCTAAGAAATGTAAATTATCCCACTGGAGTGGTTGGAGTGAGGGGAGAAGGAAGGAGTGCTTGAATTTTTCCCAAGAAAATAAAACTTTTAAAGTGTTTCTGGGTTGCTGCCTGCAGCCACTATAGTAACATTTCAACACACAAAAAAAATCCCTCAAGTCACTTATTATGTGTCCTGTAAACTTAAAAAAGCCCTTTTAACATTAAAAAAAAAAGAATGTACAGAAATAGTACCTTTCTTATTAAATAGGGCACATACAAGCTGGCACTGGCGATAATGTTTTTATGTCAGCTACCTAGGATTGAAATGTGTAACCAGACACTGGCTTTTTTAAGTGCTGCTGAAACAAACACACATATTTTACACTTACAAATAAATGGACAGTGGTGTGCTTCAAGCTACCACACACAACAATAAATAGTATCAATGACTATTTCCATCTTAAGTAAAAGTGGCTTATTTTATCGAAGCATACTTGGTATACAACCTTTAGAAGGCAAAGTGTTTTGGTTTGCTTTGGTTTTTTCCCCCTTGATTTTTATTAGGAGTCAGGGTGAATTCCCAGGCGGACAGCACAGGTCCAGCACCCCCACAAGGCTGTCCGGAGGTGCCCGGTGGCCTATGAAGTGAGCTGGAGGAGGACTAGGGAGCAAGGGGCCTCTGGGAGCTGGAGGCAGATCTCTGTAAGGTTCTGCTTGGGGAGGAGGGTGGGCACGGAATGCGAATGAAGGGGCCCTGACCAGTGGGGCGAGGAGGAGGGATCTGCCCCACAAAGCAATCCGGCTTGGATTAAGGATTCACACTTGAGAATTTGCCATGTGGCCGCCAGGAGGGGTCAAAGTGCATCCGACTGGAGGGCTTCGGCTCAAGTTCACATGCAGTAGTAGACATCAAACTCCACCTGGCCTTGCTTTCCTGCCACCCTCCACTGTGAGGAATATGGACGTCTGAGGGTGTCTATGGGTCCCTGCAGCCCTTAGGTGCTCAGATCAGCTGCCTGCTAGGACCTGTCTGCTTCTTCAGGTGACCCTGCTTCCGTGAGACAATGACTCAATTCTGCTCCTTTAAATGCAAATTCTGTGGAGAGCTGCCAGGGGCCAGGGCAGACTTGGGTTCCCCTGACTCGCTGTTTGGTAAGGCGGGTTGGTCAAGACTCCCCCGGTGCAGATTTGCGTTCCTGTACTAGGTGTATCAGGATTGATCCTTTAGCCACATGCGTGGCTTTAAGCTGACTACATTTTCACTATGAAGCCTGGCACTTTAGAGTTTTGCTTGAACTATGAAACCACAGAGCATCAGTCTGCAGTTCAATGATTCACTTGTGCTTGTCTTTTTAATATGACAAGAGTCATCATTATTTCAAAGAAATTAGGAAACCACATCACTCCAGCATTTCATGCTGATAAAAGGCCACATAAGTGATAAAGGACTAAGAGTTTTTTTTTTTTTTTTTACATCTCTAATGATTGCTTTTGAAAAGGCAAAGCTGTGTTAAGAGGCAGTCAAAGAGCTGAAAGAACTAAACATAACATTTCCTTCATCGCAAAAACAAGCTACATCTAAAATATTTGGAGATGGAAGTATTTTTTAAAAATCACATTGTGCCTGGATGAACAGAAATTGCTTAGCAATATTTCAGATATGGCTCTAGCCCACTGAAGAAATTTGTTATTTAATAAAGAGCACTTTTAGAGACCGAAGTCACCATATCAATACACTAAGAAATGTTTCAAGGGTCCAAATGTCATTAAATAATTATAAATATATCTTTAAAGTTATATGACCATTCACGTTAGCAAGTTACCTCAGATTTTACACATACTCATAATTTAAAAAAAAAAAGAAGACAAATAACACACAGCCAAACGCAAACACTATCTATATACCATTATGGCTATAATAAGGTATTGCCATTTTCAGTTTTGCATACAAGGAGGAGGAGGGGGAGACATTCGGGTGGGGATTTCTTTTGGGTTAAATGGGAAAAGGGGGGAAAAAGGGTATAAAAAAGAAAAATAAAAATCTATCCTGATCAGTATTTTTGAAGCCACTTTCTGAAAGCGGCGGGGTTGGGGGGGGAAGAACCACTGAACCAAACAGTTGGAATGAATGAGTGCTTGTAGAGAGCGGAAAGCAAAGGTTACTCGGAGCGGATGGCACGAGAATGGCAGCGTCCGCTCCGCCTCCTTTTTCCTCTACGTGAACCTTGCCTTGGAAGCGGGTCTGCAGAAGGCACTGGGGGCCAACTCGAAGCTGCCACCGACTGGGGGCGGGGCGGGGCGGGGGCGGGGGCGTGGTTTCAAAGCACGGGGAGGAAGCGCCTGTGCTCTTCTTCCTCCCGACCTGGAAGTCCACCTCTCCGAACCCGCGCGTGAACAGGTTATTTAGGATAACAGACCCAACAACAACAGCAACGAAGATACATTTTCTCCTGTGTCTGCTGGTACATTTTAAATAGGAGATGATCTGAAACCTGATCAGGATCGTCTCTCTCTCTCTCTCTAGGGCCTCTGGCTTCTCAAGAGCTACCCTCTTCCGGTGGCAAAAGTACGACAGAGTGAATGCAAAAAAAAAAAAAAGAAAAAATCTAAAAAACAGGCACTTGGTAGAGAGCGAGCTGCTATACATATATACGCACTCTCTCTGTATACGTTTAGTTTAGGTTGATCCATTTGGGATGTGGCCCCCCCGCCCCGCCTCCCCCAGACACCGCTGGGCCACGGCTGGCTGAGGACATTTCAATAGGGTCGCCAAACAGATTCATCCATTCTGCCACTAGAATTCAAAACGGTTGGGGAACTGCTGTGGCTTCCGTCAGCGTCAACGCCATCATTCTGGTTAGGCAAATTTGGATTTAATAGCGTGCTGCCGTTCGCGGTGGTGGTGCAGGGCGGTAGCATTCTGGAAGGAGACCGGTCTCCCCCGGGCACCATGGGGAACTGATAGGGTCCTGACGAGGTGCCATAGTAGAGGTATGGCGTGCTGCTGGTCTGGAAGGGTCCGCTCTGGCTTTGGGAAGAGCCCGGGTAGGGTGGTGGCAGGTAGGTGTGGTAGTGGGTGGTGGCGGACATACCGAGGGACATGCCTGAGGTGACTGGCGGGGTGTAAGTAAAGGTGGCTGGGTAGTGCATTCGTGGGTTGGAGAAGCGGCTCTCAGTGAGGGATGAAATGCTTGGGAACTGCCTGGGGTCTGAAAAAGGGCCCAGTTCTGAAGCACCTAAAAAATTACAACAGAAGATGGGGGGAAAAATCTGTAAATATCAATTAAAATAATGAAAGAATTTTTTTGTTTAAACAAGAAAAAAAAAAAAGAAAACTTTAGCTTCCCCCAAAGGAACAGCAAGCCACAAACACTTTCAAATGCACTGGTCACTATGCAGTCTTTTTTTTCTTTTTTCTTTTCCACCTTACAGACTTAGCAGCATTTACCCTTAAGGGCTTCGTCCACCCCCAGAGATCCCAAAGGGTTTTAAAAACCCAAGTGTGTGCTAGGTCACGTGTGTGCACTAACCCGACACTCTGATCAGATGGATTCACTCACCAGACTTTAAGACTGAATCTTCATTGATTTTTTTTTTTCTTTTTGTTACTTGTTGCACCTCAGATAGTAGAAAGTGATTTTCGATAGGTGGGACACGTTTCATTTTCTCAACACAGTTTCGAGAAGTTCCAAAACGTTATCCAGTACTCTTAACAGGGGCCCTTCATTCAATGAAGGAATCTCAAAAAGATACCCTCACAGGGGCCTGTCGCTTCAGCTCTTAAAATAATGTAAAGCCCTGTTTTATTCTTCATCTTAGTAACAGTTTCCATAAAAGCCAACCAGATTACAGTGTTTTCTGAAACTATTTTACCTATTTGGGGACTTAGGAAGAGTCTGGCCTTTAGAAATTCTCTCCAGGGTCATAAAGTAAATAGTAGGTTTTGAAAGGGGTGGGGAGCAGTGCTCAGTACCTACGAATCACTGCATTTCCAGTCTCCATGGGAGATGTGGGACCTGATTAAGGCCAGGCGCCCACAGTAGCTTGGGAGAAAGGCTCACTGGTAGAAGAGATAAAAGAGGAAGGCCACATCCTACAGAATTAGCTTCAGGCCAATGTGAACCAGGAGCCTGGGAGCAAAGACGATTTTCCTCTAAAATGCAAAGTCCTTTAAGTTCTAAAGCTAACAGTATGCCTCCTTGATAAGTATTTCTGGTGCTCAACTTACGAAACCACAGTTATAAACCACCTTGTGTGGAAATTAGTCTTCTAAATTGCCAAAATCTTAAGAGCTGCACTCTTTTAAAAGATTGGGTTATGATTTTCTAAAACTGAGAGAACTGTGACAAGCCCTTTTATAACTACAGTGTTCTTAAGATTCTGTTCACACCTAAAATCTTCCGGTTCTCTGGATCTCATAGATGGGCTCTTAACAGCTTTTATCTATAAGGGAAAAAAGCACTTAGTACTTCTACAGCTTCATTTCTATCCCGCCCCCGTTTTTGCATACTGCAATATTTATTAAAGGACATCCTAGCACTTTTTTCTTTCAAGAGGCTGCCCAAGAGTTGTAAAGTTTTGTTAAAATGAGCACTGCCTGCGATCTTCCTAAAATGCTCCGGGGGTAAGTGCCTTGATGTGCATTTATAATTTAAAAAAAAAGTGACTACTTAAAAAGCAGTACATCCAGGGAACACGTTTTTCTCACAAATCGGACAAGTCCCCAGCAGACAGCCCCACCCAGCCCAGCCCAGCAATTGGGAAAAGTCTCACCTGCCTGGCTTTTCTTACTGAGAGTGGAAGGCCAGAGGCAGAAGTCAGAGGTGGCAGTGTCATCATCTGCAAAATGAGGGGGATGAGCTCTAAGTTCCCTTCCAGCTCTAGTTCTAGCACCCTGAATTCCAAGACGGGAGAAGCAACAGCCTTGGGGGAGAGGGGGAGGGGAAAGAAGGGGGAGGGGAGGAAAAAGGAGAGGAGGGGATGGGGACTGGACTGAGAGGGGAAGGCAGAGAAGTTCCCACCCTCATCAGCACCTTCCCGGAATCCACAGGCCCAAAAGCAGAGGGTAAGAAGCTGGCGAGCGGCTTCTAATATCAGAAGCAAACACTTTCAAGATGACAAACCAAAACTAGCACAGTCTGGGCAGTTACTCTCTGCTTTTTATAAATTCTTCTCTCCTCCACTGGCCTCTACCCAGCCCCTCCCAAATTCTGACAAGCTCAAGTCTAAAAGAGGTAGAAGTAGGGATCATGATAGAATCTTGCCAATGGGAGCGGCAGAGACGCTCCGTCTCCCCTGCCCTGCGCTTCTGGAGCGCCCTGCATACAGGACACAGGATACAGGACAGGCAGTTTGCACAGAGACCACACAGATGTTCTCGGCCAGCCTGACTCCCACTGCAGAGTATCTAGGGGAACTTGCCTCAGCAGAGTTAATAGGTACAGGCACGCCACTTCTGTATGCATTAAGTTCAATGTTCGGCTCATGTGAGAGAAACCAGAATAACGTGAGCAATTTCAAACGGAAAGAAGTCACACTGAACACATCAGTGTTGGCCCCCTGTAGAAGCCCAGGGCTCACACAGATAGGCTTGTCGTTGATGTAAAAAATGCCTCTCTGGGTAATTTACATTTGAAATATATTAAAATTTCATGTGGTTTCCTTTATTTTGATGCAGAAAACCTCATTAAAACCCTTTATGTGGGATCTTGCCAGTAAACTCCAAAATGCTTTTGAATTTATCTCTCCATCAACCCTCCCACCCCCAACTTCTCTATTTTACCTGACAAACTTGGCTGATATTTTTATTATCAATCACATGCCAGGATCACTGCACCTTTTTGCTTTATAGATGCCAGCTAACCTAAACTGACATTCGCTTTTCAATTAATGAGCTCTGGTTGCGGTTTACAGAAAACAATGCAACGCATTTTTGGCAAGGTTTATAGGATTTTAACCAATGACTTCTAGTCATTTGAGACTGTCATATCTTGAGGATTAACTCCTTCTGGACAAAGAGAGCTGAGGTGACCTTGAAAGGAATGATAGAGTAATTTTCACAATTTACAAAAAATAAAATTTTCTGGAATTTGCTTAGTCATTTTGTTTTACCAAGAAATGCTTCTGGAATGTACTGCATTGTGCTCTGTAGGAAGAAATCTGAACAACTTGCTGCAGTATCACATGAGATCGCATATAATAATCAATGATGGGGAGATGGCAGGTCCTGAGCTTAAAAAGAAAGAACTTAAGCCCTTCCTAACCTTCAATTATTGATAATAATCATTATAGAAAAATATGATATATAATTAAACTCTCTTTCGTTGAATAGGGCTGTACCTGTACTTCTAATCTCTGTTTTGTACATGAATTCAGTTTTTTTTTTTTTCATTTCTTTCTTTTCTGGCCACACCCAAGGCATGTGGAAGTTCCCAGGCCAGGGTTTCAAACATGCACCACAGCAGTGACCCAAGTTGCTGCCGTGACAATGCCAGATCCCCTAACACGCTGAGCCACCAGGGAACTCCAGGTTTTCCTTTAGACCACCCTCTTGGGTTAGTTTGAGCTTTTGTCCTAAACTATTCCTACCTGTGTCACCAACCACATTACATACAAACTTGAAAAAACAGACCGACATATTCCATCCACTCAAGTAAAGAAACTGTAGTATCTACTTATTAAAAGGATCAAGATGAAAGCCTGGAGACTTAGCAGTTACTAACTTCAGAATAGTAGCTTCAAGCTCCCCAGAGCCAGTTTAAACCCCTGACTACAACCTTCAGATTAAATACAGCCAGTACTGCCAGGAGTTATTTGAAGCCCAAGATAAACATGGCGCACCTTCCCGAGAGGCTGGTTTTACTCAACGTGGAGGCAAGGATACACCCTACAGTAAACTTGGGTGTGATACGGAGCAGAACACAACACTGGGGTGAATTTTCAGACAAACGAAAGATGAATTCAACACAATTCTGCATTCGTGAAGCTTTAGGACACTTGGGTGAACGTTTGGGCAAACAAGGAAAACATGACTGCAACAAAATGTACTTGTGAAGCCTTAGAATATGCCCTCAGATGACCTAAGCCACCAACTTATCTGCCTCTGCTGGCTGGGGTCCTCTGCTGAAAAAAATCCAAACCCCTCATTTACTGTTTGGGTAATCAATCCTACCCTGACCCGTCGTCAAACAGGGAGGCTAAGCAGAGAAGATGAGCCATCTAGTCTATAAAATCAAGGCACTCTCGAGAGGCAGAGCCACAGCTGGAAAAGGCCTCTTGGCCCCCTGACTTTTCTGCAATCTTAGCTACCCTTAAGCAATTTGGTTGACATAGTCATATATATATATATGTATAGAAATATAAAGTTTATATAAGCCAAATATATAAGCACATGCTTATAAATGCATATACTTGTATATAAATATATATGTACATAATATATGTATTTACTTATATATTTTATTTATGTATTTATTTTTATATATGTCAATACTTTTTTTCTTTTTCTTCTTCTTTTTTTTTTGTCTTTTTAGGGCTGCACCCAAAAGCATATGGAAAATCACAGGCTAGGGGTCAAATTGGAGCTGCAGCCGCCGGCCTATGCCACAGCCACGGCCACAGGAACTTGGGATCCGAGACTCATCTGCGATCTACACCACAGCTCACTGCAACTCTGGATCCTTATCCCACTGAGTGAGGCCAGGGATCAAACCCGAGACCTCATGGATACTAGACAGGTTCGTTACCCTGAGCCACAACGAACTCCTATAAATGTATTTTTTCCATATTTTCATATATAGACATGTATTTGCTGTCTTAAAAGTACTTGCTGAAGTACATTTGCCTAAAAATATTTCAGTAGGCTCCTCTGGTGCCCACGTGTTGCCCCAGTGAGAGACACTGTCCTTGCGACACTATTTTTAAACTCTCTTCAGGTGTTCTTGCTCTCATCTGCTAAACGGTGAGCACTCGATTCAGCTGCTCATGGCATAATGTGAATGAGACCAAAGTCAAGGACTTGATTCCCTTGGGACCTGCTGGCTCCCTACAGGCACACTTCATTCCACAACTGCCCTCTACACCCCCAGTCAACAGTCAGATAGGTCGCTGACTTATACAGCTGTCCTAAAGCCACTCAAGTTTTTCGCTCATTGAAAAAGCAGCAGCAGCAGCTGCTGTTTTCCACAACTTAACATACCTGGGGAAGAATATACTCATAAAATGCCCATGAGCTCACATGAAAATACAATCAATGTGGAAAGTAAAAATGTCTTGCCCCTCATCGCAAGGTCTGTGGGGGAAAAGGAAACAGCCTCCCTGGGCCCCCACCAGCTATCTTGGGTCCTTCGACCAAGTGCAAAGTGTGGTGGAAAGCAGCGACACCAAGATAAGGCAGAATGAAAGAGAAGCTCTGATTGGCGATCCTCAGCCTGCAATCCTCCACTCAGCGTCTCTCACACTCTGCTGTCGAATCCTAGTTACCTTGGGTCATTCTTGACTCCTAACTAGAATGAGCTGCTGTGGGTGGTGGTCTGTCTAGTCCTTGTTTGTCTTCCCCTTTGGTGCTTAGTAGCAATGACACTTCGTATTTCTAGGCTTTTACCTAGTAATGTCCCATGCATTTTCTTTTTCTTTTTCTTTCTTTTTTTTTTGAGGAGGGTGCACAGCCAAGGCGTGGGGAGGTTCCCAGGCTAGGGGTGGAATCAGAGCTATAGCTGCCGGCCTAGGCCACAGCCACAGCAGATCCGAGCTGCATCTGCTATCTACACCACAGCTCATGGCAACGCTGGATCCTTAACCCACTGAGTGATGCCAGGGATCAAACCCGCAACCTCACAGATGCTAGCTGGGTTCGTTACTGCTGATGATGGGGACTCCCTCCCACGCCTTGTCTTATTTCTCCCTCCCTAGTTGAACATGGGCAAGGAGGGCTCTAGAAAGAACAGAAATAGAAATTTGAAAAGAATCTCAGACTGGGTACTTGCCACTCAGGGCTGTCGGCCAGGAAACATGGTACCCATGTACCAGCCTCTCTCGGCAGTGGAATTCACACATCCTGGCCAAGGAGGGCAGGTCGGGGCAGAGAAAAGGGTGGGGTGGCCTCAGATCCAGGGGGAATCTAGGCTGGCAAATGCAGAGCCCTCTGTTCTTTTTTAACGCAAAGACAAAAACATACAGAATGAAAAGCCATCATACTTCTCCACAATGAAGCCTTAATTTCAAAGCTTCACTGAGGCCTTTTAAATGGCACAAGTTATTGCTTCAACAAATCTCAAAGAACGCCCAAGTACTTTTTCTTAACCCCCTCACAGCATCCTTTCAACTGGAACATATAAGACACGAGATCTCAGAGTCACTTGCCTCTAAGAACCTTCTTGCCCTTCTACGAAGTTCTGGCTGCCCTCTTTCCAACTGCTCGATTATATAACTTCCTATTTCACGCGTTCTAACAGCATTTACTTTCCATATCACTCTTTTGGGCCCTCCCAGTCTACTTTACTGAATTATTAGCTGTTTTTCAGTCTCTTCTCTCCAACTGTAAAGTAAGTTTTGGATAGTAAAGATCGTGATTTATTTTCCTCTCATATCCATCCCTTCTACGCTGGAAGAGGTTACATTTCAAAAAATGTACTTGTGTGAATGGATGGATAAATGAATGAATAAGTAAATTCGTCTAGAGGTCAGGAACTCTGCACAATATCACTGGTGCTTCTTTTTTCTTTTCTTTTTTTTTATGGCCACGCCCACGACCTATGGAGTTCCCAGGCCAGGGATCAGATCCAAGCCACAGTTGCAACCTACACCACAGATGCAACAACACCGGAGCCTTTAACCCACTGTGCCAGGCCGGGGATCGAACCTGCATCTCCACAGCAACCTGAGCCACTGCAGTCAGATCTTAATCCACTGCACCAGGGAGGGAACTCCTAGCTGGTACAGTTTCAACACATTAAGAAAATAACTATTACAAGAAGCATTAAGCAAGGCTGACATCAAACCTAAAATGTAATTCAAATACCAATCCATACCTATAAAACCTTGGAAAATTCTCTTAAAAGGCGTTCAGAGTTCTTCCCAAGCATCATTCCATCCCCTGAAATCATGTTTCAGACAGAAGACCACCGATGGCAGTCGCCACTAGTGAATGGCTTCCTCTGTTTTACCGCCGGTGCTGTTCCTAGTGTCCTTAGCACTGGTACGGGTGTGAGAGTCTACACTGGGGAGCCCTGGGGAGCAGAGAGAAAGGAGGAAGAGAGCCAGGCCAGAGATGCTCCAGGGAGGTGAGCTGGTGTACTCCTCTCCCTCTGGATCCCAGGGTAACGGCTGCCATTGAGCCGTGTTATTTATTTGGAATGGGTAATAAAGGTTAACCAAGTACAACTGGCATCCTGTGTGAATTTCCAAACAGTATATAGAGCCAGTAGGTCAGCATCACCCAGGACTGTGGATGACCCTCAGAAATCAGGAAGATCTTTACGGAACGGCAGCCTGGAGGCACATGATCTGCAGGACACCCAGAGACCAAAACGTGGGTCTCCTGACTGCTCAGCTGTCCTGAGGGAGCGCGCCCGAGGGAAAAGGGAGAGCATCGACTTTGGGTTTCCTTGGGGCTGTGTGCTAGGGGAACACTCGTGGAAGGGCGACATCTTCCACTTTTCCGGGCCAGAAACCAGAGGTGTCACCCCGACCCAGCACAGATCACAGCCCCCTTCCTGGGGTCTGACTGAGCAGCTCTGCAAAGCACGTGTGAAAAATGAGGAGGAGGCTACTGGCATAGTCAGCGTCCTCTCTTATACCCTTCCAAGGTCACGGCCCATTACTCTTCGGTGGCAGGAAACATACTCAGCGCCGTCACTGGAGCTGTGCTCACCCCGCCCCCCAGGCTCTCTGCCATCTCTCTTCTCTCTGTCAGACCCAGGCACACGAGCCATGTCTGCAAAGCTCATCACACGCGAGGACTTCCCCAGTACACAAATTCTGAGCATCTTTTCCTCACTGTACACATCTTGAACGTTTACATATGTAAATGTTACCACTCCATGCATTTTTTTTTTCCTTTTTGGCCAGACCCAAGGCATGTGAAAGGTCAGAGGCCTGGGATCAAACCCAAGCCACAGCAGTGATGATGCCAGATCCTTAACCTGCTGAGCCACAGGGGAACTCCACTCCATGCATTTTAAAGCACCATCTTTGGTTTGAGATAAGTATTTTCATTTTCCAACTAAAGGGAAAACAAATTAAGAATAAGAACCATGTGTCTATCTTTTAGATCTACCTAGTACACAGTATGGCGCTGAGGAAGAACAGGCATTTCCCAAAAAATGTGCTATGGATGAATTACTAGCATAGTCCCAAGCAGGCAACACGACAGAAGCAGAAACGCCATGTACATATTACGTAAAAACCAATTTTTGACCAGATGCAGAATATTACTTTGCATTCTTCATACTGAGGTTTCAAGAGGTTTTTTTTTTTATCAGTTTCCTCAATTTCCCTAAATTTGTCCCCTCATGCTCAAATGATCAAGTATCCACCACTAAATTAGTCTTGCCTTTAATTTCATTAGACGATGGCTGGAAAAATACACCCGATGTGGGAGAAATGGAATGGATCATGCTGACGGAGAAGAAACCAGCAAAATGAGAATCTGAAATCAATTTTTTTGAAGATAATGAAAGGTCAGACTAGCAAACTCCATAGTTTTGCAAAAGCGAGGAAAAGTGTCTCAACTATCCAGTATAAATATTTATTTTCCGTGTTGTAATGAATTGTACTTTTCCACTGCACGCTCACAAATTCTGAAAGACCAGCTGATCCCAAGGCTAAGAAAGTATGCTGCGCTGAAGGAAAGGAAAAGAAAAAAAAAGGCAAAACACACACAACCTGGCAGTTTTCAGAAATGTCAACTGTCCCTTAAACCCACCCCAATTTTGAGGATATTGTTGGAATATTACATTACCTCTTGGTGGGGGGGGTAGAAGATACGTGTGTGTGTGTTGTGTGTGTGTGCGCGTGTACTCCTGAGCGCACGCGTGTGTCAGCATGCGCGTGCGCGCGCGCGCGCGCGCGCACACACACACACACACACGGAGGGAGGGTAAGAGAGAAGGAAGAAACCAAAGGGTGAGGGGGGCAGAGAAACGGAGGAAAAATGAGAAAGATCTCCTTGCTAGGCCTTGATTAAGAACTTTTTAAAGGCTCGGAAGGGTGGATAGTCTTTGAAAGCAGATCCGCCGCAGGAAGGAGGCCAGCACCCAGGACACCGTGTCTTTCAGAAGGGGCCACCCACGGTGCCGTGGCTGTCATGTGACTGCTCTGTCACATCCTGAAGCCATTTCCAGCCCCTGCACACGTCTGTGCTCCCATTTAGAGAGGATGGGATATATTGGGAACACACATATGGAAACACTTTCAGAGAATCAGTTTCCATGAAATTCATAATGAGCCAAGTGGCTTCAGATGTGGTTGCGTTCCTCCGATTAGCCAGAAAAAAAAAAAAAAAAAGGGAAGGAAAAAAGGAGGAAAAAAGGGACAAATCCACCCTTTCAGACCTTATTTCAGTTTCAGAGAAATTAAAAACCGCTAATGACTTATGGCCACCAAAACACTGAGCCACAATTAAGAGAGGAGGAGGAACTAGGAGAAAGAGGGAAAGAGGTTTAAAAGCAATAGCCTCTCCCTCCTAAAAATAACAGCTTGGATATCAGTGATCTTATCTTAAATCGGGGGAGGCTTTCCTGTGGCGGTACCTGCCTAGGGTGGCGTAATTAACTGACATCCTGGCACCAAGCAGTGCGCATGCGCACGTGTGGGGCGGGGCCCAGCGGAAGAAGGTAGAGGCCAGGAGGCTCGCTCTTATTTGATAACATATGTGGCCAATTAAGATTATTTTTAAAATTGCAAGTAAATGATAAATTGTTCCTAAGTAAATCTTTCCAAAAAGTCTGCATGCAAAAGGGCCAGCCTGGTATTTTCCCGTGGCCCGTGCAAGTGGTAACTCGGACTATATTAAAAGCAGAAATTTATGAGCTGGTTGAGATATTATATATTAGACACCCAAGCCTAGCTGATAGGAGAGCACGAAATACAAGAAGGGAACAAATGGGGGGGGGGTTAAAGAGGGACATTCAACTGATGTCAGTAAGCTAAAACATTATTTCTACATTGAAACCCAAACGGGCATATTACAGGGTGACACGAATTTTAAGGTGTAATAGGGGACGTAAGCATGCTTTCTAGGGAGCAGTAGGGGTTGCTCTCGGTTATGTCAGCAGAAAGGGGACACAGAGTGGGAGAGTTCCCTCTGCCCTTTGGGTGTTTCATTGGAAAAGTCTGAGGGGCACTTCTTTCAACAAAACCCCTTGTTTAGGAATGCCTGGGCTGGGAACACGTAAAGATCCATCTTTGCTCCAACCATAGGAATCCTCCAAGGGGTTTGTAGTCATAGTATCCGCGGTGTCACAGGTTCTACTAAGAGGACAGAGTGGGGAGCCACACCCCCGAGGCAAAGCCTCCCACCTGCAGAGAAGCTTTATGTCCACTCCCTTCAGGTCGGTAAATCCTCACCCCAGCTCTGGGAGGGAGACGGTGTCACTGACCTCACAGGATGGACGACACAATGAAGTTCAAAGAAGCAAAGCGATTTCCTTAAGTTACAGACCAGTAAATAAATGGTGGCCCAGGACCTGGCCCCAGACCTGGGGCGGGACGCTCAGCTTGCATGCTCCCACTCAGACGTACAGGGGTTCAATGTCACTGTCATGCAATTTTTAACACACTGGCGGCCATGCCTACCTGGAGGGCATCGAAGTAAAGGGTTCTGATCAGTTTACTGGTGACCCGGGTCCAGGGGGGAGGGGGTATGTGGAATGGGGAGGCTGAGTCCTGCTCCCTGTTTTCTAGGAGCGACTCAGCCCCAGAATTCTCGTATTGTCTTTAGTGCCGATACTCTGCGTGATCGCAAGCAAATGAAATCTTGTATTTCTCAGGGACTCTCACTGGGTAAGTGAGAACTGGCAAAAGTACCCAGTAAGTAGCAAACACCTCCGTCTCAAAAGGATGTTCCTTCTTGATGGTCTCATTTGAGTCAGTGGAGCCAAAGAAGAAGGAAAATGAAGGGAAAAAAATCTGGGTCCAAGCTAGGAAACACGAGTTGAGACTCTGAATTCTGAAAATGCCCAATTAACTCCATATATCCAGCTCCAGACCCAACCAAGCTCTTCGTTAAAAAAAAAAGAAAGAAAAAAAAAGCAAATGACGACAACAACAAAAATCCCCCCAAGCCTGTTGCAGTGGGGAAAGGAGCTAGGAAAGCAAAAAATCATCATAGAGACCTTGTTCCACCATCCCCGAAACGCCCAGACTGTGTTCTCAGATGCAGCTCAATTCTCCTCTTAAAATGGGAACAGACCTGCACCTGGAAATCCAGCTCTGATCCAGTCTCAGATTCCGTCTAGTGTTGACCCAGGAAGGCGGGGGGGAGTGGGCTGCCTCTGAGGTAGCATCGCTCAAAAACGCAACAAGCTCAGGGCACAGGTTTTTTCAAATAAAATCTCCCTCAAAAGGCTTAGTGCCCTTAGTGCCCGGTGCCACAGCCCGGAGGCCAGCTTAGACCTTAGCACTTGTGACTCAAACTACCTGATGCCCCAAGACGCAGAACCAGACGACACAGGTGCTGTTCAGCCTTGAAGTTGGCTCCTCAAGCTACAGCCATCCCAGGCCCAACACGACCCATGGAGATCTAGAAATCGAAGCCACAGGCTTCACCCTCCAACTGTGTCCTGCCAGGACCTAGCTTTATCTTTGTCCCCTCATCCTCTCCAGTCACATGCACGCTCATACTGATCCGACCCTGGCATCGGTTCCTGTCCCAGGAAGACCAGCTAAGAGGCTTCCTGATTGTGACAGAAGGTAGGTGGCCTTAGAGACAAGATCCACGTGTGTGCTTGTCCTATCTTCTTTCCAGATGGCTCGCTGGGGTTCCTGAATCCTTGTCTCGTCCACCTTGGTGTTCTTCAGGATTTCTTCGCCCGTGACTGCCTGCCTATTCCGTGACTTCATGTCACATTTTTCCTTGGGTACGTGTACACTTCTTTTTTGTTTTCTTTTCTTCTTCTTCTTCTTTTTTTTAATGGCCACACCCACGGCATTTGGAAGTTCCCAGGCCAGGGACTGATCCAAGCTACAGCTGTAACCTATGCTGCAGCTGTGGTGACACTGGACACTTTAACCCATTGTACTGGGCTGGGGATCGAACCCACACCTCCACACTGACCGGAGCCGCTGCAGTCGAATTCTTAACCTACGGCACCACAGTAGGAATTCTGGCTATGCGTATATTTCTAGACCGCTGTGTTAGGCACACGACAAACATCTGCTGGAGTAACAATCCTGTCCTCACTTACCTTTCCAGTAGCGTCTCTCACTCTCCTCCTCCCTGAACTCTACAATCCGGTCACACTGGACCCTTGTCCATACCACCCTCCACCCTCCCGCCTTCAGGCGCTGGTTTACACTATTCCCTCTGCCCCCAGTATCCCCACCCCCACCCTATCTGTCCCTTGACATCCTAAGCCGCTTTTTAGGGCGGCACCCGCGGCATGTGAAAGTTCCCAGGCTAGGAGTCTAATCGGAGCTGCAGCTGCCAGCCTACGCCACAGCCACAGCAGTGCAGGATCCGAGCCGCATCTGCGACCTGCACCACAAGCTCATGGCAACGCCGGATCCTTAACACACTGAGCGAGGCCAGGGATCGAACCTGAGTCTTCACGGATACTAGTCAGGTTCATTACTGCTGAGTCATTAAGGGAACTCCCTAAGCAGCCTTTTAAAATCCACCTCACAGTCCCCCACCACTTCAAAAATTCTTTTCACGTTGGTGCTAATTTAGCCGAGTGACCCCCCTCTCCCGGGCACAAGGTTCTTCATCTGTGTTTCTCTCAGAGATATGCATGTGCAGAACACCTACCGTCACCTCGTCATTGCTGCCAGCCTGTAAGTTCCTGGAGAAAGAGAACTCTGTTCAGCTTATCTTTAGATGCATGGCAGCTCCTCTGAGTGACATTCAGAAAGATTTCACATGCGTGAGGAACAAGGGATATGACGCCAGGGCTGACCTAAATCCTCGTCTCTACCTGCAATGTGCACATGCCTTCTGATTTCTGCCTCTGCATCTTCAGCCACCTGCTTTTCCTGACCCACGACACCTGTGGTTGACCTGGACCTTAAGGGCTCAGGTTAGTTCCAGATCCACCAGTTCTGAGGCGCATCTTTCATTCTAACCTGTTCCCTGGTTTGCTCCCTTATCCTAAGAGCAAAAACTTGTTCTGGCTTTTTACAGTCTCAAGAGAAGTCTCCTGTCCCACATCAACACTGACACTCAAAAAATAATTCAGTTAAAAAAAATCAGGCCTTGGAGTTCCCCCCGTGGTGCAATGGGAATCTGTAGTGTCTCTGCAGTGCCAGGAAGCAGGTGCCATGCCTGGCCCGGCGCAGTGGGTTAAAAAGGATCCACAGCTTTGTCGCAGTGGTGACGGAGGTCACAACTGTGGCTCAGATCTGATCCCTGGCCCGGAAGCTCCACATGCCGCAGGTGTGGCCCAAAGAGAAAAAACAAAAAAAAAAAATCAGGTCTCAAATGTATACACTGCTTTTTAGGTTGTCACTATTTCCATACATCTGAGTTTCCCTTCACAAAAAGCCCAAATGACAGGTACCAACTGAGGACGACGTTTAGTCAAAGAAAGAATGCACAGCTCAGGGACGAAGCCAGTGAACGGCAGAGCCAGAATGAAGTTGTTGGGGTTTCCCAACTGGTGTCTTTGCCGTCCCCCACTCGATTTGTCTCCTTAGCATCTTCTACTTTTCATCCTAAGAGAAGTCCTGATTTCTGAAAGATGACATTTCTTTAGCAATAGGGATGATTTTTTTTTTCTTAAAGTGATGACTTTTAAATTTCTATTTTTTTTTTTTTTTGCTTTTTAGGGTCACATCTGCGGCATATGGAGGTTCCCAGGCTAGGAGTCGAATCGGAGCTGTAGCCGCCGGCCTACACCACAGCCACAGCACCGCCAGATCCAAGCCGCCTAGGCCAGAGCCATAGTAACACAGGATCTGAGCCACATCTGCGACCTACATCACAGCTCGCGGCAATGCCGGATCCTTAACCCACAGAGTGAGGCCAGGGATCGAACCTGTATCCTCATGGATGCTAGTTAGATTCGTTTCCACTTAGCCACGACAGGAACTCCAGTGACGACTTTTTTAAAAAAGCATGCCTTGTCAAATTGGAGACTGGGCTCCAGTAACGTCAGAAACCCAACCACCACCTTTTATTTCACTGAACAACTGACTCCCTTGGAAAAGAACTTCTTTTTCTTTGTTGCTAGGATTGAGCCTGAAACCACGGACAAACGTCTTCACAGCATCCTGGGACAGCGCTCAATAACTTCTGACACAGACCCAGCGTTGTGGCAGCTCGTTCCTCTGACGGTCTCGGAGTTTTTCCACTCAAGCCCTGCACACAGAATTAACTCAAAACTTCTGCAAGGAAAATGTCCCTTTTGGAGTTTGATTTGGCATCAGTTTCAAAGAGCTGTTTGTATATTTTAGAATATGTAGAATTTTCCTTTGATTGAAACCTCTCTTTTAACAATGGTGAAGAGATGATTTCTCTTCTGAGTGATTGAAACAAAAACAAACACATCTTAGTTACATAGGACCTTGTTCTCAAACTGCGAGTTTTTTTTTGACAGAAATCAAACCCTACGGATGATGAAGCTTTTGGCGAAAGCCTTCAAAAGGCCAAAACCAAAGAGAGAAACTTTCCTGGTTGTAGGAGATAAACAAATATTAGAGCAAATCGGAAAAAAAAAAAAAAAAGGAGATAGAAAAAAGCAAAAGAAAAACAGGACTTCCTTTCACTTTCTCCTTTGCCCGATCACGGTCCCCTCTCAACTCACCCGCCGTCCCTGCAGAGGGGTTTCACCCCCAGTGTTTATTCCCAGTGCTGTGTAGTCATAAACTCGCCGCAAATGGACAATTTCAACATCTGTTTGTGGCTGCTCCCAGACTCCTTGTATTTCTTTGGGACGGTCTCCCAAGTGTAAACAGACACACCTAATTATGTATTAAGGTGTCTGAGAGGAGCTACTTGTTTTGATCACCAAAAAAAAAGAAAAACAAGAAAAAGAAAAGAGGGCCTGGATAGCTCAGTATCCTTGAGAGAAACACACAGAAACACAATAAATAGTTCGGGAGTCGCTCCTCCAACAGGAGAGGTTCTCTGTCTGCCCCAGATCAGAGCCCTGTTTTCGCCAGCCTGAGAATCCTGTCCGTTGAACAAGCTCTAGATGTGGCCCCCAAAAGACTGGTCAAGAGAAGCGGCGTGGTCGCAGGTGCGGGACAAAAAGGCTATGCAGTCTCTTCCTAAGGAATTAATTTGAGGATGAAAAGAGGACAGGACGAGGAGATCGTTCAGAGAGGGCTTTTTTTTTTCCTCTCCAGATCAAAATGGCCACAGACAGCAAGAGCAAAACAAACAAACAAAACAAAACAAAACCAGCAGCCTACTGGAAATGTAGCAGGAGAATATGACTCTAGAGATTGGATTAGCAGCCGGGGCTGTGGGTTCTGGCCCCAGTACTGCCCCTGACGGTAGGGTGAGCCTCTCCCTGACCCCATACACATTCCTCTTCGGTAAAAGGATCGAACTTGGCTCAAATCATCTCCAGGGATCTCCAGCTCTAAAGTCCTGATTCGGTTTCCTCCATATTAGACCACTGTGAGAATTCCAAAAAAATCACCTTCAAAATTCTACTAGAAACACTATTCTTCTCGAGGAAGATGCCCGTCCATTCAGAAACAGTATTACTGTTTTTTAAAACGAGGCGTAATCTCCATGCAAAAATAGACCAGGTTTCCCTCTCTATACATAATGCCAATTTGCAAATTTAGAATATACTTCCACAGGATAACAGACGTATAATTGTTAACAACAGTTTGCAAAGAGGGCAAGAGAAAATGGGAACGCTATGAGCTTTTGAAGAAAGTTTTTCGTCGTTAAATTTAGCAGTAAGGGGTCGGTTAAAAATCTGCTTTAGGCTCACACATTCAGTGAGAGATACGATTTCTCTTTCTTCTTGGTTCTGGTTTCTTCCAGCAAACTGTTTTGATCTGAACTATCGAAAGTCAAAACAAATAATATTTATATCCACCTTTCCAACTCTCGCAGGACAGGCTATATTGTCGATGCATAATTTAAGCATCTTAAGTTTCCTTGCTCCACATATAAAAATACACTTTTGGGTTTTGAGATTTCATTAAGACGGACATTTTTAAATCTTGAGGATAAAATTTCGGTTTACAAAATCACGAGGTGGATAATTTCCATTGTTGCTTCTGGTAGGTATCTGGTGAATTATACTTTATTGGGGGTTCTCTGACCTGGATCAAGCACAGACTTTGGTTACTTAGCACGGATTACTGGTTTTCTGTCCCCTTAGTGGAGCCTGGAGAAACCAATGTGATAAAAATCACTCTTAGGATGACATCCAACAGGCTTTTATAACAAAGTCTGGTTCTGACACGGAGACTCCCATGACAACACATAGTGGGGAAAGCACACTTGGAGCCCAAAGACTTGGGGTTCAGTCTTTACTCTCCCTGCCTCTTTTACTAAGTGACCTAGAGGTCAAGTCTCTGAATGTCCTAATGGCAGGACAGGGACCGAAATAACGTCTGCACTCTAATGAGCCCCTGAGATTAAATAAGAATGTCTGTAAAAGTCTTTTCTATATATTTAAACCACTATCTAAATATTATTATCATTATTAATACTATGTTTTGAGAGTTCCCTCTGTGGCACAGTGGGTTAAGAATCCAATTGCAGTGGCTCAGGTCACTGTGGAGGTGTGGGTTCAATCCCTCCCAACCGCAGCCTGGCACACTGGGTTCCAGGATCTGGTGTTGCCACAGCTGCAGTGTAGGTCACGGCTGCAGCTCAGATTCAACTCCTGTGACTCTCCTTTCCTGTTCTACTCTCTACATATTTTTTTCTTTTTAGGGCTGCACCCCTAGCATATGGAAGTTCCTGAGCTAGGGATCAAATTGAAGCTGCAGCTGCCGGCCTACACCACAGCCAGGCAACACGGGATCCGAGCCGCATCTTTGACCTGTGCTTCAGCTCACGACAACGCTGAATCCTTAGCCCACTGAGCAAGGCCGGAGATCAAACCCACATCCTCATGGGCACTATGTCAGGTTCTTAAACTGCTGAGCCACTCCTACTACTGTTCTACTCTAAGTGACAAAGACAGGGAGAAAGGTTAAAAACTAGCTTCCACAACTAAAGAATCAGCCAACTTATTATCCGGAATTCCAATCCATCAAGTTTTCAGAGCCCCTGGAATTATTCTAGATGTCCCATCCTATGAGATGTCGACGCCCTTTGAATTGTGTCTTCTTTTGGGTCCCCTGAGCTTCTATAACTCAATATAAATCCATCAAACAAATTTTAAGTAGATTAGGTCACTGAGAAACGTGTCCCCAGACTCTCTGATTTCAGTGCTCACCTTCTTTCCTTTTTTTTTCTTTTTTTTGGCTGGGCCCACAGCATGTATAAATTCCTAGGACGGGGATTAAATTTGTGCCACAACAGTGTCAATGCCAAATCCTTAACCATTAGGCTGCCAGGGAACTCCTCCTCCTTTCTTTCTCCCTTCCTTCCTTCCTTTTTCTTTCTTTCCTTTGTGCTTTTTAGGGCTGCACCCTTGGCATATGGAAGTTCCCAGATTAGGGGTCAAATCAGAGCTGCAGCTGACTGCCTACGCCACAGCCATAGCAATGTGGGATCCAAGTCACGTGTGCCGCGTACACCACAGCTCACGGCAACGTCGGATCCCCAATCCACTGAGCGAGGCTAGGGATCGAACACGGATCCTCATGGATATTAGTCGGGTTCTTAACCCACTGAGCTACAGCGGGAACTCCCTCCTTCTTCTTTCCTTTAGAACAAGCTCACAAATGGGGTAACGATTCTCAGGACCTGTCCCTCTGCAGCTTGGCATGGCAGGAAGAAGGGGACGCTTGTGTCCACAGAGAGCTGGACTTTCGTTAATTTGCAAACAGGAAACATAAGTGCTACTATCATTGCAAGATCTTGAAGCTAATTTCTCAAACCACAGATGGAAAATTTGGGGGGGGGGGATTTCTATTTAAGGCCCTGAAAGGATCTGATCACAGACTACAATGGTTATACTAAGACTCTCAGCTATTAGAAGCTTCCTCCTTTCACCTTAGGGTGTGCTTATGAGATTCAGCTTAGAATAAGTCCCTTACCCCTTATCAACTCAAGGTCTTCCCGGTTTAAGGCGTACCCTAATGTCTCAGTCCTCCGGGAAGCAGCTGTCCAGGGTGTTGACTCCATTCACAGGGAGGAAAATGCTGGTACCAAGCCTCCTCGTCTCAAATGCAGGAACTCGCCTTGCAACCTAAGATAACCTAACCCTCAAGCCCCTCGCCCAGGGGTCTCTTCATTTCAGGGCTGTTGCCACACACTTCCCCAGACTGATCACCGAACAGACCTGCCTAGCCTTTCATTCCATCTTCACAGCATAAGGCAGCAGAATGTAAAGGCCATGAAAGGCAGAAAAACACACCACCCACATTTTAAGAGAAGATACGGTGCTGGTCAGTCCCCTACATCCATCTCGTCATTGCACCTCACTGCATGGCAATTGGGGTTTGCACGGTGCCGAGGAAGGGGAGCTACTGGAAATAATCAGATTAACGGGTCAGTGAAAACAACCAAACCAAACACTGTCGGCTCTCAACATGGATTGCTGGCCTGAATTTTCCAGGTGAGTGGTTCTGAATTCACCTCATAAATGAAGCAGTTCCGGAATTACCACTTCAAGGCGGGGTGTATAAACAGTGCCTAAAAATTAACTAAGATTTTTAAAAGATGCCATACGATGGCCTCGAAAGGAAACAAATGACTGGGGAGAGAGCATTACTAAGACACGCTGACGTTACGACACAGGCAGGTCCCTGCTCCAGTCCGCTGCATCTCCGCCTCCGGCCCTTTCCGGGGCGGGGGTGGGGGGGACCCCAAGCCACATGCTCTCACCAGGGCCACTGCCAAGGCCTCCGAGCCACACCCTTGCTTCCTTCCTCATCGTCCTACACAGCTCTCCCCCAAACAGCCAGCACAACCTTTGGAAAACAGAAATCCATTTATATCAAGACCCTGCCTTCAAATCTGCCATTGGCTAATCACTGCGGAAACATGCAAATGCAACCTTCTAATTTGACCAATCAGGCCCTGCACGACCTCTATGTCATCTCATCTTCTATTCACTCCAGCCACCAAGAATCCTTCTCCGCTAAGGGCCCCTGCGCTGGCTCTCCCCACCGCCCGCCGGTGATCACCAATCACAGGGCTGACTCCCCTTGCGGTCTGGATCTCAGCTTCAATGTTTCTTCTTCATCATATCACCCTCCTTTACTTTTTTCACAGCACATAGCTCTAGATAAAATTTTCTTATTTTTCAATTGCCTACTCTCCCCCTACATGTATCGAGTGCCAGGAAATGTTCTAAGGGCTTTACATATATTAATTACCCTTTCGTCCTCAAAACAACCTTTTGAGGTTGGTGGTATCATCATCATCATTATTATTAGCCCATTTTACAGACGAAGAAATTGTGGTACAGACAAGCCAAGTCTTAATATCCCCATGGTCGCAAAGCTAGTGAGTGAAGAGGCCTGGGACTTAAGCCTAAGGGTTCTGGCTCCAAACACTTTGTAACCACCACATCACATGGCAGTAGAAAAAGCTGCCTGAGCTTTTCTCTTATTCATCACTGTATTAGTAAAGATTTTTATCACACAGTCATAAAACACCATGATAGCAATGGTTCACTAAAAGGAATTTGAATTCTAATCATATTTTCTCTAAATACATCTAATTTCTTTAAAGAAAATCTGGCCCTCTGATTCCATTTTTTCTGTTAACAGGATTCACCTGCTTTTTTTGTGTCAGTAACCTTTAGCTTATAAGATTCTCATTTCTCCCATAAGATAAAGTACAATTCATGATAACTATCCTTAGGTAAAGAAGGCGTAACGCTGATAAGATGTATAAAACCATGCAAGGGTATGTAAAATGTCCATCTGAAAAGTTCCTTAATTTTAAATTAAAGCTGGGGTTTCGAAACCTGTCGGTAGCCTCTGACACACATGCATGTCTATGACTTCACCATATACAGAAGCTCTCGGGGGTCAAGTGTCAAGGTCTGAATGTACAGTTCTTTGGCATTAATTACCCTGATCTTAGATTGCTTCCCATCAGAATCAACCAAAGCATAAAACAAAGCTTTCCTTGATATCTGTGGTATTCATTCCTATTGATTTAGTTCACAGATCAAGCCTTTAGCCTTTAGCCTTTAGCCTTTATTCCCCCTTTTTTTTTTTTTTTTTTTTTTTGACCACGTCCACGGCCAAGTGAAAGCTCCTGGGCCAGGGATAAAACCTGCACCAACAGTAGTGCCTCGCTCAAGCCACAGCAGTGACAACGCCAGATCCTTAACTTGCTAGGCCACCAGGGAGCTCCTAACTGTATTCTTATCATAGCTGGCCATATCCAGTTTTCTGATGTGTAGATTATCAAATCTTTCAGGTCTTATTTCGGAATCACAAACATTCAAAGCCGCATGAAGTACCTTGGAGAATACCTACCCCAATAACTCACTTCACACCTAAGGAAACTAAAACCTGTAAAAGTTGTGAGATGCTCAAGAATTCAGAGGCACATCCAAAATCATATGACAGGTTCCTTGACTCCCAACCAAGTGCTGTTTCCAACACACTTCCAAGGATGCTATGAGAGTTTACTCACCGCGCCGTGTGCCTGGGCCTTAGAAGAAATCTTTTTCTGATAAACCAAGTCAATTCAACACAATTTTACTGGAAAACTGCTATTTTATCAGTTGGGTTCAGTTCTCTTTGGGGGTGCATGTCCCAAATGCCTCAATTAAAGAGTTAATGAGGCTTTATCAACTCTTCAAAGATATATTAGTCCAACTATATCAGGAATTACACGGAATGTCAACGGTTTACATGCACCAGTCAAGGCAGGGATGGTCAGAGCGGGTGCCAATCGTATGTTATCAGGACCCAACTGCATGCTATCTACAAGAAACAATGTTAAATATAAAGATACCCAGAGATGATGTGGAGCAAGGGGAAATCTCCTTTGTTGCTGGTGGGGATGCAAAACATACAGCCACTTTGGGAGACAGTTTGGTGGTTTCTTACAAAACTAAGCGCGCTTTGGCCAGGCGATCCGGCGACTGAACTCCTTGGCATTTATCCAAAGGAGCTGAAAACTTATGTCCACACGAAACCTATACACCAAGATGTTTATAAACTGTAAGGCACTCACACTGCCCATGAGATGTGGGGGAGTCACAGGCGCACACTGCAAACTCTAGGGCAAACGCTAGAAAAAAGGTTACAGAAGAGGAAGAACTGATAGGCCAAGAAAGCAGAGAAAAGGGAAGCACAGGGAACAGTTGAGGCAGAAAAAGAGTGAAAAGGCAACAACGGGATGAAGGACAAGGGCAGTAGAAAGGAAACCTTAACAAACACGTTGAACACGTTAGATGTCAATCCAACTATTATCAATAAGCGCTTTAAATGTCAGTGGTCTAAGTGCACGAACTAAAAGACAGAGGCTCGTCAGAGTGGATCAAAAACCAAGACTCAGCAAATGCTAAAAGACAGCCCCGACAGCTACCAATTTCAAAGGTCAGAAAAAGTGGAATTTGTTCTCTTAACTGCACAGTGGGTCAAACCTGCCTTTTTGGAATCTTTTAGATCAACTCTCCACCCCACCTTTAAGCCACACTGAGAATCACTGTTTCCCCGAGGTGTCGTGTGGGAGATTTCATGTTTGTTATTTTTAATGATGAGCACCACAACGGTATAATCAGACTTTTCCCTCTTTCCTAGCCTGTTTTGATTTTCTCAGAGTTTGTACTGAGAAAAGGTTCTTCTTCTTAATTACGTATGGATTTCTTGTGACCACATCAGTGGGTTTATTATTGATTTACCATGAATCACTGCTCTCCTTGGCACAGGGCAGAGTGTTTATAACCATCCTTCTATTTGCTATTATTATTGCATTAACGACAGCATTATTACTCATTACAACGGGGAACTGGAATGGTGACCCAGTGGGTTGGAGAGAACTGTGGCCAATGTTTGGATACAGAAACACAGGTCCCACCCCAGGCCACCATGCTTGGCTGTTTTTCTAAGTTGGATGCTGAAGGTCAAAGTCCCTCTGGAAAAGATATGACACTTTCCCGCTTAAGAAATCCTTTGAGGTATTCGGGGACAATATTGCCTGACCAGTATTTTAATTTACAGGACATTCATAGACTCGACATTCAAGAATTTCTTGACAGTCACATAAAAAAATAATAATAATAATTTAGGCAGTTTAGTCAAATGGGATCCTAGATCCTAGATCTGACCAAGTCACTTAAATTCTGACCCAATTTAATAATAGATACCTTCCTAATTGTTCTCCAAAACGGATTATGAACTGTTTGAAATGAAAGCGTCCCCAAATGACTTTGAACAATTCAAATTAAAGTGCTGTCACTGCATGTTATCCTATAGAATTTAAAATACTAAAAAATGTTTTTTACTTGCTCAGTTATTTCTCTCAAGCATTTCTTTCTGAGTTCCCCCTTTTAATTATTTCTACACGTTAACAAACCTAAAAACTAACTTAACATAATCATGCAGTTTCTCTTTCCCTTTTTTTTTTTTTCCTACCATCAGAGGCCAATTCATATTTCCTGAAAAATCAATGCTCAATAAAGGGACAAAACAATGCTAAGACATGGGGGTTTCAGTGGTCTTATTTTCCCTGAGAAAAAGTAAGGAGGAGCTTGGCTGATATTTATTAATGTCCCAAATAACAGATCTGTCAAGAATATTTACATGTACATTCACTCTAGCCTACATAGGTCACGACACAGAGCCAAGAGTGTCCCTTCACTTGACAAGAGAGAGGAGCACATTCTATAATATAATCACATGTGAGGACCATATTTGTGTATATGGAATATGAAATTAGGGTAAAATGACATTATTATCCTTAGTTTTCTATACAGCCCCACTTTTAGATCTATTTGCCGATTCCTAATGACAGAGCCTAAATAACTCTGAAGCATGCAGCCAGGACTACTGGGGACTTCCTTCTGCAGGCAAGGACTTGGCCTGAGCACCTGCACGTAGAGCAGACAGAGTTACAGAGAGAGAAAGCAAAGGACGAGAAAGCCAGGTCCCCGGCCTAAGGGGAGCTTTCAATCTAGCTGAAGGCTTGGAGAGATAGCAAAGGATTAGAAAGCCAGGCCCTTGGCCTAGGGGAGCTTTCAATCTAGCTGGGGAAAGACAAGGTCTTCTCTATTCTTGTCATAGCTTAAGAAACATTATGAAACCACACATGTCAACAAGTGCAATTTTTTTTTTTTCCGATGAAAATGTATTGTCAGAGTAAAAATATAATCTGAGCAGAATGGAATTGATTCTTCTTTCTTTTTTCATTTCCTAAAGGAGATACGTTTATGCAAGGGGCAAAAGAGATCTCCTTTCACTAAAATCCTCAGCTTTTTTTGCATATTCAGGCACCCATATGGGCTGGTATCATAATGTAACCATGCAATAGTCCCGTTAGGTCTTCTAAATGAGACCGAAACCTTCCTGAAGGCAGAGACCACGTCTTCTATTTCGTTTTTATTCACTGCCTGCCTAAGCACACAAAGTTATGTACCACGTACCTGTTGAGCTGACCTGAAATGGCTGAAATGAATTGAGAAAAGATAACTTCACATAGGAAAGAATGCAAGCAGCCACTGATATATCGGGTGACATCTGTAAAAATCCCCGAGTTTTTTTGGCCATGCCCCCAGCGTGTGGACGGTCCTGGGCCAGGGATCAAAGCAGCACCACAGCCGTGGCAACGCTGGATCTTTAACTCAATGTGCCACAGAGGGACGTCCTGAAAATCTAAATGTCTTGACAGGCAGAAACTATTACCTGAATTAAATAAGATAAAACCTAACAGGAATAACTACAAATTTTCATACTTTTATTTTAAAAAAGAAAATAAAAAAGCTGAAGTAAGAAATGGGAGAAACGCAGCTTGACAGAAAGTGGCAAATGTGAGGAAACGACGGTGACATCGTTACCAAAGAGCCAAGGCCACTTTAGCCGGCACCAGCAGGGGCCGAGAAGAAAGGAGTTTGGTTCTGGATGTCAGGCATGAAGAGGGCCACCGAGAAAGTGTAATCTGCCCAGAGACCACTGACCAAACAGTGAGGTGACGTGTCACGTAACCCCATCACACAGCAAGAGTTTAAACAGCACAGGGAACTCAATCTAGTCACCTGTGATGGAACACGATGGAGGATAATGTGAGAAGAAGAATGTGTGTGTGTGTGTGTAGACATATATGACTGGGTCCCTCTGCTGTACAGCAGGAATTGACAGGCCATTGTAAATCAACTATAATAGAAAAAATAAAAATCTTACAAAAAATAAAAATAAAGAGGAGGGAAGAAAAGGTGTGTGTGTGTGTGTGTGTGTGTGTGTGTGTGTGTGTGTGTGTGTATGACTGAATCACCTAGCTGGACAGCAGAAATTAAGGCGACATTGTAAATCAACTGTACGTCAATAAACTTTTTTTTTACAGGGGGTTTGGGGAGGAGGAGAAGGGGGGAGAAGAGGAAAGATTCAGAGGGTACGACGGCAAGAAATGACCGTTGTCCAAACCAGATCTTTTGCTTTGTTTCTGAGGAACACTTTTGCTTCAGTTTATGGCTTAGTTAATACAATTTCTATCGTTTTCTCAGAAAAGACTTTGACACTTTATTACATGACAGCTATAATTAATGTCAGACTCTAAATTAGGAATCAAAAACTCTATTTGATCATTTGGTTTCAAGCTGGACCTAAAGTATGTTTTGGCATGATTACTAACTGTTAGCAGCAAGTTCTGGAAACAGATGCAGTCTTGATATGTGTTCTAAATGCGAAACACATTGCAAAGAGACGTGGAGATAAAAATACGCACTACTCATGCACACTCTTACTGTGCTATTTCCTGTCCTTATCAGCCATAAAAACTTTGTGTTCTGCCCTTGATTTGTTGTCCCAGGTGAACAAAATCATCTTTTTTCCCCCTTTTTTCTTCCATTTTTGTCTCCTACATGCCTATCTGCCTTTTTTTTTTTCCTATCATCTTTCCCACTAATATTTGTTCCATGAAACATGTACGGAGCACCTACTATGTGCCAATAACTGTGCGAGGTTATAAGGATCTGGGGCTGTGCGAGCCCACCTCTCTCCAGGGGGAAGGCATGCAATTAAGGTGTCACTGAAGGAAGACACAGACACGCCAGAGATGTGGCCAAAGCACAGAGGTGGGAGATGGGAGAGAGAGTGATTCACCTCGAGGAAAGGGGGCTTTGGAAAAGAGACACCTCAGACGGATCCGCAGGGCCCAGCCCGGCCAGTAAGCGGGCTGGCCTGGAGCGGGGAGCTGCACAGCACAGCTGAGGAACGCCAAGCGCTCGCAGGAGAAAGAGGTGCACATTTGGGGAGGCAGCTAAGCAGCCATAGAAACAGACTGTTGTTTTTAGTCGGGCCTGGTCTGCACTGGAATTGATAGGAAGGACCACCAAAAGGTAAACGTTTCGTCATGTGTCTATGGGCAAAAGCAAAGAAAAAAAATTTAAAATCAGATGTGGGCCAAAGATAAGGAAAACCATAATCTAGGCTATTTGGTGACAGTTGCTGTGACAGAGGAAGTGTTCCCCTGGGCAGGAATGCATGCAATGCTTTTTTAAGGGATGGTAGGATTCACAGGTGCAGGGTGAGTAGTCATAGGTCTGGGTGTTTTTAAAAATTTAATAACATCCTTACGATGGACTATTATTCAGTGGTTAAAAACAAATGAGCTACTAAGCTGTGGAAAGATCCAGAGGAACTTAAATGCACATCCTAAGTGAAAGAGTCCTGTCTGAAAAGGCTACGTACTGAGATCCCAATTACGTGGTATTCTGGAAAAGGCAACGCCATAGAGACAGGGAAAAGATCAGCTGTTGCCAGGGGCTAGGGGGCTAAAAAAGGTCTAGTATAGGGGATTTTTAGGGCACTGAAACTATTCTGTGTGACTTTGTAACACCGGTTACTTGGCACTGGGCACTTGGCAAAACCTATAGAAGAATATAACACTGAGAGTGAAACCCTGACATACACTCTGGACTTTCGTTAATAATAGTGTGTCAATATTGGTTCATCAACTGGAACAAATGTGCCACACTAATGCAAGATGTTAGTAGGAAGAAAAAGTGGCTGGAGGGGAAGGTGAGGGTCGGGGCGCGGGGGAGAAGCATACAGGAACTCTGTTCTTGATGCTCAGTTTTTCAGTAAATCTAAAACTGCTCTAAAAAATAAAGCATTCATTGAAAAACAAATATATGATAGTACATATGTCTTCTCTTTTGAAGCTGATGACACAACTTAGTTTTTCTACTAGCCTCTATCCAGTAAGGCAAGACTGCTTTACCAGAAGTCCTCAGAACAACAGATCCCTGGGCAGATATGATCTTACTCCCTGCAGGACCTCTGAGACGCACAGATGGGCAATTCTGAGTAATTCACTTACACGGGACCACGGACACACGCTATATTAACTGACATCTCTGAGAAGAGTACAAAGAATCTAAAGTGACAATGAAACTAAAACTCAGGTTTCCTCAGTTCAATTGCCTCCACCCTCTTCTCGGATCCCAGGGAACCACAGAGGCCACTGTGTCATTAGAAAATTAACCTTAATTCTTTTGGTGAAGTTAGGCTCAAGGTCCCAAGCTTTCTTATATAAAAAGAAAGGGATTATGGCAAATCTGTCAATAAAATTTATAATCCTGCCATCCCCGCATAAGCATGATTGCTTTCATTCCTGTTTTCTCCAAGTGTTGGGCGTTGTACACGTATCAAAAATGAAGCCTCACCAAAGCAACTGACAAGAACCCTGTAGAAAAATCAGAGTCAACCCACGCCCCCGGCTTTCATTCTGTACTCAGTCTAGCTACAAATAACAGTAACTAGTCATACGACCAAGATCATCCAACTTTGCGAGCTGGGCCAGCTACCCTCAACTGATCTAGCAGGAATGGAAACCACGTCTTATGTGCTCGGCCCCCACCAACTCAGAAGTTATGCTCAGCTGAGGTCCAGGTATGCTCTTGAAACCGGGCCTACAGCAATAAGATAAAAATATCCCCTGCTTGTGTGAGAAAATAGCCTGTTTTTAAAGAAAGCAAGATGAATTTCAACTTACAGAACGCAAAAATAACCCAGTCAATCACAGTCAATATTATAGGGAAGAAGACTGAATATCCAATTGGTAACACAGGGCTTGCCTTTGTTTAGGGTCCATTAAATTTAATAACTTCCCCCTCTGTGGCTTTAAACAGAGAACTTCTTCAAAATAAGAGTGACTCCTATTAAACTTAATTACTTGCCCGTGGCTGCTGTGGCAGAGGTGTGTCTACCAAACAGGTGGGTCGTAATAAAGGAATGGTTCTGCAGTATAAAAAAAAAAAAAAAAGTCGATGTTCTACTGTTTTATTAGAGCTGCTTTAACTTTCTGGTTTATTAGTATTAATTGCTGGAGTTTTCCTTTTAACCTCTCTTAAGGCGTCACTCCCTCCTGTGACTTAAGAATGGACCTGCTCAAATAAATGTCCACATATACTTGGCACATTGCTGGACCTGCTGGTTTCAAACCGGGACTCGGGGGAACTGACAGAAATTCTGCTACAAGGGACATTTAAAAACGAACTACATCAAACCCCGCCGGCTTTGAAATTACAGGGAATGGATGATCCTCCTGATAAGCCTTGAAGGATCAAATAGGGCTTTTCCACTACAATTTCTAGCTTTTGTGGGAGTAATCAAATAAGTTTTAATAATTTTATTTGTTTAGAATGATCCCTATTCTGCTGACCTTTGGAAATATTACAGTTTAGCAACTAACAACCATAAAAATGAGGACATCTTTCAGAGTCCCGCACAGTCAAGAGGAATTTGTTGATATTTAAGTATTCTGAAAGAAGAAATTCAAGACTATTTACTTACAGAGAAAATAAAAAACCTTTCAAAAGGTTAGAGTTCTTAACTCTGTCTCATGTAAAGTAATCCTAAAATTGGGGAGAAAAATCATCCATACGACCTGTTCTGGCCTCTCTCCCAGGGCAACCGAGGCTGACAGCCTCAGTTGGGCGGACCCTCCCTTTGCATCTTTAAGTCACATGCTACGCCCCCGAAGGCACAGAGACCTCCAGAAAGCATGAAGCGGTCCTTGGGTACAACGGCCAAGACCACAGAAAAATGCCTGTATAAATCCCTTCCATTTCATGAACGCCAAAGAGCAGTACAAATGCAGGTTAATCTAAGATACTTCACTCACGTGGGTGGAGGACTGACTGTTTGCCATGAATAAACCTATATACAGGCTCCATTGAGAGGCTAACAGTAGCTCATACTCTGACCCACAAGTCAAAGAATAAGACTCAATAAACAGCTGTGCCTGTCTTCCTAATAGTACATAATTCCATACGATACATTTGGAAAGTCAGTAAGTACTTATTTGCATACTATGTTGTATGAGCTCCAGCAAAATAATTATAATCTTTGTGTCAAGCCTCACAAGTGCTTTGGACATCAAAAATGCCATGAGTGACAATGACATTATAGTGATGAAGACACACAATGGTTTGGTTTGTCGTCAATGTTCCTAGCCTTGCCACACACCTGGTTCTTTAATAGCATCAAGGAGAAATGGCTACCTCTGTACGGCGGACATCCTTCTAGGGTCATATGAGATGAAATAAGGTAATGTATAAAATCTCTGGGGGCTGGGGGTGCTACTTAAATACAGATTGTTTATGTGACAAGGTCATACTTATCAGAGTAAGTGCGGTGGAGTGGGGAACCAAACCCTGCTGGGCTTCTTCTGCACTAGATGTCTCTAGACTGGTTTCTGCTAGCTTTTTTTTTTTGCCACTCTGGTGGCATACGGAAGTTCCTAGGCCAGCGATCAAACCCGAGCCACAGCAATGACAATGCTGAATCTTTGAACCACTACGCCACCAAGGAACTACCTCTGCTTGCTTTTTACAGTTCAGCTGGATATGACCTAAACTCAAAACAATAAGGTAGACTCTATTGGTCAATCACACTACAGGACAATAATTTATTGTTCAGTCATAAACATATAACTACTGCTATTGTTCTTGTTATAACATTGAAGGCTACTAAAGGTTAAGGAAATATTTCCTGAGTCTTTGTATTGCACCTGTGAACTTTAAGATATCTGGCTTTGTATCTTTCTTTGCAGTGAAGTAGGATTGTGAGTAATGTAGATCTTTATCTTCTTATCTACTCCTCGCTTCCATAAAGGATTTGAAGCTATATGGTATAATCTCACTGCCACTATCATAATTCTTTAAGTTTGAGCATTTGTAGCCACATCTGAAAAATTTCTCAGGAGAAAGGCTACCAAAAAAAGGAACTGTAAAACTAGATTCTCTGAAGGCCTTTAAATAGATTAAATCATGGTCTTTCTTTGCAATTGTCTTTCAAGATGAAGTGCAATTTCTCTAGGAGTATTTCTTTCTGAAAGATGTCTCGGCTCGCTTTTATTCCTATGACACCCCCAGAAAAAGAATATTAGCATATCTAGTTACATGCAAGTGTACCTGAACATTTTCTCTTTTCTGATATTATAACTGAACAGTTATTTTCTCTTAGTGCCTTGACTTTTATTGACTTTTTGTGAATGGCTTCCAATTGCTTTAGCTCTATAAAAACTCATGATAAGTCTATGGAAGACTAACAATAATGACATTTATTGAGTACTTCTATGCGTCAGGCACTGTGTTCAGTGCTTTATGGATGCCATATGAGTATTAACTCGTTTTAAATATTTAAATATTTCAAGGGTCTTTAAAAATTTTTAAATACACTCCGTGGCCATCCATTTTATAAAGCAAATAATCCTCTTTAAAAGTTTACATTTTCATCCACTGATTCATTTAAGCCAGAGCTTGCCTGCAAATTATATATAGACATACGATTTGTACGAAACAATTTTATCTTCATAACATCAGCTACCATCTGTTGAGCACATACCGTGCGTCAGCCTGCCCCACGCTCTGTACATAAAGCATCTCATTTAATCCTCACAGTAAGCCCAAGAGATAAATATTCCATCCTTGTTTTACCTACAATAAAACTAAGTCTCCGAGAAGTAGGAAACTTGCCTGCTATGTGGATGGGTTACAATTCAAACCTGGGTCTGAACCTTCCAAACCCACTGCATAAATGAGGCATTTTCTGCTTTCTCACCTCAGGCCCTGCGAGAATGTTTTGCGTCTCCCTTCATACAGGGAGATGAGAGCTGGCATCTCTACCCAAAAGCAGGGACTGTTCTGGAAGGCATCTTAAACAATAAACACAGGGCTGCTTGGAGATGGAGACAGAGGCTACTATCTTAGCTGTCTGGGTTACAGACACATACCTTTTAGACTCTAATAGGAACAAAAATAAAAGCGAAAGCATGCAGCTTGGCATCTCAGAACCTGGGAGGCAGGCCCCCTCCAAGAAGCTTTCTAGGACCGGTCCCCGGCAAAATGAAAACGGTGCTCACTCCAGATGACTTGGTCCCCAAGTCCACTGGGCGGTTCTCTGGGGGACGGACATAACCCCACCCCCAAGCGCAAGCTCAGGAAAAGCAGGGCTCCTCCGGTTCCCAGAGTCTCCGTCCAGTTCTTTCTTCCTGATTCCCCACATGCTGACAAGAGGGATTTTCTGTTCTCTTCGCTTTACTGTTTATACAGAACCTCCCACCCTGGCACCGCGTTACTTTGCCAGGAATCACTCAAAGAAATGTTCAGGGTGGAAGAAAAAAACTGGACTAAACTCAGTTTTAAACTAGTCGAAAGCGGAGCGCCGTTCCTACCTTTAGCCTCAGATCAGTATAAGGCTGGATCACTAATCAGTTTCTGCCTCCTCCGTGAGATGGGAAAAGCCGGGTCATATTCGTTTTAAGTAATTATCAATAAACTGACTCCAAAGAATCCGGCTCGTCTATATCACACATGTAAGTGATAAAATATCACTTACGCAGCATTTTTTTTTTCTGTTACTTTCAATGGTTTTTCCCACTGAATTCGTATAAGAAATAGCTCAGGAAGAAAATGCTGTATATAAGTGTCTCTAAAGCTTCAGTCAGGAGCTCCTGTGGTAGCTCAGCGGGTTAAGAACCTGACACAGTGTCCATGAGAAAGTGGGTTCGATCCCTGGCCTCCCTCAGTGGGTTAAGGATCCAGCATTGCCGTGAGCTATGGTGTAGGCCGGCAGCTACAGCTCTGATTCGATCCCTAGCCTGGGAACTTCTATATGCCACAGGTGCAGCTGTGAAAAAAAAAAAGAAAAGCTCCAAAAACTCCCTGAGGTGTTTTGTTTTGCTTTGTTTCCTCTAGGCACTGCCAGAGGACGAAGAGTAAAATGTGCTTCAGCCACAAAGGGTTGGGCAGACAGAAGCCCAGAGGACCCTAAACAGAAGCAAGTTTGCACAAATCTGTCCTGGCAGCGTCCCCTTGGCCCTACGTGAGACAAAACGGACTCAGCCTAAAATGCAGAATGACCAGCACTAACTCGACACCACCCAGCACTGCACCTCGGATCCCACGGGAGCCCCGGCTTGTCCCCCTGTGCTCACTCATCCTTTCCCGTGTCATTAACTGACGTCTGCCTACAGGAGGGAGCCCCTGCAGTCAAGGGAAACGATCCCTAAAATTTCTATACGTTGCACCATTCCCCGGCCCAGACCATGTGATTCGTGAAAACAGTAACAGCGGTCAGAAGGAAAAGTGGTCCCGTGGTTTTTCCAAAGAAAATCTTCAGGTCCTCCCGTCCCCACTCCTTCTTTCCCTACTCACCCCTAAGGGAGTCCGTCTGCGGGAGAAAAGCTGAAGGAACTAGGACCAGAGAGCCCTTTCCTGCTATTTGCTGGAGAAACAAAGACTTCCCTCCTCCCAAGTTGAAAGAAAGAAAGGAATCTGAGCTAATCACAACCTGCAAGCCTGCTGGTGGGCCGTCAGCTGGCCAGTGCTGCCACTCAGCGCAGAGAGCAACGGCTTCGAGCTTCACGGAAAACAAGAGGGGGAGGGGGGACACAGAGACAGAGACACAGAGAGAAAGAGAGAAAGAGAAAGGCATTAACCTGGCCAGGAGTCACACAGGTGCATGGAGCCCGACCGCTGAGCAGAGGGCCTGACAGACAGAGGCTCCCCCTGTGTGTGGCTGAGGGCCTGACCGACGGGGGCCCGGGCTGCAGTCTGGACACTGGGGTGTCTCAGAGACTTTCCTCTCATTCACAGGACTTGTACGGTTGGTCGAGGGCCTAGAACTTTCCTCCATGTGTCAGGCTGACGTCTGCGTGGACCCTCTCCGGCTCCCCGTGATGAACTCTCCACAAGAGAGAAGGGGGGGGGGTGGCCAGGAAATTTGTCCCATGCGCTGCCACCACGAGCTATAGAATTGAGGGGACACATGGGGCTGCCACGCTGAGAGCGACAGCAGTGACCTGTGCGATTCAGGTTGCTCGGTCTTGAGTTGGCCGCTCAGAGGCCCACAGGCAGCCTCGCGAGACTCTTGCAGCCTTGCTGCACCGCGAGTGACAGGTGCCCGACGAGGCCCTTAAATGGGCAGGAGCCCTCTCTTAGAACTGGCTCCCTGGGACTCCTGGGGTCGAAGGGCCTTTAGAAACGGAGGGCAGTGAGCTGGGCCCGTAGTTTGGCTTCAGGCATTAGGGACAGAAAGGAACGCAAGCAGAGGAAGGCCTGGCCAGAGGGCCTGGGGAGAAGGCTCAGTTAGGAGATAGCATCAACCAAGGGAGACACACGTCAGCAGGAGCAAAACTGGGGGGCGGGGGGCTGGGAGAAGGGGTAGTAAGTGCCATCTTAGAAAAGGACGCCATCTCTGGGGGGGTTTCAGTCTTCTGACTGAAATTGTAAAGTCGAGCATCTGAGAGCCCCATCGCTCAGAAGACCCGCTCTGCAGCTGCCACGCCCTGGTCCGCACGCCTTCGCGCAGAGTCACTGCGAGCAGAGCTGAGACGGCCGGGCCCAGCCTGCAGCCCCAACCCCGCCCCTGCGCGGGAGTGGGTTCCGAGTTCAAGGGTGGTCTTTACCTGAAATGCGCCTGGGCACGTCGGTGATGGCGGGGAGGCCGGTGCCCCGCGTGGAGGACAGCGGGGTGGTGGAGTGGATGGACGGGGACGTCATCTGGCTCAAGTAGGAGGGATACGACTGGTCATAGGACCACGGCGGGGAGGACTGCGCCTGCCTGGGGTCTGGGGGAGAGAAGGAAAGTCTTGAGCACATCAGCTGCTGTGGCTTTAGAACACGCAACCCCAAACTTAGAAAGGATATGGCAGAAAAGATAAAAAGAATATCCAAGGACTCTTTTATCTCCCACAACCTCACCCTGGCAGGCCCCCTTAAAGCACAGAGCTTTCTAGACTTCAAGTCTGGATGAAAGTAACAAAATGCATCATCCATAGGACTCTTGGTCCCTCTCTCACATAAATATTTTTCTTCCAAAAGCCTCACAGTCATTTAGAAAACAGTCGGCTTTGGTTCTCTCTACAAAGTTGAATTCTGTTTTCTTTGCTTTCTGAATGTAAGATGATTCCAATGAACATGTATTATTGACTCCTTCTTTAAAAAGTAAGATATTTTTTGAACAATTGGGTAAAGAGCAAACAGACTATGCCTTATACCATTGAATTTTTTTTTTTTTTTTTTTTAACAGCTGCACCTGCAGCATATGGAAATTCCTGGGCCAGGGGTCGAATCAGAGCTGCAGCTGAGGCCTATGCCACAGCCACAGCAATGCGGGACCCGAGGCACGTCTGCGCCTACACCACGGCTCACGGCAACACTGGATCCTTAACTCACTGAGCGAGGCCAGGGATTGAACCCGCATCTTCACAAAGACTAACTACATCAGGTCCTTAACCTGCCAAGCCACAACGGGAACTCCTGGACTGTTGCATACTTAGAGTTGCTTTTTGGTTTTTAAAGTGCATGATTCCGTTTTTACAGCACAGTTCACTTTCTTTACATGCAGGTCATAGGTGGCACTTTCTAGCCTGGGGGTTGGAAGGCTGGGGTAGCGATGGGCACAGAGGGGACAGCACGAACACAGAATAGGAAAGAGGGCAGGCAGTTGTTATTCTCATGCTCAAGCCACCCCTGAAAAGAACCTTTAAGAAAAAGACAAAAGTTAATTTCAAAGCCAACTAAGAACTGAGAAGCTTCAGCACCATCCAGTTTCAATGTTACACTCATGAGTTGCTGACAGTGAGAAAATGACCCAAAACAGAACCGGGAAAATGTCTTTAATCCTATTGGAATCTGTTAAAAAGACGTCACATGTTTGGAATGCGGCCTAATGTTACCTAGAGTCACCATAATAATAAAAACAATGGGCAACCAACCGGTTAGGGTGAACTGTAGAGAATTAGCAATATCTTTTGATGTATGTCTATGGTGTTTCTTAGAGGCACAACCTCAAAGAGCTTCAATCCAGCGTTCCCACTGTGGCACAGTAGGTTAAGAATCTGACTGCAGCGGCTGGGGTCTGTCCCTGGCCCAGTGCAGTGAGTTAAAGGATCCGGCGTTGCTATAGCTGCAGCTCAGATTTAGTCCCTGGCCTGGGAACTTCCAAATGCTGCAGGTGCGGCCATAAACATTAAATTACAAAAAAAAAAAAAGAGAGAGAGAGCTTCACTCTACGTAAGAAAAAAAGGTAAATTTGCTGTCTGGTTACTTAAGGGCTAATCAAACAGAATAGTAAACAAATTCCACTTAACATATTTTTTGCTAACTTTAAATTTTGTTAATTTAAAAAATTCTAATACACCAGGCTATTCACAGGACAGCTTTGTATGTGAGAAGAGCCATGGACTCTGGAAGGTGCAGAATTTGGTTCTGAGACTTTTATTTTCCAGCTCTGAGATCTTGGGTTATTTACTCAGTGACTCTGAACCTCAGTTTCCTCATCTCTAAAAGGGGGTAAGAGAGTAACAGATGAATTACAGAGTGTGGGATCCCCATGAGAAAGCTCTGTAGAGAGAGGAGCAGAGAAGGCACCTGACCAATATTCTTGTCTTAAAAAAAAAAATGTTCTCGGTAACACGGGGAGAGCTCCATGGCTAAAACCCATCTGAACTGTAGTTGATACACTTCGAATAAGTTTAATTTTTAAATTATTGCCATGTCATCTATCAGCCTCTGAAAATGAAAAGCTCAGTTTTCCAAAGCTATAAACATATTGAGTCAATTCAGGTTTGTCTCCAAAATAAAAAGTAAGAAGAACAAAACATGGGTTTTTCTGAGACTATTCCTCTTTAAGGCCTATTTTTCTGTACAAAGCCATTTAGTTTCAGCTATTTCTTGTTTACTTTGTTGTTGTTGTTTTGCTTTTTAGGGCTGCACCCAGGGCATATGGAAGTTCCCAGGCTAGGGGTCAAAGCAGAGCTGCAGCTTCTGGCCTACACCACAGCCACAGCGACACAGGATCTGAGCCAAGCCTGCGACCTACACCACAGTTCACGGCAACGCCAGAGCGAAGCCAGGGATCAAACCCGCATCCTCATGGATATTAGTCGGATTTGTTTCCGCTGCGCCACAACAGGAACTCCCTATTTCTTGTTTATTTGCTCAATTCAGAAACAATTTATTTAAAGACAATCTAAATAGGACATACTTTTCTTAAGTCAAAATAATTAAACACATCTGGATGTTTATCTAACAATGACCATATCAACAGATGTATAGAAAAATTTCATCCAATTCAATTTTAAGAAACATTTGGTTGAGTTTGCAATTTGAGTACACGCACAGCACTTTTCCTTCAGAAATCTAGAGGATACTTGATCGTTAAAGCAATGAACTTTCGCGCTTTAAAATGCCCAGGGCTGAGACTGCATAGATTGGCAACCTTTCAAATCTGAGTGAGTGGTCCTTGTTCTATATTGGCTATACTTCCTTGCTTTAACCATTAATGTAGTTCACTATTCAGATAAAGGCCAAAGGATCTTCAACTGGAAAAAGATGCAGTCCAAACATCACCAGAAGAGTCCAGGTTTTTTCTCAAGCAACATCCACAGCATACAGAAATTCCCGGGCCAGGGATCGATCCCACACGCCCCAGCAGTGACGACACCAGATCCTTAACATGCTGAGCCACCAGGGAACTCCTCAAGCAACACTTATAGTAGACAAAAAGGACAAGAACCCGTAGCTAAATGAGCAGGGCACACGAGGCTCAGATTTGGATTTTCTTCTAATCTGACTCCTCTAACTTCACCAGATGACTTCCTGAGCAAGGGGTTTAAGCTGAACCCCCATCTCTCTACTGTCGCATGCTGTTACCAGCTATAGGGGGCTTTCTGCCTAAAACTGGGAGCGGGGGGAGGTGGGTAATAAAAAGAAATCTATAGGAGGACTTAAATCACGGATGTTTGGACGTATCACAAAGGAACCCTTGGAGGTGAGACAGCGCCTGGGATTCATCTCTCCTTTTGCTGAGAAGCAGCCCAGAGCAGGCAGAAGCCAGGCAGGGGGCTTTCTAAAGACAGGGTCTGCGGCGGAGTAAGAAAAAAAGCCCTCTGACCCCAGCTGTGCTAGCTAACTCTCTGAACCTCTGTCTCCTCGCCTGGAAAACGAGGCAGCAGAACAAGGCAAAGCGGATGCAGCAAACTGCTCACATGTGCTGGCTGCACAGAATCACAGCCCCCCACCATGCTGAGCAAGTCACCTGAACTCTGGGGGTCTCGATGGCTCATCTGGAAAACCGGATCCAGGATACTTAGTAGGGCTGTCGTGAGCATTACACGACCTGGGCCTTAGCTGGTAAGCTATCGAGCACTCTTGGCACACAGTAGGTATGTAATAAGTAGAAAAGGTTGATATCTGTTAAGTGAGTGTAATGCAACTACTGTCATTTTTGCTGATAGAATTAGATGAGATAATACAAGTATACTCATTCTGATAACTGTACTCTATGAAAGTGATTACTATTCTCTATAGGCGCTCACATCACATGACCAAAGCCCTGCTGTGTGACGTGGGGTGAGTTTCTGAATGCTGCTGGGCTTTACTTTGCTCATCTGTAAAATGGGTGCAATAACACTATCTCAGAGGAGTGTCATAAAGATTAAACAATATGCAATGAGAGGCAAATCATCACTACTAAAGAAAATAAAAACAAATGATCTGGAGTAGCTGGGTTGTCTAGGATTATTCTCAAAGATTTCCAAGCTCATACTCAGCACTATTCAGTATAAGGCCTGGCACATAGTAGGTGCTCAGTCAACAACCACGGAAGGAGCCTCCCAGGGTGGCTGGAGTCAGTGATGGAATTTTATAAAAACGTAGTCATTAGTCACTCTCTAACTTCCCCTAAGGCTATAAAAGAACTTGTTATCTGTGAGGTATGAGCTTTTACATAAACTTCCTGACTGCCGGAATATATACTAGAACAGTCTTATCAAAGGGTAGCTTTTTAGCGGAGGTCCTTCCTAAAGATACCCAAGATTCGCAAAAATAACTCCTCGGTATCCCTATGCACGGAGGACGGGCTGCGGACCAGCTGATCTCCCTCCCTTTCATTTCACCACCCTAAGATTCTAGCATAATGACCCACTTAAGGAGAGAGAGTTACTAAAGAAAAATAAAACACAAAAGAACTACCATGTGGGGCTCACTAGATCTAGTCTGAGTATTTAAAAAGGGAACAGCAATCTTTAAAAAAAAAAAAATGTAATGGTCGCCAAACTCCCCAGGCCTCATCACCAACCCCAGCCTCCCCCCGACCCGCCCCCGTGTGACCAGTGTCATCTTGGACACGCTACAAGCCCTGACTTCAAGGTTCTGAACATGCGGATGAGGAAACCTCCCTCCTAAAGTTGTTAGAAAGATTAAATGAGGTAACGCAGGAAAGAGCTTAGCGCGTGGAAAGAACCCAGTAAATGCTCACTGTTACAGGATCTACTGAGCCTTGATTCTGTATTTATGTTTCCAGCCCATAAGCCCTCATTCTAGCAGAGGGCCGTTTTTAGAAAGTTTCCTGTAGCTTCAAAGCCCGCTATTCAAGACCCTATCTGCCTCGGTCGCTTCCATATCCGGTACAGTCCCTTAACCTCCGTCACGTTCCTTCTCAGTCCCGGCTTCCCCCAGACTGAGAAATCCTAATTTGTCTAGTGTATTTTCTACACTCGATCTTAGCCGAAAGGCCGGGAAGCGATTAGTGTATTTGCTCTGTTGGGGACAATTATCAACGCTCACGAGAAGGAAAAATCACCTTAACCTGATCTCACAAGCGATTTCTGACCTCAACTTCCTGAAGAAACCTGAGACTTCTGAGATTCACTCTGAACTTGGATGAGTCAGAACAGATGGCAGATGTTCTCAGACCTGGTTACTGATAGGAAGAGCGAGCGTAGGGCCCGGCTCCGAGACGAACCTACTGATTAACCATTAACAAACAAGAAACTGTCTTCGTCTCAACCTCAGGGCCCCCCCCCCGCCAGAGCTAGTAAAACACGGTCCCTCATGAGACACCAGCCAGATCTGCTCCATGGAACGTTTCTGTCTTTTTGAGTCCGCGGAAACACAGAGGAAAATAATGTGTCCTTCGACTCCAAGATAAATAAGAACGTCCTTGATCTGGGGTCTCAGAGGACAGAGGTGACAGCACATCCTGGGTGACCTGAAATTTTTTCTAGGCGCATCCACCAGTTTTCAGATCTGAACTCTACTTCACAGAACTTTCCGAAAGACTGAAAACTGCTGTTGCGTCTGAACTATTTTTAGGGTGCCTTACTAACGACAGCTCATTATTTTTCTATGGCAACCTTCGGAAACAGCACTGCTGTTATTCTTGCTACTACTTTGAGTCTAGGAACTCAAAGCACTGACTTAAGTTCTTATAGAGATATGACAACTTAAAAACAAAACCTTGCGTGTTGGGTTTCTTATGGGCACACGCTCTTTTGTGCTGATTTCTCCCCAAACTTGTTTCCTATCACCTAAAAGGGGGGAGGTGGAGTGGGAAGGGGCTTGAAGGGAAGTCGTAATCAAATTTGACCTGTAACATAAACTTGAGAGCCAATTGGGCCTCCCCTTTACAACGGGTGGCTGTACTCACGGCCGGACGTGACTAATCAGAGTGACTAAATGGGAGAAAAGAGAAAGGAGCAGAGGACCTAGAACCTCCTGGAGGTGCTGGAAGCGACACCAAGGAGAAAAGAGTCCCCGGTCTAACTGGGAACGCACGCTAGGAACCAGCCCCAGGCTTCCGAGGTCAGGCTAGTGACAGAACACCTCAGATCCACACCTGCACACTTCCGGAAGAAACCATGGTCTCCTCCGTGAGAGCGGGTCAAGACTGGCTACTAAGAGTTCAGGTTAAATAAAAAGGAAACTGTCCTCTGACCTCAGGAATCCCCTCGGCATTTGTCCCAATGGAGGCAACGTCGGTCCTGGACGTGGCTGTTATCCAGACCGCATGGTATCACGCCACACAGCGTGTGTTTTTAAAAGACACCAGAGAGGCACAGACTATTGGCTATAGGACAGGCTCAAGGATGTATCATACAACATGGGGAATATAGCCAATATCCTGTAACAACTGTAAATGGAAAATAATCTTTAAAAACTGTATTAAAATTTCCTTAATGAAAAAAACAAAGTAAAAGACACCAGAAGTCCAGGGGCCTGCATACACTTTGCATTTTGTCTCCCAACGCACTAAGCTGAGGGCAGGGCTCTTGTCCAGTGGTCCCTTTCTCATCGACCAACCGCGGATGGTCATTACAGCCACCGTAAGAGGGCTTCTGAGCAGGGGGAAGGCATTTTCACATGCCATTCTGGTGGGTCGGCAAACTGTCCGTTTTAATTGTGATGGACAGCTTCTGCAAGCCTGCGGGGCAGTAGGAAGGTCTATGGGGTGGATAAGAAACACAGGACATTTCTTGCCATGCAACAGCTCATGCAGTCAGTTGTGGATAATAAGACTAAAAGATAGAAAACATCAAGTAATTCAAGAATGTTCAAAGCAGGTACCTGTGGTTGTTTTTGTTTTTTTTCTGTTGTTGTTGTTGTTTGTTTGTTGGCTGTGCCTGTGACATACAGAATTTCCCAGGCCAGGGATCGAACCCACACCCCAGCAGTGACCCAAGCCACAGCAGTGACAATCCCAGATCCTAAACCACCAGGCCACCAGGGAACTCCTGTGCCTGTGATTTTTTTTTTAAAAAACTCTAAAGACAGCAACCATGGAGCACCAGTGTCAGCATGGATTTTATTAAAATCTCCTTCAAGGATGGTGTTCCTTCAGCTTAGGCTACGTGGAGATTGGGCGTATCTGTTTTCCATTCTGTAGACCCCCCAAACATTCAAATACAGAAGGCAACATGTCCAGGAGATGCTGAAAAATTGATGCTAACTGGAGAGGCGGTTCACACGTCTCCGGTGGGCTCTGCATCGGGTAAAGAATGGAGACAGCCATTCACTTCCACCCATGGATGGGAGTGAAGCAAGTTCCCTCCTCTGAGCTGGGCCATAGCTTCCATAAAGCTCAGGAAAGGGTATGGGGAAAAGGAAGCGGGGCCATGCATTTGCAAAAGTGATCTGCAAAGAGTCATGGATTCTAAGAGTATCCAGACTTTCAAATAACTGGACTGCAAAGCTAAACTTCACATTTGTATACCTGAACTCTGAACAATTGAGATCCCAATAAGAGAGAAAGAGGAGGCAGATGGTTAGAAAAAAAGGCACTGAAAGGGGGAAAAAAACTGACTCTAGGAAACTCCAGAAGTCTTTCCTTAATGACTGAATTTGAAAGGGGAGAGCAGAGTGGGCAGAGAGCTTTATAAAGGCCCAGGGGAAGGCACCTGCGGAAATGCAGCGGCTGCTGTTAACAGGCCCCTCCGGTAAGCACTCTGGGTAGACACGCGTGGGTGTGAAGGGAGGGCCACTTTCCTAAGAACCACGCAGCGGGGCACCTTGGACACGGTGCCGACCTTCACGCAGAGAAGGGAGGAAACGAGTCAACAGGGGCCAAGCCTGAGCCACCATAGAAACGGCTCTTTCCTGTTTGAGCTGCCAGCAGGCTGCTGCGTAATGTGACATCGGCTCGTGATTTCTGCCCAAGCCATGTGTCCCCAGAGAGCACCTGCTGGATCTGGGGAGCCCAGCACCTTCAGAGAGCCTCCCATCTCCCACCCCTGGTCCTCCACGCACTGCCCCCCTCGTAGGCACTCTGTGCAAACCTCACATGTTTCTTGAGCGCACTGGGGCGGAGAAAACGAACCACGCAGAGTTCTGCTAGTTGAAGATTCCGCCCCTCAATCGTGACCGGGATAATCTTACTGGAGAGGGAGGCAGGTTTACAGTTTCCTGTCCTAGATGCGTTCTGCCGTAGTCCCGTCAAAGTGCAAATACACTCAACACCCTTACGTCCATCCATCCCCAGCTCCAAGCGTTTACACTAAAAGCTACATGTCACACTCTCTGTCTTCTCTAACAACCCTGCTATCTAGACTGGATTTTTTGGAATGAGCTCCGCATTCACTTGTGCTTCTCTTGACTAAGCGGAAACATGGTCTTAAAACCAACAGGTTCCTCCAAGGGCAGGGAGGACCCTGGGTGGAGGCTCAGAGCTAACCGTGCAGGCGTGCACCAAAAACCCACCTTCCCCGGGTGTCACTTTCAGGTGGCAGGTGAGCACAGCTGCATTATCTCTAAGACGGTTCCTGGCGATGAGATGCCATGATTCTAAGTCCTCAGAAAACTGGGCTCCCTGCCCTCGGTCCTTTCTGGGGAGATGGAAGTTGCAAGAGGAATTACTGAAGCCACACGGAGCTGATCTGGGGGAGGAGGGACTGTCGACAGGGAACTGACGGGGGCTGACAGCCATGAGGCCTCCCATCCCAGAGCAGTCTGGCTCGTGTCAGCAGAGGTGACACCAAAAACAGGATTCTGACTCTTCCTGTCCCCACCAGGGGCTTTCTCCAACTGACCAAGGCGGCCGCCAGAATCATCTGACGGAAGACCAAGCCAACAGATTCAGAGAGCTGGAGACTGAAATTCGAGAAAAAGGCAGCAACGTGTTTGGCTAAAACCAGATGCTATGCAGGGTACACTGGCCGTGACAAGTTACGTGTCAATACAAACAAGAGGGGGAGAGGGACTCAGTAAGTCTTAAGAGACGAGCACAGGGAAGAGAACGAGAAATGACATGGCCCCTAACAACGTGTTAAAAGGAAAACCAGAAGGAAGTCGAGTTGTTGAGACAAGGTAATGAGAAGCGCCTTTTCAGTATCACCAATTTGGGGCTGGATGGGCTTCAGAACTGTCTTACAGAAAATGAAGAAACTTTCTTATCGAAAAGAAAAGCCTAATAGAAACATGATGCTATACCATCCGTCACACCTAATATGGCCTCGGCATAGCTGGGACCTCGATGCCAAGCCAGCAGAGGGAAGAGAACCAGCTACAAATAGGTAGAGCCAGAACGTGAGATACAACTGGCATGTGGCACTTGGCCCCAGGAAGTGACCTTAGTTCAAGTCACAGTATTCATGTGGGTGTGGGAAATTTAAGTTCAGATCAGGCTATTAACATGCAGGGGGTCAGATGACAGCAGGCGACGTGACAGGGAAGGTGCCCCAGCACGGGGATGCTGGTTGTCAGAGGGACGTTGGTATCATCTATGGTTCCAAGAACTGTCTCCCATCTATCCCTTCATTCATTTATTCAGGAAACATCTACGGAGCACTCTGGTACCGTGCTCTGTAGCAGGGATGTCGATGGTGAATAAAGGCCTCGCCTGCCCTCATAAGGCTTACGGTTTGACGGCAGAGACTGACACTAACCAATGAATCACGTAACTGTGATAAGGATTTGGCATTGCCTGGTAACTGTGATAATGATCTGGTTTGGGTCACTGCTGCGGCGCAGGTTCAGTCCCTGGCCCGGGAACTTCCACATGTCACGGGGTAGAGCCAAAAAAAAAAAAAAAAAAAAAAGGGAAGAATGCACGGGGGGACTTCAGCCATGCCTAGGGGAGGGTGCGAGGAAGGCTTTCTGAATATGCAGTAATTAAACCAAGATCTCAAGGGCAAGCAGAAGCGCGGTAGATACATAAGTGGAGTTAAGAGGCTTTAGGCAAAGCAGCTAGCTGTTATCAACTTCCTGGGACAGAGCAGTACAGGTTTTTGTTTTTGGAGGGTTGAGAAAGTGAGCGTGGCTGGATGCTGGACAAAAGGTTCAAAACAGGCAGGGAGGCTCCAGGCCACGCAGAACCTGCTGGGCCACGCTAGCGGCCTTGATCTTTCTCCTCAGTGCAATGAAAGGTCACTGGGGTGTTTTTAAGTACGGGGTGACATCATCCGATACACTTTTTTTTTTTAAATCTCCTTCTGACAACATCATAACAGAAACAGGGCAGAAATCCAGCCCAGAACAAGGCACGCAGGCAAAGGTGCATGGGGAAAACAGCAGCTGAAATGGACCCAAGGGTGGAACCCAGGAGCTACGCCCGGGGAGTCAGGAAGCAGCCCGGGGCAAGGAGCCGCCTCCGCACAACCAGGTGGACGAGGGCCCCAGAGATGCCTCCGCTGGGCCAGCCGGGCTCCCGGTGAGCAAGGTGAGCCTGCGGTCAAGGGCCTTGGTGTCTGGGCCCCCTCATACACTCCGGTTCAGGGGGAAAGCCTGCGCATCGGTCTGTTTAACAAGCTCCCCAGGTGATGGTAACAGACGCCAGAGTTTGAAAACAATGGGCATAATTTTTTACTGATGACAGTTAGAAAGGAAAATTACCCAACGCGACTTCGATTTAATCTCCCCTATCAAGAAGAACGATCTTCAAATAGAGTGAGCAGAACAAACATGCTTTGGAGGAAATTAAGGTCCAAGAGAGGTAAGAAGATAAGAGAGAGCAACCTACTGCTTCAAATGAATTCAAGTTTCTGCTCCCAGGTGAATGACGCCCCACAATATTGCAAGAATGTGCAGAGACTGGCAGACAAAGGGCTTCTATTTGACAGGGCAGGGTCTGCAGAGTTCTTCCTTCAAGTCAGGAAAATACGTCTCCCTGGGACTCCCGCTCACTCCTAATCTTAGCTTCACTCGGGAGTCTCGGCCATAAGACGGGTATCAAATTATCTGAAGATGATGCCTTTCAAGTTTACTACACAACGGACAGTGCTTTTACCTTCTCTGGGCCCATTTATCTTTTCTGAGAATGGCACTGCTATTGGTAAATCTAAATCGCTACCCATTTGGGGGAGCCATTGCTTGCCATCCGCTAAAAACACCTGAGTCGCATCCAGAAGCCTGGGTTCCATCAGCGCTGCACACTTGACCCCCACGGTGGCTATCAGAAAGCAGGACGGGTTCGCTAAAAACTTGTTTGCTGAGATGATGAGAGCAATGGAGGAGAAGAAAGCTCCTCTGCCTGTGGTGTGTCTTGACCTCAGCGAGACACACACCCTACCTAATTTAGGGAAAATGGGGGGCGATGGGATGTACCACCAGTTAAAAGGCCACAGAAGGTGGTTGCTGATACAGGTCATGCTCAGGGTTGAGAGCAGTATATGCAAGGGCAGGCAAGTCCTAGTTACGTCCAGCATCTTCAGCAAAGTCCTGAAGAATGAAAAGCAACCTTTCCAAGCTTCCAGATGAGACAAAATTGTGAGGAAGAGCCAACGTAGTGGGTGAAGCACAAGAACTATAAAACAGTTATAAAATAACCCTCCAAGGATGGAAAGAGGAGGTAAAAGTGACCCAGCGAAACCCACAAAGAACCAAAGCGCAGGGCTGCGTTTGGTTGACTCTGAGACAGGGTGAGGGAGGCCTGGCCTGAGAGCAGAGTTCTCCCGAGACCGCGAGCCCCGGTGAGCTGGGATGACAAGAGCTAACCCAATCGTGGGATGTATTAACGGGCGGACCCTCTCCGCCCTGGTCAGACAGAGCTAGGGAACTGTGTCGCCTTGAGGCCGGGTCAGCCCGGAGCCCTGGAGGAGAAGAGCAAGGTGTGGGACCCCCATCTGTCATTCCAGGAACGGTTAAGGAGCGACCAAGGGCTCCCACCTACCCTCACTCAACCTTTCCGGGCCGGAGGCTTACTTCCCACCTGCGCTGAAGCTTGGATTCCCCCGGATGCTGCCTCCCAGCCTTTTCACTTGGCTGCTGCTCATTTTCCAAGGCCACAAGCCGAGCCAACGCCTCCTGAGCGGTCCTTCCATCCACCTTTACCCTAACCTACCAGCCTCCTCCGCAACAGCCCCCATCACTGAGCAAGCAGCTCAATGCCTTTCTCATTCTGCCGAGTCCTGCTGGGCCCTCGGAGAAACGGTCACCCTCCCACTGACAGCCCACCATGCCACACTCCGCAACCACTGCCAGAGAGAATCGCAGAACCGTGCCTACTGGCCCCTCCCAGGATCTCTGCCCTCGCCTGGGTCCCGGTGACGCTTCACCAAACTCAGTCTCCTGGCTCATCCCTCACCCTGGTGACAGCCCCAAGGTCTACTATTTTGTGTTTTCTGGGTTTTTGTCGTTGTTGTTTGTCGTTTTAGGGCCACACCCGGGGCATATAGAAGTCCCCAGGCTAGGCGTCGAATCGGAGCTGTAGCCACCAGCCACAACCACAGCAACACGGGATCTGAGCTGTGTCTGCGACCCAACACCACAGCTCACGGCAACACCAGATCCTTAACCCACTCAACGAGGCCGGGGATTGAACCCGCATCCTCATGGATCCGAGTCAGATTTGTTTTTGCTGCGCCACGACAGGAACTCCCCAGATGTCTACTACTCTCCTCAACCCTTCCCCTATAGCCTCCCCCGGCCCCCACTCAAATCACCCTGTCAGATTTCACCTTCCAGGGACACTGATCTCTGACTTCAGCCCCAAGAGTTCCAGAAGCTTTCAGTGCCCAAGTTTTCTTATTCACTAAACAGGACTCACGATACTGACTCTTGTATAAAATCGGTTCTTTAAAGACCGTTACGACCATCTTCAAACAGTTTAAAAGCGAGTCCTTATCAAAACAAAGCCCTAGAAAGAATCTGATGGCCTTCACCGGGAACAGTGCCGTAGAATTTTATTCCTGGAATACTTCTCCATACATGAAAATGAAAAAACATGGAATGAAAACACTTTTTAAACTGGTAACATCTGTAACACATTTTTGTTGCTGTTAATACTACCAGGTACAATATACAGCAACTCTGTGTTTGAAGCCCTGGGTGCCCATCAACAATTCAACATCAAAACACACCATCGGAGCATCCATTATAATACCACACGGCAGGCCAGACTCGCCCCTCTCCTGGATTAGCCCCGGAGGTTGAATATTTCACTCAAAGTTAAGCTCCTATTCCATTCATTCTGCCCAGAGGCTGGTGCAAAAGATAAAAAGGGGTGAGAAAGGTCCCTAGGCAACTAGCAAAGAGGAAGACACACATACACGTGCGTACATGTACACACATACGATATACACACGTGTAAAGCTCCAACTAAATACAAAAGTCAAAAGAGAAAGATGATGCTCTGGAAAAGAATGAGAGAAAGAAACCCAGACTTCCTTTGGGCAGAGTCCTGAAGTCAAGCTAGAAAGGGAAGAGTCGTGGTCAAGGACAAAGTGAGGCATTTTGTAGCAGATGGAGTCTCCTTAATCACAATGAGATATTAACTGTGCGTCTTCTATTCCAGACGGGAGGAAATGACAGAGACACGATTTTAGAACTCAAGAAATTGATTTTTCTTGGAACATTACCCCTCTCGGGTTTTTCTAAAAGCCTAATAAAGCCAGAGCATCTTCAGTTAATACGGGGATTCCAACAGACAGACATCCAGAGACCTTAAGGAGCTCGTGCACGGATGCTGCCAACGGCTGCAGCAACACCGGGGCACACTGACGGCCAGCCCCTCACAGGGTCGGACTGAGCTTTATCCTTCACAGCCAGCACAGCAGGACCTGGACTCTTCCCCACGCGGTGACTGCCCACGTTGAAGATGTGAAACTGGCTCACGCATGGCATTTGTGGCTCTCACTCCCCACACCCTGCAATTCTCACGTGAAGCCGGGTCATGGTCGAGCTTCCTGCCAGGTCACGGTCACCGCACCCCTCGTGGGCTCATTCTCATGTTCATGCCACCGAACAGGCGCCTGCTTGACCTCCCAAAGTGAGTGTTTCATGCTAAAGAATCATGGGGTCACTTGGCACTTGAACAGGACAGTAATTTAAGACACACGCCACTCAGCTGTGCTCTCCTAGTTCTGAAAGGCTTTACTAGCAAATGTTCCAGGGCGAGCACAGCGGACTGAGAGCTAAGACAACCAAACACACGAGCACAGCTGGCTGAGAGCCTCGTAACGGGTAAAGGAGCGTGTCTGCCCAGGGAACACACGATCAGACTGGAGCTGGGTGGACACGGCTTCAGTCAAGGTCACTGCTGACAAGATCACCATCATTCTACGTGATGCCTGGCAAGTTGTTTTTCCAGGTATCCCTAAAAAGGCGACCTAGAAGACAGGCTCGTAGAGCTGTCATTTAATCACCAGAAACAATTCTATTGCATTTGAGAGTACAACACGTGCTCCTAATGCATCTCTTTTGTGAAAACAGCATCTCTAAGGATTCCAAATAATATCCGACGGAGAAAGAAAAAGAAAACACTCCTTCAGGACACATGTCACTTAGAAGTCCAATGAGCTATCCATTGCACAACAGAGCCTGACGACACGTGTCACTTAGATTGGCAGCAACATGCCCGAATCCACGGCCATGGGGCCGGTTGCCCACGAAGAGTCTGGACCTCACAGTCAACCACACCGGCTCAAAAGGCCATCAGCTGGTCATTCTCGGAGAGTCCATTCCTCCACCCGTAAAACAGATGCTTTTCCAAACTGTTTTAAAGCTTTGCAGAGAGCTCTATTGAAAACTAGTTGGTAAATGGTAAAGAGCCGCACAAATGAAAGTCATTAGTTAGTAGATGCAAACGACGACATTTAGAACGGAGAAGCAAGGAGGTCCTGATGCAGAGCAGAGGGAACCATATCCGGTCTCTTGGGATAGACTGTGATGGAAGAGAGTATGAGCAAAAGAATGAATGCATATATGTGTGTGTGTGTGTGTGTGTGTGTGTGTGTGTGTGTGTGTGTGTGTGTATACATATATATATATATATATAGCTGGGTCACCATGCTGTATAGCAGAAATTAGCTCAATATTCTAAATCAACTACACTTTAATAAAGGGAAGGAAGGAAGGAACCAAGGAAGGAAGGAAGGAAGCCGCTGGGTGCTGAAACAGCAGGAAACAGTGCCAGGAGAGCATCGCTTCAGCCTCCCAAGGGCACGTGGTGGCTAAGAGAACAGGACCCTCCAGCCATGCAGATCTGGCCCTACTTCCTGTACTGATGACTAGTGTGTAAGTGGACCTTGAGCAAGTTATTTAGCCTCTCAGACCCTCAGTGTTCACCTCATAGAGCTGTTGTGAGAAATGCGAACACTGACCTCATTGGAACAACGCCTGCTACACGACACACAGTCAATAAATGGCAGCTAATGGTAATCCAGTTGAATAGGTATTAGAAAATAGTAGGGCTGGGGTAAGAATGGGTCACACTTCCTGAAGAAGTCAAAGACCTACTCATTCATTCTTCACCAAACCCAGAGTCACCAGGCAGTGGGCGCCCTGGAAGACAATGTGGACACAGAGACCAATCAGACATGGCCCTAGACTTTGAAAGTTCCCAGCCTGATGGAGGAGACAGACACCTACACAGTTCATCGTGCCCAGGTGCAAGGGTGCCTTGGACTCCCCCCGGGCAGGTTGGAAGGGGCCTGAGAGGGGTGCCAACAATAGACCCGAGTTCCGAAGAAGGAAGAGAATATGACCATCCTTAACTCCCTCCTTGGCGGCACTGCAGTTGCTTCCAGAAACATGACCTTGCTCCTACGACTGGCCCCTTACTATCCATTCTCCACACGGTGGCCAAAGTGAGTTCATGTACATTAGCTAATGCCATTCTCCTGCCTCACACCCTTCACTGTCATCTCCACCGTGATGGGAACCAAACCCACGCTCTTCACCAGGGCCTTGAAGACCCTCCCTAACAGACCCTCTGCCTGTTTCCCTGGTCCGCCCTCCCGCCCACTCCACCTGCCCCAGCTTCCTGTCCCCTGGACACACCACACCCCCTGCTCCCTGAGATCCTGCTCCTCACAGATCTTCAAAGCTCTTCAAAGAACTTTTCCCCAGCTTCCCAAATCAGTTGACTTCTTCCCTCTGTGTACTGCTCTCTCTCCGATGACCCAATTTCATTTCCCCAAACCTTTTATTATTACTTGAAATTATCCTGCATGTATGCTTATTGACCCAATCACTGAGCATATGTCACTAAGATGTGAGCCTCTTGCGGACAGAAACTATACTGCCTTGTTCACGCACATTAATGCCTGGCAAATAGGAAGCCCTCAATAACTGCCTTTTGAGGGAATGAATAGCAAAATAGTGGAATGGCTACCCCAAAGGTTAGATAAATTTTCCAATTCGCCAAAGGCCTGAGTCAGTTTTTTTTCTTTTTTTTGTGCAGCTCAGCCATCCAGAGAGTACTAAGCTTAAAACGGTGACTATCTTGAGCGATACCTCCTAACACAGCTTCCCTAAGCCCACTGCTATCACATTTTGAATCAAAAGAGGCAGACATCTGCGACACACTAGGTGTTTCCTAGCACCCAGAGACAGGCAACAGATCTCTGAGAGATAAAAAAGAGGTCCAGAGAAAGCAACTTCCTCAGGAAGCTGTGGGGAGGCCTTGGGCCCACGGGCAGAACATCAGCCATTAAAGATTTCAACAGAAGTTTCCGCTGCGGTGGAGCAGGTTAAGGATCCGGTGTTGCCACAGTTACGGCAAAGGTCGAAGCTGCAGCTCGGATTCAATCCCTGGCCCCAGGAACTTCCATGTGCCGTGGGCAGGTGCGGCTGAAAAAGGAAAATAAAGAAAAAAAAAAGGACTTCAACAGAGTGACACATCAGACCAGCATGGCAAAGAAGCCACCCAACACATGGCTAAGACCTTGAACCCTAAGTATTGCAAGAGACACTAATATGAAACACTCAATGCTTATGACTTCCTCGGCTGATGACTGCTAATTCCATTTCTGCTCCTCTGGGAGTTCGACCTGCCTTTTACACTGGCCAGTGGAAGAACTCATACTGACTGCACACCATGATTGTTATCTACAGCTGTGGGGTAAAAGCTTGAGATATTAAGAAAGCCAAGCCAGCGAGAGGTATCTGGGCTCTTTCTGTTACAAATACCTTTATCTGAAGGATGACATGAACTAAAATGCAGGAGCAATGTCTGCACAGAAGCTGCAAAACCCATCACAGGTTAAGGCTCATTAGGAGAACTTAAAATTAATCACAAGGGGAGTTCCCACTGTGGCACAGTGGAAACAAATCTGACTAGGATCCACGAGGATTCGGGTTCAATCCCTGGCCTCACTCAGTGGGTTGGGGATCTGGCATTGCTGTGAGCTATGGTGTGGGTTGTAGCTGCAGCTCCAATTAGACCTCTAGCCTGGGAACTTACATACGCAATAGGTGCAGCCCTTTAAAAAAAAAAAAAGGGTGAATATAAATAAATAAATACATAAATAAATAAATAAATTTAATCACCCAAAAATGTAGCTCCTAAACTAGAATGATACCAAATAGTTTAACCCCGTAAGTATTCTACTAAATGTGATTTCCACCATTATTATTCATCATAAGGGAACAATGGGACCCTGAGATTGGAAGTTCCCAGGCTACGGACTGAATTCGAGCAGGAGCTGTAACCTACACCAGATCCAGTGCACAGGACTGGGGCTCAGACCTGCGCCTCCACCTGCCGCAGCTGGATTCTTCACCCACTGCACCACAGCGGGAACTCCCTTAAATACCGTTTTTAACAGTCACTTTAGAATTGCTGCACAGGATTGTGTAAGAAAAAACAGACTGCATTAGGAGTCAAGAGCCCTAGTTCTGCTCTCACTCACCGTGGACAAGGAGCTCAACCTTCCTGGGCGTCCTGGCAAGGAGGAGGCTGAGGCCTTGAGGAGAGCAGGGAGTGGGCTCTGGGGAGGCGGCCAGGCTTCTGCTCAGCCCTGGGCGGACGCTCTCCTGGCAGCAACAAGCCCCACACCTTCTCAGAGCCCCCTCTCTGGGTGGAGGTGCTACTGAAATGCAGGTCCTCCCCACAGCTCTCACAAGCCTTGTGGTTAATGATGTCTAAGGGGCCTTCAGGTTCTACAGGATCCCCTGGATCTATTTTACGACGTTATCTTTAGGTTGGAGAACAAGGCCTCGAGAAAAGCACCTTCTTAAGTGAATCTAGCAAAATACGGGTTCCAAAGGCCACTTTAAAGGCTTTAGTTATTAGCAAAATGTAATTAATAAAAGTTAAGGATTAAAATATAGACGTCAAACATTAGAAGAACTAGGGGGTTGCCAAATCATAGAACATGTACTTTTCCTACATATATATCTTACCATCATAAGACCTTTATAAGTCAGATAAATACTTTTCTATATGTATACATATGCTTTTACACACACACACACACACAAAGAATCTAAGGATTACTATAAAAACAAAAAGGGAGCTCCCACTGGGGCTTAGTGGGTTCAGAACCTGACTGGTATCCATGAGGATGTGGGTTTGATCCCTGTCCTTGCTCAGTGGGTTAAGGATCCAGTGTTGCTGTGAGCTGTGGTGTAGGCTGGCAGTTGCAGCTCCAATTCGACCCCTAGCCTGGGAACTTCCATATGTCAAAGGTGAGGCCCTAAAAAGGCTAAAAAAAAAAAAAGGACAGCTATTTATAAAACCAAACCAATGATCTAAAGTCTACCACTTTAACAACTACTATACATAAAAAAGATAAGCTACAGGGATATGTTATACAGCACAGGGAACATAGCCAACATTTTATAATAACTATAAATGGACTATATTCTATAAAAATTCTGAATCACTGCATTGCACACCTGAAACTAATACAATGTCGTACATCAACAATATCTCAACCCCGAAATCAAAAATCAAAAGATAAAGCCCACTACTTTAAATGCAGGAGCAGCTACAGCTACAAGCTTCAAATTTCCAAGTTGGTGTGAATGTCACTGTGGCATTTTCATCAAGGACACATGTCTAGTGAACACACTGACCTGATTCCCACATTTCAACACTTGGAGATTTATGTAAATCTAACACACGGTTAGCCTTCTCAGATTTCTCATGTTCTCCCCTCAGGCAGATATCTGGTTCTCTTTGGGGTTTAGATATTTTATTTTTCTAATTCTATATTCTTTTTAAAATAGAAACTCAGGCATACCCATAGATTCAGAGTAATAGACACAGACCCACAGAAACCTAAGCAGCTATCCAAGAAGACCTATACCCAGTATGGGCAGGAAGAAAGGAAAGCCAGGTCATCTCACTTATAAACAGTTATGTTTATGAACCATAAAGGACACTCAAAACCTAACTGCTATAGACAAAAACCTAACCATTAGAAAAGGTACAGGTTGAGAGTGTATTGCACTTTTTATTTTTGGTCTTTTTAAGGCCACACTTACAGCATATGGAGGTTCCCAGGCTGGGGGTCGAATCAGAGCTGCAGCTGCCAGCCTACGCCGCAGCCACAGCAACAGCGGATCCGAGCCGCGTCTGCGACCTACACCACAGCTCACGGCAACACCAGATCCTTAACCGACTGAGCAAAGCCAGGGACCGAACCTGCGTTCTCACGGATGCTAGTTGGGTCCATTCATCACTGAACCGTGACGGGAACTCCTGCACATGTTTTGAGATACTTTCCATGGGGCCTCGTCCTTCTGCCAACAATAGTAACCAGATGCCACGCGAGCTCCTTGCAGCTCTCAATACTGTGATCTGCAGATTAAAGATCTAGGATGATCAGCACACTCTCCCGTCACCATGACATAAAAGCCATCAGACTAGTCCTACAATAAGGTCTGCGTTTGCCCAAGTCGAGCAGGAGGAAAAAAAAAAGAGTTAGGCGTCTTAACGCACCAGAGGTGAATGCTCAGTCTGTAATGCACCGCCGATGTTCATTCCGAAGAAGGTGAAGCCAGCAGCACACGAGAAAGCATAGAGAGAAATGTCAGTGAGGAACAGGAGCCACGAGTGCACCAAAGGGAAGTCTGTCTGTGCCGTGAGCTGCCTGGTGGCCTTGCCCTATAACCCACAGTCAGGGCTTCCTGGGAGAGCCCTGGTCAGTTTTCAAGCAAACGTAATGAAACAGTTATCCACGGAGCAAATGTAAGCCCCAATCGGAGACGTTAACACTAATTTTCTAATAGGGAGGGTGTGATGCCAGCCCCTGCCCCGCCTGGACACAATACAGAAACTTTCGACAAACGTTCTCCCAGACGGCGTGGTATCACCGTCCCCCCAGTGTGCAGACTGACACAGAGCAGAGCATCGGGAGAAACCTGCCCCCGCCTGTACCCCCAAGTTACCGAATATCGGTATTTGTTTTTTGTTAAAAAGCCAAAGAAGGTCAGTTATCTCCGAGTGTCGATTGCCTTCATCACACGCCATTTCCCAGCTCCAGGAGTTTGGACGTGACCCCGTCTCCTCTGGTAGCCCCTCACCCCCAGCCTGCCAGAGTCTGCGCAAGTGCAACCTAGGAGTCTGTCTTACCTGTAATCTGACTCTGTCCTTGTGGATTAAAAGGACTTGGTGCAGAGTTCAGGGAGGGCCGTGGGTTCTGAGGCGGGACACCTACTCTCATACTGGGATGAGAAATGCGCCCTAAATCACTGAGGCGGTCAGAGAACAAACTAGGTTTAGAGTCATCAAGCTTCTGTCTGTGCCCTGGAAACAGCAAATCATAAAATAAAAGCATATTAATTAGCTGAACAATTGACCATGCTAAATAGATAAGTGAACATACATACGGGGGGGGGGGGCGCTTAGCCAACGAATTTTCAATACGGTACTTATAATAAGGTACCTGGATAACGCCTTCCATTTCTAAGGGTTTTTTAAGCATCGTCTGGTGGCAAGTGTCCCTGATTTCGTTCTATTGACCAAGGGGCCAGAGGGCGACTCGGAGCCAAGCATCGGTGGTGAGCCCAGGACCCCCCGAGCCCAAGAGGGACTCTGTGGGTGCCCCCTCTGGCCCCTCAGTGAGTATGGGAAAGGTGAATGCGTCCTGGGCTGTGTTTGCTCATCTCATGCTCCTAGAATACAAGGCATATTTGGGCCATACTTGGTGCAGAAACAGAACACAAAACGCATTTGTCAGAGGGACAGTTCTGTGTTGGCCAGAAGTGACTTGGTCTTTTTTAATGTTACACCTGTACCTTACTGAGACCCCTGAAAAAATGAAAAATCAAACGGAGAACCCCTTTAAGAGGAAAGCCACAGAAACACAGGCAAGGAAACTCAAATTCTCGAGAGGAATGTGGATATTCTGGGATATGTCAAAGAATGCGTGTGATAAACTATGTTAAATCAGAGAGAGTGGTTTTTATTTTAAATCTAGTTCCGTGGTTCTGTAAGAGAAATTGAAAAATACCCTTTGGGTTCCCATGTGACGTGAGAGTCTCTTATTTAAAAAAATAAAATAAAAACAAAAACCAAAAAAAAAATGCTTTGTCTCTCTTCTAGTTTATTCAAGTATAAAATTCTAGGAAATTCTAGATAGTAAAGATATGTGCAAACTGAAATATAACCAGTAGTAGTGAGACTTTGTAAAAAATCCTTAAATCAGGCTTAAGCAAAGAGTGCTGTCGGCCTCGGTGCAAGGGTAACAGGGCAACATCTGAGTCTCGGTGCGACATTATTTAAGGGTAAATCTGTGGAGTGGCTCTGCGGTAAATAAGCACAATAACACCCACTACCTAAACACAAATACATTCCATCCTCTGTACCGTTGAAGCCCTGGTACGCTGCCCTAACGTTTTAGTAATATGTTAAGTACCCAAGGCTGATTCAGAGAAGGGCTGTTTCAGGTGATGAGCAGAAGAGGAATTTACTCTTTGAACAACAAAAACGTAAAGGGGAGTTCCTGCCATGGCTCAGCGGTTAACAAACCCGACTAGTATCCATGAGGATGAGGGTTCGATCCCTGGCCTCGCTCAGTGGGTTGAGGATTCGACGTTGCCGTGAGCTGTGGTGTAGGTCACAGATGCAGCCTGGCTCCCTCGCTGCTGTGGCTGTGGCTGTGGCCGGCTGCTGCAGCTCTGATTCAGCCCCTAGCCTGGGAACCTCCATATGCCGCAGGTGTGGCCCTAAAAAGCAAAAAAAGGGGGGGGGCATTAAGAGGACTATCCTACCAGAGGAAAACCTTGAAGGAGGATTAGCAGAAGCCCTGAGAAGGGGAAGGTCACGTCTACCAGAAGCAGGAACAGCTCGTCCACCACTTAGGGCCGGACGAGAGGAATCTATCAGGACAGGGTTAAGCTGAACATTCAAATTTCCCAACTATAAGCTGTCTCCGTAAGACAAATTCCTTATTTTATTTGCCCCCAAATGTATTTTCCTGTCTCCTTTTTCGTTGCCTACCCAGCCCAAAGAAAACAGACAGGAAGCCAAGGCTTGGTAATATGAGTGCAGCTGTCTCCACGGCGGAACGTGTTCCAACCAGGCCCATTAACTGAAATGCACCCACCACCCTATTTCCTGCCAGTGTGAGTCTGGGGCATGTGCCTCAACCCGGGGGCTAAGACGAGGAGAAAATGATCTGGCAAAAACAATGGAAATTCATTGTCTGTTGATGGCTGCCTTCCCCACCCTTGATGACGTTTTATCCAGATGACACATAGACATCAAAAATCTAAGGGACCTTCAGAGATGACCCAAAAGAGCTCCCCAATCCCAGCAAGCAAGGTGTTCAGTGCTGAAGTGACCAAGGCCTGCAGAGACAAAACAACTGGCCTGTGGGCCCCAGCTACTGACTTCTCGGCCTGGACTAGGATGCAGTCTGGGTCCAAGCGGTCTAAGCTTTTCATGCATTGTGTGGCATCTCAGTACAGGAAATCCAGATCCAGAGTTCCCGCTGTGGCGCAACGGGATTGGCAGCGTCTCTGCAGCACCAGGATGCAGGCTGCATCTCCAGCCCAGTACAGTGGGTTAAAGGATCCAGGGTTGCCACAGCTGCAGTGTAGGTCACAACTGCAGCTCGGATCTGATCTCTGGCCTGGGAACCCCATATGTTGCGGGACGGCCAAAAAAAAAAAATGGAGAAGAGAAAAAGAAAAATGAAAATCCAGATCATCAGAGTGAGGCACCTGAGAGCTGAGCCCTGGGAGGCATCAGCTAGTTTTCAAGGCAAGCAGAAGCAGCAGCAAAGATTTAGTTACACAGTTAATAGCTCACCCACTACCCCAAACCAACTTCCCTCAATACACCTTGCTGTGTCTTACAGGTTTTTCGATTACTGAATTGCAGGGTACTTGTCACACTTAAATACGTGGATTCTGTTCCTCCCACACACACCAAAAAAAAATGGAAGGAAAAAAAAGAGTCTCGGTGGGGTGTTGATACAGCTGTAAACATTAACAAGAAAGCTTATGGAATTGTCCCCGGAAGTTATTTTTTTTTTAATAGGCCGTATTTTTGGAACGGCAGATTCCCTGAGGGCTGAGGGGAGGGCGACCCGTGCTTGCTTGGTTCCTTTATACGCTGGGACTTTATGTGGGCCGCAGGTCACAAGGAAATTTAATAAGCTTGGCCTCTGCTGTCTACAGCCCTTTCATTAGGTTTTCGTGGAGGCCGTCTGAGACAAGAATTCAGCACAGAGATGTGTAAGGACACATTTATTTTCCAAGGCCAGTGCTTCGGGGCAGTAAGAGGAGGTGGCAGAAAAGAATAAAGGGCTTGGAGGACCCTGGATGCGTGCGAGAAATGTAAGAGCAGGTGAAATCTGAAAAGCTTCAGTGACCTTTTGGAAACTATCTTGGAAGCGCTGGCACGTATTCACAGACATCCTCCAGCAACTCGGGGAACACCTATCTGCACGCATGCACACCACAAACACAGGCATTTTTCCTTCTAGAGCGCCTGCCCCTTCACAGCCACCGCCACGACCACAACCCAATTCTTGCAGGAGAATGAAGAGCAAGAGTCAAGCGGGTTCTTCATCTTTTGAACCACGACAAATACCTGCTACCTCTAAACCACATCAGGGTAACCCTGGGACGAATGATGGGCTGAAAGAAGAGGCGCCCGAAGCCTCAGCACCCCAGCCGTCCCCCTTCGGAAACGGAGGACTCGCAAGACAAAGGGCGAGTTGACCTAAATCAAGGGCAGGGTACCCAGCCAACCGCGCAGGGAGAACCAGACCTCATCCCACGGCCAAAGAATGGATCTTCCAAGCAGGAAGAGGATCTGAAAATTGGGGAACAGCAGCTGTGTGATATCGAAGATTAAAGCCAAACCTTGGTCCTGCGTCTTTTCTAGCTGCATTTCCTGCCTTCAGCCATGGCTCTGCCACCCAAGCTGGATAAAAATATCCTAGATGGAAGCCTTGACAAATATGGATGTCCATCAGCTCAGGGAAATCGAGAGCTCTGGAAGAGGGTCCTGGGGAGAGTTCCCCCCCCTTTTTTTTTTGGTCTTTTTAGGGCTGTACCTGCAGCATATAAAGGTTCCCAGGCTAGGGGTCCAATGGGAGCTGTAGTCACCGGTCTACGCCACAGCCACAGCAACGTGGGATCTGAGCTGCGTCTGCGAACTACACCACAGCTCACGGCAACACTAGATCCTTAACCCACTGAGCGAGGCAAGGGATAGAACCTATGTCCTCATGGATACTAGTCAGATTCATTTCCAGTGAGCCTCGACGGGAACTCCAACAGTTACCCTTTAAAAGCTCACCAGTAATGCAATGTGCAGCCAAGGTAGGGAGCCACAGCCCAGGATGTTCCCAGAGCCCCATGCACTAAATGTCACCAACTCATGCCAACACCGCCCCCACAACTAGGGTGAGCCCCAGCCTCCGTCCTCAGTTCCAGGTTTGTGTGTCCGGGTGTCTACTTGACTCCCCCCCAGGACGTCTACAAGGTATCGTAAATGCAGTAGCTTTAAGACACAATTCTTATTTTGCTTTTTAGGGCCGCACCCCGTGGCATATGGAAGGTCCCAGGCTGGGGGTCGAATCGGAGCTGTAGCCGCCAGCCTACGCCACAGCCACAACAACACTTGCTTGCTTGCTTTCTGAAAAAGCGCCATTGGCTCTCGCTGTAACTTTTTTTGTTTTGGCCATGCCCACAGCATATGGCAGTTCCCAAGCCAGGGACCGACCGCGCCAAAGCAGCAATCATACCCACAGAAAGATCTTTAGCCCGCTGAGGAATCAGGGAGCTCCGCTCACTATAATTCTTAAGCATTGCTACAAGTCATTTTGAACCACAGAGCTGAAAATGACAAAAAAAATCACTTAGATGCTACATTTTCTTTTCTTTCTTTCTTCCTTTTTTTTTAGGGCTGCACCTGTAGCATATGGAAGTTCCTGGGCTAGGGGTCAAATCAGAGTTGCAGCTGCCAGCCACAGCCACAGCCACAGCAGATCCAAGCCTCATCTGCAACCAATGCTACAGTTCACAGCAATGCCAGACTGAGCGAGGCTAGGGATCAGACCTGCATCCTCATGGATACTAGTCAGGTTCTGAACCTGCTGAGCCACAAGAGGAATTTCTAGATGATAAATTTTTGAACAATACACTTCTTCAATGGGTGAGGACTCAGGTGAGTCCCTGAGAGGGAAGTGACCTGCCTAAAGTCACACAGTTGGTGGCAGGACGAGAACTCGGGTCTCCTGACTGCTGGTCTTTTCCCTCCTGTTGCTAACCAGCTTATTTTAGATTAAAACAAGCACATCATCAGTCATTCAAGGGAAGTCACGGTCAAAAGTGAATTTCAAATGGGAAAAAAAAAAAAGGGAGTTCTCAGAACATATTTCTTTCAAACAGTTTAGTGTTTGGCTGAATATGACTTTTGTTGCAACACATTCAGGGGCACAAGAAGAAAGCGTGATGGAAAGGTCAGAGCATTCACACATCCCTAGAGCAAAGACGCGTGAGCAACGGTTAGGTCACCAGCCGAGAGTCCCGCCAACGGTCCCATTCTTTGCCACACAGCTCTGGGGGTCCGAGGGTAACTCACCCCCTACAGTGAAAGCTGGCCGTGTTGCCGCCAGAACTTCTGCTTAAAAAAATCATGCATCTGAAACTGGTCCTTGAAGACTTGGAAACCGTGGTACCCGGACTCTGAAAATAAACGTGTCACTCTGATGTGACCCCTTATGCCCAGTCATCAAAGTCAAAGTCAACTGAGCGCTGCTGAACAACTCCAGAGGGGCAGGTGGGCACCAAGCCAGAACCTCGGGCTCTGAGCATTGCTGTGTTCACAGCATGAAGCCTCGCCCCGGTTAGAGCTCCCTCTTCAGGGATGCCCAAGGGCAAGCCTTTCACAGCTGTGTCACGAGGCACAATGGGGTCATTTTGCTGGCCACAAGGGCATGATGTCTGACAATTCCTCTTCTTCGAGTAGTATTTTAAATCAGTTTCAAACACTCCTTTTATTAGGTATCGAACTACTTGTATCCTGGGTATCAAGAAGATACAATTTTTTTTTTTTTTTAGGGCCGAGCCCACAGCATATGGAAGGTCCCAGGCTAGGGGTCGAATCGGAGCTGCAGCTGCCAGCCTATGCCACAGCCAGAGTAACGCCGGATCCTTAACCCACTGAGCAAGGCCGGGGAATAGAACCGAGTCCTCATGGATACCAGCTGGGTTCATTACCGCTGCGCCACACGGGGAACTCCCAGGAAGATACAATTTTGAGATAAAATAAAGTGAAAAAGCAGATCTGTGACAAAGCATCAGTCGGGAATCAGTCTAGCTAGTGCATACTGGGAATCTGCCAGTGAGTCTCACTAGGCACTGGAAGGAGGAGAGGAGAGAAAACGTGTAAGATGAGGTCCTTGTCCTTGGCAGTGTACAGTCTTGGAGGAGAGAAAGGCAAGCAATGAAGTATAACTGCAAAAGACTCTGTGAGGGCGAGTGCTGAAACGCTATGGGTTGGGGATCGATTGAAGAAATATAAACGTGGGCTATTTCAAAATATTAAGGAAGAGGTGTTTTTTTGTGATTATGTAAGAACACGCTCTTACTTTCTAGAAGGGATAATCGGTATGTTTCGGGGTTAAACGTCCTGATGTCTGCTCTAAAATATACATGAAGCAATTACAGCAAAATGTTAAGTATAAAAACAAATGAAGCAAATACGGGACAATGATATTAAGTACACCATAAGGTGATGAGAATATGGGGTTTGAGGACATCATTTCTTTTCACCTATGTTTGGGAGCTTTCACAACAAGAAAACTTGAAAAAATAATAAAATGCAATTGGAAGAAGAGCGGAGCAACTAGTGTTGATTTAAAAGAGGAAACTCTCACTGATGCGATCCCTCTCTCCTTGTAAGGCTGAGGAGGACTGTGATAAGCAGAGAAGGAAGGAGAAGATCTGGTTGGAGGACAAATGACAGATGCACAGTCCTAAGTGTCCTATGAGACAAGACGACGCTGAACATATACGTGATATTACTCTGAAGAGAGGCAAACCACTCTTCAAATCACTTAGTTGTCAAACCTCTCGTTTGCCAACCACACATTAATTCTCTTACACTCTGCAGTCTACATCGAAATCTGTCCTTTTAAGACAGATCTTTTTATCCCTTGACCAATCGAAGGACACGCTGGTAGCCCATGAGCCTCCTCGGCCATGCACTCAGGCTTCCTAGAGGAAAAGCGGGTCTGGGGAGACATGAGCTAGTTTGCTATCAGAATGAGATCTGGTCCAGCGCTCTAGGGCTCAAGTCACAGAACAGAACCAGCTAAGGAGTTCCTGTTGCAGCTCAGCAGGACTCAAGGGGTTAAAAACCCGACACAGTGTCCGTGAGGACATGGGTTCGATCCCTGACTTCACTCAGTGGGTTAAGGATCCAGCGTTGCTGCAAGCAGCAGTGTAGGGCACAGATGTGGCTCAGATCCAGTGTTGCCATGGCTGTGGTGTAGGCCTGCAGCTGCAGCTCCAGTTCAGCCTCTAGCCTAGAAACTTCCATATGCTGCAGGTCCAGCCATGAAAAGAAAAAGAAAGAGAATGCTGTGACAATGACTTGGAATAAAAAGGCAGAGGAGAGAGGACTTGTTCCAGAATTAGCATTTTTTTAGAGTAAACTGTTTATACAGCAACACAGATGCTATGCCACAGCAGTTGGTGGGGGGCGGGGATGACAAAAATGACAGGTTTCAATTCTAATCTCTCCAACCCTGAAAGTGGTGCATTAAAGGAGTGGTGGCAGGGAGGGCTTAGGGAACAGGTTGACTAATTTTAAAGTCATGATTCAACTCCAAGTGAAATTACTTGGAATTTCATCTCTAAGGGTGAGCGTCACTATATCCCAGAGAGTCCGGTTCACATGGCTTCCAGCAAAAGCAACCCGAGGAAAATGACACACACTCAAGGGCGTTGGTAGGGAAGCCACGCAAAGCTCGGATCCAAAGACTTTATCACAATGGAGGCTCGAGATTTAAAACTCTGATCTTCCGCATTCCTACCTGGGAAAATGAAAACACCATTGAGAAAAGTGAAACGCGTCTCTGTGTAACGTGCATATGATCACGTTTCACTGGTGGTTTGTGAAAAGTCTAAAAATCAAAGACCTGTACGCTTATCGTGCTTGTAGTGTCGCGACCGGCTCCCGGCCTCTCCCGCACACACCGCTACCAGCAGTCCCAAGGAGCTTCTCCTCCCATGTCCACATTTCCACTACTATTACCATTTTCTAGTCTCTCGGGGTTAAGGTCCAGCGTAGGTCTCTGCCACCTCTCTTTCCTAGACCCCATCGTCTGGTCAAGCCCGCGCCTAGAGTCTCTACCAGTCAAGCCCTGTACAAGGGTAAGCCCCCGGATTCCATCGCCACTAGAGCTGCTGCTGACCCCTCACCGGTAGCTAATAACACCGGGGCGGCAGGCTGGCATCTTCGAAAGGGCACCCACCAGCTGTATGACCACAGGAGGGCTCTGGTGGGACTCTCCAGGGCTACCAAAAATGCAGAGCTCACGTCTCTTCATTTCTCCTCTGCAGTCCCTAAATCCTAATGTTAGTGCTACTTAACCCTTTCAGCTGTCCTCCACTGTCTACCTGATTAAACAAAGCCCCCTGAGCCCAGCAAACAGGGGCCTGGAAAATATGGTCCTTTTTCCCGCTGGCTTCCCATGGCTACACCCACACCGCGCCGGGTCAACGCGCCACCCGCACCAGCCCCACCCCACCCCCGTTCTTCAAAGACTCCCTGTGCCTTGGCCCAAGCTCAGCACTGTCTCTCCTCCACTCAGCACTGTCTCTCCCCATCGCCTCCGTCTGGCCAAATCCCTTCCCAGTCTCAGGCTGGTCTTCCCATTGTTCTGGTCTTTTCCATCTCCAGGGCCCCGGTGGGCCCTCTGGTTTCTATCACAGAAAGCTGAGAGCAGCTACAACTGGTTTTTGTCTACTCCATGTGGTTATACTTAAGCGTAGCTGGCATTCAGTAAGCATTCATTTACTATGAATCAATATAAAATATTTATACAAAATTATCTGAGATGCTCCTGGACTTGACTGTGAACCGCCCCCCCGAGGACGGGAGTCCTGTCTGACATCTAGCACATAACTTGGAGCCTAAGTACAGACCAGGCACACCATCCAGGCCTGCTGAATAAATTGATACATTTAGAATTAATTCTCTCTCCTTTTGTCCAGTAAAAGTCAGAGAGGAGGGGGAAAAAAAAAAGGAAGACTCGTTATTGGGAAACGTTTCCCACAGTTAAACTGGTGAGTCTATCGTCTTTGCTGGAAAAGGCTGCTGAGTCACCCGTTTTTTTTCCCTAAGCGTATGCTGTCTGGTTCAGGTCAAAAACTCTTTCAGATGTGCTAGCAGGCAGATCGCTAACCACGGACTGCACAAAGAGCTGTGTGTCAGGGTGTGCGCAGACCTAAAGAGAAGACTAAAGGGGTGTACACTAAACTTAAACCGATAACATTATAGGTGAAATATATTTTTCAACAAGTGTGAAGAAAAGGAAAAAAAAAACAAACCACGATGTCAGGACCAGAATAATGGAACAGACTAAGAAACTGTCTTCATGTTCGAGGCCCCGCCCCGCCCCCGTACCACTGGAGCTCAGTACACGATGTGTGCACGGGGACCTGAGACAGCCCTAGATCAATGTTAGTGTGTGGCTTCAGACGGAGGACCACAGATCATAAACAAATCCCCTTCCAGGAGCTTCTTCCCCGATGGCATTTCGAAAATGAACTAACAGAGGGTCCCTCTAAGGGCCCTTCTTCCCATATAAACCAATTTCCAAAGGGAAAAAAAAAGTCCTAATCGCTTCCGCATATCTTCAAGAGCCCCCTTTCAGCCCTTGAACAGGGTTGGGCACGGAGAATTCAGTTTATCAGGAAAGAAGAGAGTAAGAATAATTTCACCCATGAGAGGTCTGAAACCTTCCAGTCTCTTGGGTAAAAACATAATTATGGGAAGAAAAACATAATCTACTCTAGAGACATAATTACAGAGTTAAGCCATAGCCTCCATAGAAATATTCTAGGAACTCTAGCTCATAGGGAAAAAAATGCTAAAAGCTGAATTTGCTTTCTTTTAATAATAAGAGGCGCCAGTTTAGATCAGTGAGTAAAAAGTTCACTCTCCCAAACCGTGGGCCTTTTTAAACGTTTTAAACAGAAATGTAATTTCCAAACAAAAACGTAGTCATTTTTAAAATACAGTTTGATGCATGAGAAATCACTGAAGGACAGCCTCTTTCAACCTGGAGGTTTCTAAAGGTTAAAGAATTCAAGATCTTTTGATAACTATACACACACACAAATGAAGGAACTGTGAGATAGCCATTTGCATGTATATAAAAGCAAGTTCCTTTACGACTTTTGGATTTTAAGCTGTGGCCAATCACGACCATCAGAGAATAACGTATCTGGAGGGTGATGGGGCTATGGCAGCGACAGTCACCCGTCAGGGAATACCCTCTAAAAAATACGCTTCGAGCACAATCCCTTTTCTTGAAATGATGGAGTCCAAAAACTTGAAATATTTAAGGAAAAAGAATTGCATGGGAGGCAAGGAGGAAAAAAAAAAAAGATTTAAAAAACATGTAAAGAAAGACCAGATGAAAGCATATGGCAATATACAAAAGGAGATGGAATATTTTTGCAGGCGGGGGAGAAAGAACCAACAGGGAACCTGGCTGACTTGAGCACAGTCCCTCGCCTCTGTCTAACAATGCCTCTAATCGACGCTACCTCTTTACCTCCAAATTCTCTGGCGCTTTCCAGTTCCAATCCTGTTAATAACCTTGACTTTGTCTGCCTGCTGTTTCCAAGGGCTGCTTCTGCCCATCTTTGCTCCCATTCAAAGTAAAAATTACATGAATTCCAGTTTTTCAGAGCTGGAAGAGAAGGGGGATCTCGCCAGACCGTGCTTTTTATTTGAGAAAAGGAACTGATGTCTCAGAAAACCCCAGTGACTTGTCTGAAGCCACCAACGTTGGCTGTGACACAGGAAGCCAGCCCCTGACCCGCCTCCGTCCCCCTTCTTACATACCGGGCTGTCATACTAGAAAAGAAGGTGGGGTGGGGGTGGAGGAAAAAGAGACCCAGAAAGAACGAAATAAGAAAAAAGAAGAGAAGCCTAATTCAGAGATTTTTATCACATGATGCCCATTCATTCTGACTGCCTTTTTCTCGCAACACGTCTTGTTCTCCTAATTACAACCCAACATCCACAACCATCCTGGGCTGTGAGGACCTGTATCTCTCCCTTTAGTTTCTGGGAAATGAACAAAAGACCTCTTTCTCTAGGTCCACACTTGACTCCCCAAACTTCGTCAAACTTGGCTTAGTTCTGAAAACATTTCCTTTGCCTTCTCTCACGATGATAGATTCACACGCACACCCCAGTTCACACGCACACCCCAGTTATGTGCTACGAGCCTTTAGAGAGACCCCACTGAGCGAGGTGAGGACTTTTTCTCTTAATGGTAACGTTTTAAGCAACGGAAACGGTAGTTTCCATAGTTGAACAAAAAGCATCACTGTTTATTTGCCAATAATCCAGTTCAACGTGGATGGCATTATTCTTCAAAGAGTCTAGTGACAGCCAGCCCACAGACTGTCACGCAATTCCTGGATCCTGGCTGTTTCCTGAGCATATGCGATCTTCTCTGTTTCTCTTTCATTATTACGGGTTTTGTGCATGTGCTGTGTGACTGGGTGTGTGTTTGAGGCAGAGAGAAAGAAGCACTACATCGAAGCAATTAAAAAGTGCAAAGGGCTCCTCTCTTGACATTTGCTGCTAACAGCCGTGGAACATCATTTTCAATTTTCCCGTCGCCATAACAGGAAGAAAATGTTAAAAAGTAATAACCAAGGCAAAAGGCAGCCAGCTCCTGCAGCCTGGTCTTGCTGTGCTGGATGGCAGTGAAGATCACAGAAGAAGAAAAAAGAAAAAGACAGGAACAAAAAGGGGGGGGGTGGGTTGGGGGTCGGGGGGGCGGGGGCATAGAGAATTTCTTGCTTAAACTGGACCTAGTCCAGCTGGCAAGAAGAGGTGGTTTTTTTAACGCTTGCGAAACCTGATTACTTTCTTAAAGGAATGAAGAAGAAGGAGATGTAAACACGGCCATTAAGACAGATTTAAGGTGCTTAGTTTTAATCTGGTCTAAGGCCACTCCAATTGTCGGCTGCTCTGCAATTCTCTGCTCCTTAGACAGGAATAAGGGGTCTGTCAGGGTCTTCTGAGCAGCCAGCGCTGTCAGCTGAGCTCTGCGGTTACCCTCTCGGGTCAGGCGTGGAAGGGACAGCAGCTTAGGCAATAATGGATGGATGTCTGTTATGTGCTGTTGTCTGTCAGAAGTCTGTTTTACTACATTAAAGGACTATTGTGTTTATATCTACACAACAGGTCTTAAACAGATTGTTTAAACATGATTAAACAGGAGATGTCTTTGAACGAACCACCGCCCCCCCCCCGCCCCTAATAAATTGCAGATGGGTATGGAACTGAAAAATGCCGAGAACAACATAAAAAAATAAAACAAAACTCATTTCTCTCTCAGCTGCAAGGGTAACACGATACAAACTCCAAAATCAAACAGTCTACAAGGTAAACTCAAAAACATTCTCTCACGGATCAGCAGCCCAGAATAGCGTTTAGCCACCCCTTCCAGCCACCCTTCCTTAAGGCTGCTGCACAATGCGCTGCAGTCCTTAGCAATCGCGCTGCTCAGCCCTGTGTAATGAAGGGGGTCTATTGTGTTGATCCTGGCATTCTCATCTTCCGGGTACTCTGAATCAACAACTGAAAAGCCTGTTACCTCTTCATTCCAAAACGACCAGCGTTTGCTCACTTTCAGATCTGCTAAAGTGTTCTTACATTCCACTCTGTCACGAAAGGTGCCAAGTATTTTGAGTAGGATCAAGTTATTGTTATATAAAAGGGAATCTAAAGCAGTGTTAAATGGAGTTAGACGATAACAAGTTTTACCTTTATTTTTTTTTTTCAAAGCAGCCCAGACTGGAGAAGTGCATTCCTTTCAAACCCAGGGAAGTGGATCCGTGGCCCTTTTTCAGGGTTTATCATCAGTCCTACCTCGATTAAAGAACAGCACTGAGACACCAGCTCGGTATTTCTTCAATGTCAAAAGAAAAACCCAGAGTTCCCACTGTGGTGCAAGGGGATCAGTGGCATCTCGGCAGCACCGGGAGGCAGGTTCGATCCCTGACCCAGCACAGTGGGTTAAGCATCGGCGTGGCTGCAGCTGCAGCTTAGGTCAAAACTGCGGCTCGGATCTGATCCCTGGCTGGGAGCTCCATAGGCCGAGGGGCGGCAAAAAAAGAAAAAGAAAAAACCCTTCAGGTGATTAAAATTAAAACTCTTCCCCCCCCAAAGCAAATGCAAAGTTTTACGGACTGTCTGCTGGCTTCATGCTGAATCTAGTCAGCGATGACAGTTGAAGATTTTGCTTTTGTGTGAGTAAAATGGATAAAGTATTGCTTTTTCGGGAACTATACTCGATATTTTGTGATAAACTATGAGGGAAAAGAAACCAGAAAAAAAATATATGTATGTATAACTGAATCACTTTGCTGTACACCTGAAACTAACACAACATTGTAAATAAACTATACATTTGAATTTAAAAAACATTTAAGGGAGTTCCTATCATGGCTCAGTGGTTAATGAACCCAGCTAGTACCCATGAGAACTTGGATTCGAACCCTGGCCTCGCTCAGTGGGTTAAGGATCCAGCGTTGCCGTGAGCTGTGGTGCAGGTCTTAGATGCAGTTCAGATCTGGCGTTGCTGTGGCTGTGGTGTAGGCCGGTGGCTACAGTTCCAATTGGACCCCTAGCCTGGGATCCTCCATATGCTGCGGGTGTGGCCCTAAAAAAACAAAAGCCAAAAAATAATAATTTTTAAGTATTGGATTTTCCACGTAACGTGTAAGGTTACAAATTTACATTATCTCTATTATATGCATACACACATACAGAAGAGAGGGAGAGCCCAGCGGAAGGAACAGATAGGACCGATGGTTCCCTGTCTCCTTCCAGGCAACTTCCGTGTCTCCTGCCATGGGCTGATTTAATTCCAGAGGACTGGGATGCCGTCCTCTGGAGGCCCGTCACGCTGGGTACTCTGCTCACCCCATGACCCCACAGCCCTCTGCCCACCGCACACGCCATCAGCCTTTGTTTCCTTTCAAAATGGCGCATGCTCAAGAATCCAGGAAGCCCCCTGGCAGAGAAGTAAGAGTCTGGAAAGTGGGGTAACCAATGAAAGGACGTCACCCCTTGATTCTTTCTCTTCTGGGTCCTAACACCTTCAGGGACCTTCCGCTGAGAATGGTCCCGGAAACACCATCCTTCCTGCGCCTCCGGAAGAGTAGGCTCTTCCCAAGAGCTAACCGGCCTGACGGCTCCACGAGTCTTCCTAACAACCGCTGAGATTCAATGTAAAACTCTACCCAGTAGAACTGAGGACACCCAACGTGTCGTAAGAAAGATAACACACGACTAAATGGCGGCAGATTCGGGTTCCGCCACTAACGGGGGCTGGCGAACATATCAGGTAGAGAATTTTCTCACCTGTAAGATAACAGACCATCTAACTTCCAATTCTAAAAAGCGGTGATGGCTACGGATGCCTCGCCTGTCATCATGGGTTTCGCACACACCCAGTTAGTGAACCTAACGGCACAGTTAAAAGACTAAGCCACTGTCTGACTCAAAAGCAGAACCCCCTATCTAAATCTGGGCCTGACTTAATAAGGAGCAGAAAATCTGGAATCAGTTCTTGGCTTTGCCACTAACTTGGTTGCGGAGCGATAAGCAAATAATCTGTCATCTCCACGACTCAGTTTCTTCCTCTGACTCGACTTCCTCATTTGTCAAATGAGGATCAAAGTACCTGCATCACAGTGATGTCATCAGGATGAAATGAAAGAGAGGTGAAAATATCCTACACAGGGGAAACTACGATGCAAATACAGTATTCATTTATAATTAAAATTTCCTAAGCTCTTACCAGGTACCATAAACTATGTGAAACTAGGGGGCTCAGGGTATACTTGGGGAGGCGCCGTATAAACAGATAATGACAGCAGTGCGACAAACAGCATAACTGAGGTCTGAACAGGCAAAGAGGAACCAAACAGCAAATGCTTCACTTTCAAGAGCGGACGGGAAAGGCTCGCAGAAGAGACGACATTAGAGCAGTCTTAAAGGATGAGGAGAATCCAGTCAAGCGAATGCAGAAGAAAAAGACATTCCAGGCAGAAGGAACAGCAGGTGCAAAGGCACAGGGGTTAAAAAAGCAGAGAGTGAAGCTATTTGGCGTAGCTGGGGCTCAGCCCTAGGGGTGTGGCAGGGAGGAGGTCACCAGGTCAGATGCTGAAAGGCCTCGTGCGCAACGCAGCAGCGTTGGAACTTCCTCTTGTAAGTAACAGGGGACCACCGAGGTATTTCAGGCGAGGGTGTGCCATGGGCTGATTTAATTCCCGAGGACCACTTTACTTACAGGGAAAAACAGATCCGAAAAGGAATGTGTGACACAGTGGGTTAAGAATCCCCTTAACCCACTGTGTGGGTTCCCTTCATGGCTCAGCAGTGAATGAACCAGACTAGGATCCATGAGGATGTGGGTTCGATCCCTTGGCCTCACTCAGTGGGTTAAGGATCTAGCGTTGTCGTGGTGTAGGTCCCAGACACAGCTCAGATCCCATGTTGCCGTGGCTATGGTGTAGGCTGGCAGCTGTGGCTCCGATTAGACTCCTAGCCTAGGAGCCTCCATATGCCATGGGTTCGTCCCTAAAAGGCAAAAAAAAAAAGAAATTCCTGAGATGCTATGGCTCAGATTCAAGCCCTGGCCTGGGAATTTCCATATACCATTTAAAAAAAAAAAAAAAAAAAAGAGAAAAAAAGAAAAGATGCCCAGGAGGCAACTGGAAGTATGGAGAGGCTGGAGATGCATTTGAAGCCAAGGTGTGGATGAAGCTGCTGGAGGAATGGGTCAGAATAAGTGGAGGACAGTTCTCTTTTTACCGCTGTGGCTGAGTGAACGTGGTGCCCCTGGCCCGGGAACAGAAAGGGAGGCTGTTCTCCTGCAGGGCTTCCTTGGGCCCTTGGAGCAGCGGTGGGCGGCGGATCCTGGCTCGTGTCTTTCTAGGAAGAAGACTGCCTGCTCCTTGGCCACGACCGCATGGGCCTCTCCCCCTCCTCTTCCTACATCTCCTTACTGGCTCCTCTTGCTTGCTGGATTCGTAAGTGTTTGTGCTTCTTGGATTCCTTTTCAGACACTCTCCTCCACTCGATTCAATATATTCATTCCCCAAGTGATCCTGGCATTTACAGCCACGGATTCAGGTTCCTGAGACCCCTGAAAACGCATCTCCATCCTCTTCTGAATCTCAGACCCGTAATTCTGGTTTGCTTCCTGGGCCGCTCCACCTGAATACGTCCCACAGGTCCTTCAAACTGGCGTCCCCCACAGTATTCGGGATCTCCCACCTCCACTATTTTTTTTTTTTTTTTTTTTTTTTGGCTGCTCCTACAGCACGTGGAAGTTCCCAGGCCAGGGACTGAACCCTCGTCATAGCAGTGACCGAAACCGCTGCAGTGATCTGACGCTCCACAGGAGAACTACCCCCCAACTCCACTTTGACCAAACTTCTCCACCCAAACGGGAACCCCCTCTAGTTTTACCACTTTGGGCCCCCCCTTCAATTCACCTATTTGACCAAACCAGTAACCTGAGATTCATTTTCTCTGCCTTACTTCTTACATCTTCTGTTCTACTGTATTGTCTTCGTATCTGTTCTGTGTCTGAAATGCTTTCCCGCATACCCACTCGCCTGGCAGTAGCTGAGTTCACGCTCTCAGTGTCTATCTTTTGGTTGATAATATTAAAATAATTCCCTAACTGCTTTCATAACTCAAACTGCACTCCTATTTATTTATTCCTTATTTTTGTGTGTATGTCTGCATCTGAGGCATATGGAAGTTCCCAAGCCAGGGACCAAATCGGAGCCGCAGCTGCGGCAACACCGGTTCCTTTAACCCACTTCACCAGGCTGGGATTGAACCTGCACCTCCTAGTGACCAGAGCTGCTGCAGTCGGATTCCTTTTTTTTTGTCTTTTTGCCTTATCTAAGGCCGCACCCGCGGCATATGGAGGTTCCCAGGTTAGGGGTCTAACAGGAGCTGTAGCTGCCGGCCTTCGCCACAGCCACAGCAACGCGGGATCCGAGCCGCGTCTGCAACCTACACCACAGCTCACGGCAACACCAGATCCTTAACCCACTGAGCAAGGCCAGGGATCGAACCCGCAACCTCATGGTTCCTAGTCAGATTCATTAACCACTGAGCCACGACAGGAACTCCAACAGTCGGATTCTTAACTCACCGCACCACAGGGGGAACTTTCTGGACCTCTTTTTAATTAGAATATCTTTACGGGTATTTACAAGTGTGCACAGTGTCTTCTGAGCGCAAACTCAGTCACATTATGTTAAAGGAATTTTTTTTAATTTTTGGCCACGGCCACGGCATGCAGAAGTTCCCGGGCCTGGGACCGAACCCACGCCACAGCAGTGACAACGCCGGATCCTTAACCCACTGAGCCACCTGGAAACTCCGAAATGAATACTTTCAAAGCACCCCCGCCCCCAACTACACAGCAATCAGACCCCTCTGAGCCAAGACACAAGTCAGACACAGTCTGTGAGTCTGAGCCTATCACTGGCACAGGTCGGAGGGTAATCAAAATGTGGGCCCTGGTCTAAATACTACACAGGGATCATCAAAACCAGCGTCAAAGATGGGGGGAGGGGGCAAAAGAAAACATGAGGCTACGGCAAAAAAAAATCTCTAAAACTAACCGCCTTCCCCAGCATACCTTTTGAGAAAAATCCGTCCTGAATCCCACAGAGCTTCTTAGCCTACCATTTGCACTCCAATAAGCTGAAGAGAAATCTGGAAACAAAATAAAATAAACCCAATCCTTCTTCTGCCCCCTCCCCCCGCTTCTGCCATCTCACCCCCTGGTGTCAATCAGGCCCTGAAGAATGTATACGGCCATGGAAGGAAAGAATCCGTCTGTTATGGATGGAGCTATGGCAGGGCTCCAATGCAAAGAAGAGGAGTGACAGCATGTACAGAACTGCAAACTTAACTAATAAACACATATCAAAGGACACTGAAAAGAAAGTCTGAGCCACCGAGTTGGCCTGAGGATATCTAGACCTTCTCCTTTTCCCTACGTGAACGCTGAACTTCAAAGGCTGCTAAATACTAGGCAGTTAGAATTTGCCTGGACACTACAGGCCGGGAGAAAGTGGCAAGATATATTCAAAGTTCTAAAAGGGAAAAATCTGCAGCCTAGGATACTCCACCCAGCAAGGATGTCATTTAAAATAGGAGAAATAAAGAATTTCTCCAACAAACCAAAGCTAAAAGAGGACAGCAATATTAAACCCATTCTAAAAGAAATACTGAAAGGGCTTCTCTAAATTAAAAAGAAGCAAGAAGAAATAGGATGGAGGAAATCACAACCGGATAGAATTTGCCTTGAAAGAAAAACATGATGGGGCATTTCTACTGTGGCGCAGCAGAGACGAATCCGACTGGTTTCCATGAGGATGCAGGTTCAACCCTGGCCTTCGCTCGGTGGGTCAGGGATCTGGCATTGCCGTGAGCTGTGGTGTAGGTCGCAGACTCGGCTGGGATCCCGCGTTGGTGTGGCTGTGGTGCAGGCCGCTGACCGAGCTCCAATTCAACCCCCAGCCTGGGAACTTCCATACGCCGTGGGTGAGGCTCTAAAAAGTAAAAGAAAAAGAAAAAAACATGATGACCGCCTCTACTGATTCTGCAACCGGCTTTGTTTCCTGTTCATTCAAAATTAGGCCCTAGGTTGGTCCATCATTTTACGTACCAGTTCACCACATAAATTTTTATTCCTTAATATTAATCTGAAAAAAAAAATGCCAATGTGGATGTCAAAAGTGAATTCCATTACCTGTTCTACTTTGTTCCCCTGCATTACCTTCAGGGGAGTATGGACAAGGAGCAAAAATGCTATCACACTGGAATAGCGCAGCCCTAGTTGAAGACATGAAAAAAAATGAGCTGAAAAATGACAGAATTGCTAAAGTGCTAAAGAAGGCAGCATTTTGAACTTAGCCCTGAATGTTGAAGAGGCCCCAGAATCAATACACAGAAGTACAGAAGATCTCCAAGACTGAAAAAACCGCGTCAGCCAGAGCACCAGCTCGTAACTTCCATCAACAGGTCTGCAAAGGCTCCAGACGAAGAGGGTTTGGGGTTTGGGTTTGGATTTGTTGTTGTTGCTGTTGTGATTTTTATGGAGGGGAGGGGGGCGTTAATCATATAAATAAAAGAGATTTAGTGTCACTCTCCTAAAAGTCACCATCTATCCACTTAGAACTTTTTCTTTTTACTTTTTAGGGCTGCGCATGTGCCGTATGGAGGTTCGGAGGCTAGGGGTCCAATCGGAGCTACAGCTGCCGGCCTACGCCACAGCCACAGCAACGTGGGATCCAAGCCGCATCTGTGACCTACACCACAGCTCATGGCGACGCGGGATCCTTAACCCACTGAGCAAGGCCAGGGATCAAACCTTCATCCTCATGGATGCCAGTCAGATTTGTTTCTGCTGAGCCACGGCGGGAACTCCTCCACTTAGAATTTGGTATTCAAGAATGCCTGCCAGGAAGTTTAAATACTAATATTCAAGATCTGGCCCACAGGCTTTCATAACCATTAAACCTCCACCCCACCCCCCAACAGGAAGCAAAGCTACTCCTAACCTTCCCTGTCACTTCAGCTGCCACTTGCTTATGCCCTTTCTGGTTTCCTATCACTTTCTGTTACACAAGCACAGTCAGGAATCCCCCTTATCAGACTGAGCTGTCTTCTGGGCCATCTCTACAACTAAGTCATCTCGGAATCCCCACAGCCCTGCTTCAAGTACCCACAGGTATCCAAGGAGTGTTCGTTGAATGAATAAACGACTGACAAAATCTATTTGCTAACAACCATTCTCTCCAGTTAAAAATAAAACCACAGAAACAGTTATCACAAAAATACCTAAGGCAACAGAAAAGCCTCCTAACCATAGGTACCTTGCCTTCTTTTTCTAGGATAATAAATAAAAAGTTGGGAGTTCCCATTGCGGCTCAGCAGATTAAGAACCCCCACATAGTTTCCGTGGGGATTCAGGGTCGAACCCTGGCCTCCCTCACCGGGTTAAGGAGCCGGCCTTGCCATAAGCTGCAAATGTGGCTCAGATCCAGCATTGCTGTGGCTGCGGCATAGGCCTGCAGCTGCAGCTCCGATTCAACCCCTGGCCCAGAAACTTCCATCTGTCGCAGGTACGGTCCTAAAAAGAAAAAGAAAAAAAAAATGAAAAGTCGACTGAATACCTATGAAGTGATCACTGACTGTGCCACTTAATGAGACATTCTAACCTCCAACGGTCAGACGAAGCCCTTCAGACTCCAATTACATTCCAGGCCCGCTAACAGAAAGGAGCAAACATCAGCTTACACTCCTTAGCCAGCAACAGCTAAACAGGAAGACTGCCCTCCAAAGAGAATGACATGCACAATGATGCATCGCAAGGCACACACTGCACTGTGTCCTTAAATACTAAAATATATATAATATAAAATATTGGGAGTATTATTCCACATGTTTACCAACCTGGCTCCCCCCCTCCGATATTCCCTCGCATTACACAAAGCGTGCTCCCACTCACTTCCCCTTTCCCTCTAGGACAGCTAGCTCTAAGACACACTAATACTGTGACAAGAGATTCCGAGGAAAATCTGACAGCCTCGGAGGCCGGACAAGGGGAAAAAATAGCAAAGGCAGCTGAATGTGCCATAAGGGCCCCGGGGCAGACAGGCAGTAATCATCCTGACCTTAAGATGTGTTTTCGGTGTTGACAAATCGCACGTTTCACTGGATTAAGGGCCGTTTTTTCTCTTCTTTGCAGAACAAAAGCCCTTGGCCCAGAAAATAATTCCGCCGGCCCATCCCAAGACCTTGTACCTGCTGCCCGTGCGGGGCGGGGCAGAGAGGACCTCTGACTTTCACTGCGACGCGGGGGGACGAAACACCCACCTTCGCTCTCAGACATGTGACTCCTTTCGAGAACTCCTGACTCAAAATTTCAGAGGGAAGTGGCCCTTTAATAACATCTCTTCTGAGAATAGTGCCATATGGTTTTAACAGAGGTTTATTTCCTGAACCCAAAGAGGGCTGCTGAGTCTCAATCCAAGGAAAATAATTATGCAGACAATTTCACTCTATTGCTTTCAGGGAAACCCATTCTGTGTGGTCCGCACAGGCCTGCTGACACCTTCAAAGCGACATTAAGCCATTTTTATGGACCGTACCCCTTAACGGGTAGACTGCGAGAGAAATTTCCCTGAAGATTAGCACCTGTCGCTGCGCATAAGGCTCCCCCACTTTGACCATCGCGTAGTTAATTCTCTGAATCGGTCCAGAAAGAGGAGGGGGATGAACTTGCCAGTTGAATAGCAACTAATTAAATAAGTCAGATATATTGGGACACACACACACACACACACACACACTGAGAACCAGAAATACCGCATCTCCCAAAGTCAACAACACTGCTGTGAAATTACTGCAGACACAACTGGTAGGTAGGAGGGCTGGGGTGGGGGTTGCAGAGGGATGGGGAACCACTCCCCGGTGTGAATTTTAGCAGCGTTCAGCTGCTACCCTTAAAATAATCAAGAGAATAGGAAAATAAAATTCCCTCCAGTGCTAAAGCCGAACAACACAAATGCTGTAAAAATAAAGATTTAAACCAAAGCACACAACCATTAAATAGCGCTTTCAAAGAAGACCACCCTTTAAGCCTGAGAATATCCCCTTAAGAACAGAATAGGCCGAGGCTTGCCAGGCGACCCCGGAATCTGAATTTTATTAGAGCGGTGGGCTAGGCAAATGCCCTAGAGTCTCCCTGTCTGATGAGCCAAGATCCGGAAAATGAACCCAGGAAATCTAGACTTTCTATTTTGCTAAAAAGCTATATTTTTATGCCGCCGGCATACTTGGGGCACCGCAGAAAGGGCCTCTTTTTCCTCGCGTTAAATCTTTGCTGTCCAACAGCTACGCGCCTCTCTTTGAATCAGCAGAGAAATAACCAAAAAAAAAAAAAAAAAGGAAAATTTCTCCCAACGTCCACGGGAATGTGACAAAATCGAACCGAAATCACAAATATTCTTTGCAGGGAGGTGGGGGGCGGGGACCAGTCTGTCGGACAAGCAGTGTCCGGGCCCAGATGGAAAGAACCTGATAAAGCGCAGGGCGCTGACCAGGAGGCAGGCCCAAAGTCTGCTCCAGGACTGTTTTCTTTACATGGCCTACGAGTCCTGCCAAGAAACAGACGGATGCTGCTGAAAGAATATCTTCCACAGCTGGGCATCTGGGTTCTATGATGACAGCCCTGCTCCTGTGTGTGTGGCCTGCACCCCGGGAGAGAAACTAAAGATGTTCTTTCGGGGCAGAAGAAATGAAATTCCAGCATCGTACACAGCGGATTCGAAACTTCGCCGACACCTCAGACTTAAATTTTGTTTCTCCCCTTTGACTCGTGTCTGATGTCTGCTGACTGATCGGGCAAAGAAATCTCCCGCTCGCTTTCATTTCCAGCAAGACTTTTATATCTCGGGCTTGCACCGGCCATGACGAAGGCATTTTTTTGTTTCAAACAATCCAGGGGAATGTTTAAATAAGAAACACACTGGAAATCTTGAAATTTCTTAAAAATAGAAACCACTGGAAATGGCCTAGCCACGCATGAGAACTATGTTGCCAAACGGGTTTGGGGGGGATTTTTTTTTAATTAAAAAAAAAAATATCCGACTTAACCTTCCCTGATCAGGTTTATTTTCTTAAACGCTAGCAGCATCCAAGTTTGATTTTGACGGTATACTGGCTAAAACAGGAAAACAAAAACGAAGCCCTGTTAAATAAAGGAAGCCAGCCTCTGCTGGGTGTCCTTCAAAGCAAAAAGTCAGAGCTCAAGACAGAAAGGCAAACCTGGAAAATTAATCGTTAACACAGTAGTAGTCAGCTTCCAATCTCAATGGACTAATAGAACACCACCTCCTTGCCTATTTCGTTCAATTTAAATGGGAGTTTCCATTGTGGCTCAGAGGCTGATTAGCATCCATGAGGACGCAGGTTCAGTCCCTGGCCGCGCTCAGTGGGTTAAGGATCTGGGGCTGCTGTGAGCTGTGGCATAAGTCACAGATGTGGCTCAGATCCTGCATTGCTGTGTCTGTGGTGGAGGCCTGCAACTACAGCTCCTGTTAGACCCCTAGCCTGGGAACCTCCACATGCCTCCGGTGCGGCCCTAAAAAGACAAAAACAAACAAATAAATAAATAAATAAATAAATAGAAAAAGATTTAAATAGCTTTGAAGATGAGTACTGCTTGAGATCTACAGAGAAAAAAAAACAAAAAACAAAAAACACCTGCACAGAACACAGACCCTGCTTTTCAGGAATTTAAAAATAGAACAATTCTCTGATTTATATCCATAAACGTCACTCAAACAGTAGCATTTTGTACAAAAGCCATACCTACTTTTTATGTCAGGAATACCTCTGTACTGGACCCGGTATTTTGGAGTTTGGGGGTTTTCTCTTTTTTTTTTTTGTCTTAAACAATGACATTTTTATTTTCTCACAGTCCTGGAAGCTACAAGTCCATCATGATTAAGGTGATGGCAGGTTTGGCTTCTTCTGATGCCTCTCTCCTTGGCTCGCAGGTGGCCACCTTCTGACTGTGACCTCATGTGGTCATTTCTTGGTATCAGGGTTATGTCCTAACCCCCTTTTCTTATAAAGATACTAGTTATACTGGATTACGACGTTCATACGACGTTCTTTGACCTTAATTACCCCTTTGAAGACCTTATCTTTAAACACAGTCCTGCTCTGAGGTTCTGGGGGATAGGACTTTAACATAGGAATTTGGGGAAAACACAATTCAGCCCAGAACACCTTTGTACTTGCTTTTTTTTGTTTTGCCTTTTGCTTTTCAGGGACACACATGTGGCATATGGAAGTTCCCAGGCTAGGGGTCTAATAGGAGCTGCAGTTGCAGCTGCAGCTGCCAGCCACAGCCACAGCAACGTAGGATCCAAGACACGTCTGCAACCTACACCACGGCTCATAGCCACACCGGATCCTTAACTTCACTGAGTGAGGCCAGGGATCGAACCCACATTCTCATGGATCCTAGTCGGGTTCATCACCATTGAGCCACCAAGGGAACCCCCTGGACCCACTTTTTGACATAACAAATCTGGTAAAGCCAATGAGTGGGAATCACTCTACCCAATTTAAAAGTCGAAAATCTTTTGCTAAAAAGATAGGAAGAAGTATAGTAACCCCATGCCCACTCCCAGCAGCCAGACCAGCCCCTTCTTAAGATGGCTTCACGATGGTTTTCTATTTTCCTTGGTTCTAATGGGCAAAACCTAACAGCCCTACCATTTTACTTACCACTATTCTGTTATTATATAAATTCTTGTTAAATCTCAAACTGAGGGACCTGAATCCACAAAACCTACAAAAACGTCCCTGGGTGGTAGAGGTTCAAGGGATTTCATTTCAATTCTATGGAAGCTGTTTGCCTTCCCCGAGCCACCGTACGTGTCAGAGTCTTGAGCTACAGACGTAAAAACTGCAGAGTCTGAGGCACATCTTCAAATGGGTATACGACAAATAGGAACAGGAGTTTCTGCTGTGATGCAGTGGGCTGAGAGTCTGACTGCAGTGGCTCGGGTTGCTGTGGAGACGCAGGTGTGATCCCTGGCCCAGGAACCTCCATATGCCTTGAGTACAGCCATTAAAATAAATACATAAATACATAAATAAATGAATACACTAAATTTTAAAAAACTTTTAAAGAGAAAGGAATAGGCCTGGAAGAAAGACATTTTAATGCCCATAACTCAGGTGTTACAGAAGACATAGCGTCTGAGCCCCAGCAGATACTCACAGTGGCCAAAGAGATGTACTCCAGGCACCTATGAAGGACAATCTGATCAAGAGACAATTGTGGACTCAAAAAGAGATGCTTTTACTGAGTACAGAGGTCCACAATGATCCTGTCCCAGAAATCTGTAGAACTCTTGCCCGTCTCACTCATCTGACATTTATCGCACACTTCTTTCCTCTGCAGTCTCCCCTGGCCAGTGTACCTAAGCCTCCCGGCTCTACGTGAGACTGCCCAAAGGCAGAGCACATCCTCCTTCTCCACTGCACCTCCCAAACTACGAGAAGAGCTGGTCTCGGATTGACCAATTTGGCCAAAGTCTGGGCTTCTATGGAGATGGGGTCTGAACCCGGTTCAAATGCATCTGAAGCGAGAGATGGAAAGAAAAGTAATGAAAATTGATCATGGCGTTTGGCCGTATCATTTTCTTGGTTCATTTTACATGGTCTCTACGTTCAGAAACAACTACATCCTACTTTAAATACACACACACACACACACACACACACAAGGAGCTGTGAAGTCGCTCATTACCCTCAGCACGGCCTTTGTTGTGCTGAGTTGAGCAGTGCTGTAACACCGCTTTTGCTGATGAGCACCTACAGCTTGACTTATTTTTTAACCCATGAAAACTCAACCATCAGAAACTCCAACTTGCCAGAGAGCTGCAGTTGGATTGACAGGGAAAATAATATCTACTTTTCCAGTGGCAATGGTGGTGTGCAGTAGCGTAAATGTGTTTTTCATTGTCGAAGGGGTCTGATTTCTTTCATACGGATATTGTTAGGAGGTTGAGGGCTGGTGATGGAGTTAAGATGACAGAAAATGAAGCCACGACAGGACAGACGGCGCAAATGCTTCATGCGCCTCTGGTTAGAGATGAAAGGTGGGTGTGGAGCAAGTACCGGGCTTTCTTAGCTCGGGTCCTTGGAGAGAGATGCTCAAAGCCAGAGTAGAACAAGTACAAGTTAAAAGTGTTCAGTTCTTGGAAATCTGGCTGACGCTTTAGGCCGTATGTGTTAGAAGCAGATCTCGAGGGAACTACCCATCGCGGTTTTGAGGTTTCTGAGTAAAGAGGGAAAACAAGGCAAATGGCACGAGCATCCTGACTGACTTCAGAAGCTGATTTTTATCTGTACGTTTCAGAACTGAATGAAAACGAGGCACTTTATCCACATTTTCTCTGCCGTGTTCGAGTGCTGGTTTAATTTTCATTTTTAAGAGTGCTCCAAACGCTTGCTCTGGATACAGAATGGTCTTATCCTCAGTAATAATTCCCACAAACACCCACCATAAATACGTATAGAGAGCAAACCTACAGACTCATAAACCTTTCTGTGCACTTCTGACATTAATTTGCACGATGAGAATTTACGACATGAACGTAAAATGTAAGTATCATTAAAAATGTAAGTTTTAAATATTAAAAATCATAACCAATTTTCCCTTTTGTTTTTCTCTACAAATATTCTTGAAAAACTATCCACTCATGCACCCAATAAATACTAACTGGGTATGTATTATGGATAAGGCACTTTGCTACAAACACTAAAGAATATAACCTCCCATACCGTATGGTATATATCCTCAAGGATCTTACAAGAGTGGTAGGTAAGACAATACCTACACATAAATCGCTAATGTGAAGCAATACGTTTTAAGAATTGTAAAGTGCTGCAGTCCCAGTGCAGCCAGATTTCAGACTGTCAGACATCCTTCTTAAAGGAAAGCTAATGGAGTGTGTACCATTTGAGCCAGAGAGGTGGGTAAGGTTTCAAAAGATGGAACTGGAAAAGGCATATTCGAAGCAAAAGGCACAGCATGAAAAGAAATATGTGACTGCAGAGGGCAAGGCACGTTCAGGGACCAGTGAGAACGGTCTGACTCCAGCCGTTCTCAACGCAGAGAGTGCCAGCCTCGGCGGGAGCCTCGGAAATTCATGGAGGTGGCTGTGACTGTCACGTGATTGCAGAAGCACAACTGGACTTGGGTGGGCAGAGGCCAGAGATGCTGACTGTCCTGCAGCGCGTGGGACGGTCCTACACGCTGTCCCCTCAGGACTTTTGGAAAACCCATCAGGCAATCAAGTAGGTGAAAAAAAATCTGGTTATAATTACCTGAGCCTACAACCTAACTTAAATATAAACATAAGTTTCTTTTTTTTCCCTAAAGTTTTAACACACTGGATTTTCTAGGAATAAAACTAGCTAGAAGTCAAGGAAAGGGCATACCTTTGGGGTTAGGAATCTTACCAAGAGCTGTGCAACATTCCAGAAAATCTTCAACAGTAATATCACTCTTGGTGTCTACGCCAATAACACACCTGCATCGATCTCAATACGTAGCCATCACACGCGAGATGGTTTTGCACACATTCAAGCAGCTGTTTTCTAGCCTATTCTTCTCCAAGTATTTAGATACAAAACTATATAAATGTAATTTGGGGGATGGGGGTTTTTTGGGCCCCATCCATGGCATGCAGAAGTTCCTGGGCCAGGGATCAACCTCGCTGCCACAGCTTGACCCGAGCTGCTGCAGTGACCCGAGCTGCTGCAGTAACAATGCCAGATCCTTAACCCGCTGAGACACAAGAGGAACAGCAGTTCTGTTTTAAACTTAGTGCCTTGATTTTTCCTTTATACTGCACACACGGCATTGCATCGATCTTCTGGAAATCACCGTGTGGCTGGATACAGAAAACCTGTGAGTTCTTTTCAGTATAGTTAGCGGAGTATTGAGATTTTGTTCTCAGAAGAGAGTGCTCGCTCCAATATGTTCGAGAACTACTGGACCAGAGTGCCTGTAGGAAAGTGACGGGAGATGCAAAGATAAGACTCAGCCAAGTGATGGTGGCCTTGAGAAGGCTATAAGTGACTGGGTAACAACTAGGGCCCCATGAAGGTGACACAACGGAAGGCCCTCATGCTGACATGATCAAAGCTGAGCCTTAGGGAGGACTGAGCTGCAGCTCTGGGCAAAGAGAAACTTAAGAAGAAAGAGGCCGGTGGCTGCAAGAACAGTTAGTAACCCTGGCTTGTCACTACAGTTCCCTCTGTTAAGGTAAGGAAGAGATACTTGTTAGAGAGATATTTTATTCGAAGATCAAAGGACCAAAGGCTTTTGTGGCACTAGTTTTAGGGATAAGGAAGATGGGGAAACTGAAGACACTTAGGATGAAAGATAAAGATCTGGGGGTGGTTCACACACCAACCAAAGTGATGGCTCATGGGACAGCGTCTTAGACGAGCCAATGAGGAAACAGAGAGGAAAGCCGAAGTCAGCACTCTGGGTGACGTCCACTCGTAGGAGGAGGTGGGAGTTTAAAAGATAAAGCAAAAGAGGGAGTTCCCATTGTGGCTCCGTGGGTTAAGAGCCCAACACAGTGTCAGTGAGGATGTGGGTATGATCCCTGGCCTCGCGCAGTGGGTTAAGGATCCAGCATTGCCCTGAGCTGCGGTATAGGCTCGGATCCAGTGTTGCTGCAGCTGTGGTGTAGGCGGCAGCTGCCACTCCAATTCGACCCCTAATCTGGGAACCTCCATATGCCGCAGGGACAGCTGTTAAAAAGAAAAGAGTGAAAGAGAGAAAAGAGTGAAAGAGAAAGCAGAGCGGTCAGACAGGCGGGAGGAAAAGGAGTGGGATCCAGCACAAGCCGAGGATGGGTGGAGGACGTCCCGGACAGGGCTGCGTGCGGTCGAGGCCAGGGCCTGAGAGGGAGGCTGCCCGGAGGGAGGCTCGGGCCCCTGCGGAGCAACCGTCAGAAGACACTCAGCCGGTCGGGCCGGGGCGGAAGCTGGCCCGCAGGAGGCCAGGGCCAGTGGGCGTGAGGAAGTGGCGGCCACAAGACTAAGCGACTCTCTCTAGAAGCCTGGCGGTTACAGAGACGAGAAATAAGATACCAGCTCAAAGGAGGAGGAAAGAAAAGGGACGTTTTGGGATGGCAAGTCGGACCAGATATACAACAAAATGTTGCAGGGACTGGTTTTCTGCTTCCTTAGCTGTCAAATAGACAACCTGAACACCAGGGGCCTTCGCTGCAGCACTAAGATTCTCCGATGAGCGGCTCGGACATACAAACCGTACTGGTCAGGAAATGAAGCATCGAAACAAAAGTCTGTTTTGTGGAAAGAGGATTTATCTTTTCACGGGGTTTCAAGGGGGGAAAACAAACAACCCACTACTAAGAGGTGCCTTGCACAAACTCCAAAGCATGGTCGTATTAACTTGAAGGGTTCACCATGCCCACTGGTGAAGAGGCGTCAAAAGCCAGACTGGCTGTCCTGCTTGGGCACCAGAAAACCCACAGCACTACCACCGTGCGAGACCTGTCCCAGCCCGGCCGGAGCTCAGGCCCAGACGGCGGGGCTAGATTCCAGTCCTGGCCCGGCAACCCACTGGGTTTGAGGACTCCAAGTTCTTTCCTTCTCTTTCCCCTTTAAACTGAAATCATACCAAGAGCTAGCCGAGGGGTTGTCTATATGTTGTTGGGATTAACATCTCAAGATCAGAGTTATTGCTGCAATTTAACAGGCAGGGAAGTGCAGCGTGGAAAGATGAAAAGCCTTTTCCTAAGCTGCTACAGATGCAAAACAGAAGGGGAGTTCCCATCGTGGCCCAGTGGTTAACGAACCCGACCAGTATCCATGAGGACGCAGGTTCGATCCCTGGCCCCCCTCAGTGGGTTAAGGATCCAGCGTTGCCACGAGCTGTGGTGTGGGCCACAGGCATGGCTCTGATCCTGCGTTGCTGTGACTGTGGCAAAGGCTGGCAGCTATAGCTCTGATTTGACCCCTAGCCTGGGAACCTCCATATGCCTTAGGTGCGGCCCTAAAAAGACAAAAAACAAAAAACAAAAAAACACCAGAAGGCAAATGTCTAAGCTAGCATAGAGTGAGCATATCAACTAGACCAGGCTCCTTCTTAATTAGCTGAATAGCTTCTACCAGCTCAGATCAACCAAGTCTTGCTAGTCATCCCTAAGATAAGTGTGGTGCCAAAATGAGTGTTTAAAGAATAAGATTCTTGTGACCAGTGATATCCATCAGTTGCTAAATGCATCATGCAAAACCCCCTAAATACCATATAATTAACCATAAGAGATTAATATTTCAGAAGAATGGATTAAAAGTTGTTTTGTGGAAAATGAGGATTTCTAAAAATTTTCCCAAAAAAATTCTGTTCTACACTTCTGATGGAAAATAAACTTTTGTTCAGGCATGTTAAAAGAAAAATCTGTACATGGAAAAAAAAAAAGTTGTTTCCATTCCACGGTCCTCTTTTTTTCTGTCTGTCTCTCTCTTTTTTTTTAGGGCCACACCCACGGCATATGGAAATTCCCAGGCTAGGGGTCGAATCAGAGTTGCAGCTGCCAGCCTACGCCATAGCCACAGGATCCGATCTGCATCTGTGACCTACGTCACAGCTTGGGGGAACACCACATCCTTAACCCGATGAGCGAGGCCAGGTATTGAACCCACATCCTCATGGACACAGTGTCAGGTTCTTAACCCACTGAGTCTCAACAGGAACGCCCTCCACTGACCTCTTCCGATCTAAGAAGCCTGACCCTCCTAACCTACCAGGCCCACACAGGTTGTGGGGAGAGAAGGGCCTCTGGGGTCTGCTGTCGAGAGGAGGGCACTGCGCTGCTACGGTGCTTTCGGCCAAGGTGTTTTTCCCGGAACTAGGATCCCCAGGGACAAAAGAAAGAGTGTCACACGTAAACTCTAAAATAACTCCCTCGGTTTATAAACATCTCGTACGCACAAAAGATAGTACCTCTTATACTCATATCAGCAAGGCTCTCCTTAAGAGTTTTTGTGGCCAAAAGCAATGATGCAGCCACTTGATAGACAAATGTCCCGGGTCTGTGAGAGGCTGCCATGAGCTCACTGTGCAACAACGTTGTGCTTCACACCCAGAGGCCTTGTCCAGACAACTTAAAAAGCTGTAAAACCATCCGCGGCAACATGAGTGGACCTAGAAATTATCAT
>PVHT021183523.1:17726017-17794878 GCA_004024745.2 Catagonus wagneri
CAGAAACAGACTCATAGACTTTGAAAACCTTACCTCCTCAAAGGGGACAGGTGGGGGGTGGCAGGGAGGGCTGGGGGGGTGGGACTGGCATATGCACACTGAGGTCTGTGGAATGACGGGCCAATGGGGACCTGCTGTGTAGCACAGGGAGCTCTACCCCGTGTTCTGTAATCGTCTATATGTGGGAAAAGAATCTGTAAGACAACAGATGTGTGTATACGTATAAGTGAATCACTTTGTTGTACAGCAGAAATTATCACAACCTTATCAATTATACTTCCATAAAACTTTAGAAAATAAAAAAAAAACCAGTAAATCCACCTAAAACCCAGTTATCAAAATGACCACCTCTGCTGTCACTAACGACACGAGGATATTCGGGTAAAAGGAGCGAAGCGAACGGACAGGCTACGCGTCTGCTCAATCCTAGACAGACTCTGAAGGAGGAAAGCCCTGCGTTTCCTGTAAGAAAATGAGCACTGGATAGTGCTGAGATACTGGTCCCGGCTGGTTTTCCCAGTTCTGTGAAGAGCAAAGTAAAAGACAGAGTCATCTGGTTAGAGGCAGCCCCTGCCGAACGAGGGCGGCTGTAGACAGAGCTTCAGAAGGCTTCTCGAAACGGAATCAAGGGTTTGCATTTCATTGTGCTTTAGTCTCATGTCATCAGCCTAGTCCACGAAAGGGGGTGGTTTCGGGGGGGTTAGCAATCACTTTACAGTTCGTTTACTCTGCTCGTTCAAGTAAAGGACTACCTGACAGGTACTGAGCAGGCAACCTGTACATGGGGACAAAATGACAGAGTTCCCGATAGAATCTATAAACGTTCATTGAGGAGCCCACTTATCTCCACTGGTGAGAACGTTTTTTTCTAATTTTCAACTCCATCCACAGTGAGTCCAACTCATTGTCAGATTAGTCTAATTTTGCCAATGAACCAAGATCAAAACACTTCCACTAATTTATTTATTAAAATAAAGACCCAAGAGTTCCCATTATGGCTCAGTGTGAAACCAGTCTGACTAGTATCCATGAGGAGCAGGTTTGATCCCTGGCCTCGCTCAGTGGGTTAAGGATCTGGAGTGGCTGTGAGCTGTGGTGTAGGTCGCAGATGCAGCTCGGATCGGGTGGTGCTGCGGCGCAGGCCGGAAGCTGTAGCTCTGATTCAACCCCTAGCCTGGGAAGCTCCATATGCCAAGGGTGTGGCCCTAAAAAGACTAAATAAATAAATAAATAAATAAATAAATAAATAAATATCTGGATCTGAGTATTTCACTGTATTGTCCCCAAGCAATACGATCCAGCCGGAGAAGAAGAACAGATAAACTGAGCTACCCTCTTCTTGCTGGGGGAACACTAAACCTAAAGACAAAAGGAACAAAAGTCAGAAGAGAACCCTACTGTATAGCTCAGGGTCCCAGATCCAGTCTCTTGGGCTAGACCGTAACAGAGGATAATCTAAGAAAGGGAATGTGTGCATATGTATGACTGGGTCACTCTGCCATGCAGAAGAAATTAGCACAACATTGTAAATCAGCTATACTTTAAGAACGTAAAAAAAAAAAAAGGAAAAACAAATTAGCGTTCCAAGAAAAAGCATTTAAATACATGTGATAATCACTGTACAGCTTCCTTTGGTTTACGACTACGACACTTTCGCTGAGGGAATCCATCAGTTTTAACTCTGCTGAAAAGACAGAGGAAAAAAACCCAACATACGCCAAATGAAATACAGACTAATGCGGGGAAGGTTTTCCCTCCCCAGCTAGAAAGGAAATCTCGCCGTCCTTTTGCAATAATAAGGGAACTTAAAAAGCCCTAATGTCAGCCTGTTTAGCAGAGAGCCCAGCCTTTAGTGTTTCCTATTTATCCCATCAATTCACTCACTTTTTAACATGTCTGAGGATGATAAAAATGCTTCTTTGTATAGGCTTTTCCTCCTGCTTCTATATGGAAAGAGTGTATTTCTATTGGAGAGCAATGGTGTGCATTTTATTATATGAGAGGGTATCAACAAGGCTTTTGTTACCTGTGCTCCCAAAACCAGAAAGAAAGACAAAGAAGTGACCCAGGAACAAAGCCAACCGATAGTAGCTTCCTCCTGTTTACAAGTCACTGATCAATATTTGGTGGAGAGAAAATCTGGCCGGGACACGCTCGCTCCTGTTTCAGGTCAGATGCACACAGTGGCTGCAGCTCTGGGAAGCTGCTGGTTCCACCGCATCCTTCACACAGGTCCAGACGGGGACGATTTCAGCCTCGGCCCATCAGAGTCTGGGCTTAAGCAAGTAACTTGTTTCTCTCCTTCCATGAGCACAGAGGGACGCTATCACCCTGTGGCTCATAAAAAGGATGCCAAGTGGTGATGCTTTCCAGACATCAGTGCCAAAATTAACTCGCGGTTGGTGCCTACTTGCCCACGTTTCATTCCGAGTTCAAGTTAGTTGCTCTGAAAGGGAGAGGTTTACTCTTGTACACATTTTGCTTTCGACCCCCAAAACCATGGCAAGAAATTAATCTTAACCGCTGAACATCTGCTTTAAAACCCAAACCCACGTCCATCATCTTAATGACATCAATTACAAATATACTGGTTATAAAATTCTATTGTGAATGGTTGCAGAGCGTCACCACACAAACCATGAAAGCCAGAGTCCTGGTCCTGGTTGAATTACTCAAAACAATAGTTGACAAATTAGTGAGCACTCGTTACTGCAGGCCTGAAGTTAGGTTTTAGCTGATTCAAGAGTTCCCTTATGCATCTGTCCATTCCCACCTAACTCCATAGCTGCATCACCACGTGGTCTCCTACAGATATGCACAGACTTGTAAGAACATCAACATCCAGGAAGAACAAAGGCAGAATTAGCCACACGCCCCCCACAGCTTAATGCTGAATGGGTGACAGTGGACCAGCCTCACCCTCTTCTGAATATTCCCTTGGGAAAGATCGCATCAACACTTCCCACAAGGCAAGAACAGGCTGCTTCACTGATATAAATAACTCTGCTGTGCTTTACATGGAGTAAACTTCCATGATTTAACACCCATTTCCTTAAGACACACTGTCAGAGACGGAACCTTTTCTTCCCTTTATTTTATTTATTTATTATTTATTTGTCTTTTCAGATCTGCACCTGCGGCATATGGAAGTTCCCAGGCTAGGAGTTGAATCGGAGCTACAGCTGCCGGCCTACATCACAGTCACAGTAACGCGGGATCCGAGCCACATCTTCGACCTACACCACAGCTCACGGCCACATGGGATCCTTAACCCACTGAGCAAGGCCAGGGATTGAACCCACATCCTCATGGACCCCAGTCGGGTTTGTTAACTGCTGAGCCACGAAGGGAACTCCCCGCCCTGGGAACATTTTTCAGGCTACTAATTAATGCCTACTGACGAGTCATGTTTTTTGAAAAATTGCAGCCAGAGACTAATTTGGTTAACTCGCTTAACAGATATCACAGATTCGTGGAGCAAACTATTTAACGGGCACAGCAGAACAGACGGAATCCCAGGAAGATATAATCCCTCCCAGAACAAAAAGACAGAAAGAAATGAAAAGGAAACTTAAGCCGGGTCTGTCAGTGTGGCTTCCTCCCACACATTTCCTGCCATCAAGGGTTCACAGTGTGCGCTCAGAACAGAGCTGGGAAGCGGGCCCAGGGGAGGGCCAAACAGCAACGGCACATAGCAGGTGCTCAGTAAATGCCTGCTGACTGTATGCAGACTCCGGGCTCCTGCACTTTCCTTCCCCACGGTGTTGAGACTGAATCTAATGGCACGTAAACTCCCCAGCCTCAAGGTTCCATCAAGCTTGCTCCTCATCACGCTCAGGTGGCGGACAGACCTCAAGCCTCTTTGCCTCCGTCTGTTCCCTGCCTCCTGCTTCTGCCTCCGGTTCCTTCTGCTTCCCCCTCCAAACTAAAGCATGCCAGGTGCACCCCAGCACAGGGGCTCTTCCGTGGACAGAGGCAGAATTTGCTACAGTCCCCCCGAAAGTCCACGTCACGGAGAAATCCAAAGCTTTCCACTTTCAACTCTCCAGCTGGCAAACCCACAAGGCTGGCCTCCCACCAACCCCGTGGCTGGAAGCCTGCTCATCCCCACACATGCTGCACTCCGCTCCCGCCTTTAACTCTCAACTCCTCCTTCACGCCGTACGATCACCCCACCCCACTTCCCAGTGCCCCCTTTTATTTCCTTTTTTGGCAACAAAAAAAAATGTGAAAGTTCCGGTGCCTGGAATCAAACCCGCACCACCAAAGCGACCCAAGTTGCTGCAGTGCCCATGTGGATCCTTAACCTGCTGCATCAGCAGAGAACTCCCCTCCCCTGTCCCTTTAATGAAGGTCTGCGTTCACTCAGTAATTCATACCCACTTTCTCGGGGACTCAGCTTCCTCCACATGATCACGCCCTTCTTTAGAGTTTCTACCACGTACTGAGGATGTTAAGACTTTTACTTGCATGTGGCAGCTGACAAGGGACACATGATACACTATGCCCCATAATCACCATCAGAGGCAGGTTTCATTATTCTCATTTTTCCATTGATGACACCAAGGCCCCGAGGGACAGAGGGGTTTGTCAAGGACACTCACTCGTGACAGGGCCGTACTGGGGCTCCAGGTGTGTAACAAACGAAGTGCCAATGTTCTTTCTGTTGTGCCACCTCCTTCTTGGTCCTGCCCACTTCTGTTATCCCCTTACGGATTACCTCTCAAAAGGGGTCGACTTTCTAGAACCCTTCCCCCCTCCCCCAAAAAAGGAGAAAGAAAATAATAAGCTACCGAGTTCCCTTGTGGTGCAGCAGATTAAGGATGTGGTGTTGTTGCTGCTGTGGCATGGGTTCAATCCCTGGTTTGGGAATTTCCACATGCCGAAGGCGTGGCCAAAAAAAATGTAGGCAGTAAAAAAAGCTGAATCATGAAAGAAAGAGAAAGAAAGCAAAGGAAGGAAGGAAAGAGAGAGAGAGAGAGAGAGAGAGGGAGGGAGAAGGAAGGAAGGAAGGAAGGAAGGAAGGAAGGAAGGAAGGAAGGAAGGAAGAAGAAAAAACAGAGAGGGAAAGAAAGAAGGAGGGAGGGAGAAAAGAAGAAAATAACAACCTTGGTTTTTTGCAGTGATGGCTACACAACTTAAAAAATTTGCTAAAATATCACTGAACTGAACACTTACAATGGGTGAATTTTCCGGCATGTAAATTATACCTCAATAAAGCTGATAAAATAACCTCTAGGAAAAAATAAAAAGCCCTTTTCCCACCTGCCCTTAAACTTCACCAGATCATCTTGTGAACCTGTCCTTCCACGGACACCGAGGGTTTCCGTGCTGCCAAACCCGATCGGCGGAATCTGACACCGTTGGTGATGTTACCCGGGAACTGAGTCCCTCGCTTCCAGGACACCACAGGCTCCGGGCCCCTCCTGCTCACCGACCGCACCCGCTCAGTCTCCCTCACCAGCCCCTTCTCCCAATTCCAATTCTCAAATGTGTTTCTTTCAGTCCCGTGGCTCTAAATACCCTGCTGCTCATTCTGTAGCCTAAGCTCCAGACTCACTGTCTAGACCAGTAAGATCTGATCTTCCAGCCCAGAGGTGGTTCCCTGCCCCCAACCACCTCTGCAGCCGGGGGGCTCTACCACTGTCCCCCTTCACTCCGACAAAGCCACCCTGGCCTCAGTGCCACTCCTTAAACATGCCAGGGACTTAGCACCAAAGCCTTTGCTCCTATTTATTTATTTATTCATTCATTTATTTATTTTTGGTCTTTTTAGGTTAGGGCCACACCTGTGACATATGGAAGTTTCCAGGCTAGGGGTTGAATCAGAGTTGCAGCTTCTGGCCTCCACCACAGCCACAGCAACACCAGATCTGAGCCACGTCTATAACCTACACCACAGATCCTTAACCCCACTGAGTGAGGCCAGGGATCAGATCCGCATCCTCACAGACGCTATGTTGGGTTCTTAACCCTCTGAGCCACATCAGGAACACCAAATATCTCTCTCCTTTTTTTTTTTTTAACTTGTTATGGTCGCACCCGCAGCATATGGAAGTTCCCAGGCCAGGAGTTGAATCAGAGCCGCAGCTGCAGCAATGCCAGATCCTAACCCACCGAGCAAGACCAGGGATCAAGCCTACATCCTCATGGATACTGGGCGGGCTCCTCACCTGCTGAGCCACAATGGGAACTCCCCAATGCCTTTGCTCTTGACATTCCATTTCCTGCATCCCTTCCCCATGTGTAATTCAGGTCTCTGCTCCAGTGTCATCCCATCAGCAAGGCCTGCCTGACCTCCATAAAAAGAGCACCTGCCCGCTACGGTCTCTGTCCCCTGCCTCGATTTCCTCTAAAGCACTTGTCACCACCCTGCATACCTGCATAGTATGCTTTGATTTGTTGGCTAAATGTCTGCATCTTCCAACAGAATGCAAGCTCCACAGGGGAAAGAAATCTCTCTCTCTCTCCTTTTTTTTTTTTTTTAAGGGCTGCATCCACAGCATATGGAAGTTCCCAGACTAGGGGGCGAATGGGAGCCGGAGCCGCAGCCACGTCAATGCTGGATCCGAGCCACGTCTGCAACCTACACCACAGCTCACGGCAACACCGGATCCCCAACCCACTGAGCGAGGTCAGGGACTGAAGCCACATCCTCATGGATACTAGTCAGATTTGTTTCCACTGCACCACAACGCCACCCTCCCGAAATCCGTCTCTTATTCAAGGCTATCTCCCTAACACCTAGAAGACTGTCTTGGCATATAGCAGGACTCAATAAATACTTGCTAAAGGAATGAACATATGATAACATCACACAAATGAATACCTATGTACCATCTAGTTGTTGGGTAATTATAGGTGTGTTCACCTAAACCATAGTTTAATTCCTTAAGGACAACCTTTTGCCTTACGTTGGAAATCTGTATGTAGTTTTCACAGTTGTGGGCACACTGCAGGTGCTCAATAAAGATTGTGAGGTGCTGCCTGACTGATATGAGCAATGCAGAGAAAAGCAGGACCAGAATTTCAAGGATAATCAGGTCGTCATTTTTAAGTAATTCTATGTGTGCAGATTTTAACAAAAAAATTAACGGATATAACCCCTGTCCTGTGGGAATATAGTTTTATGATACTGAAAATAAAGTCATAATAAACATGGAATAAAAAGTATGTAAGTAATTAAAAATGTCAGACCCTTATGTCAAGAACCCAAGCAGAAGTAAATTCGACTAAAAGAGAGAAGAATAGCGGTTGAGGCTAAAGAGGGAGTATGGGATTTTAACTCAAGAAATAAGAACTGAAGAATGCTCCACGCAAAAGGGGAAAGGGGAGTCAGTGGAGAGAGGAAGGAAGAAGGCGGTGGTTCAAAGCCACAGGTCCCTGTCAGGTTTTAGAACCGAGACCACAGCAGCACATCCCTGCCAACAACTTTGTTTTGAGAGGATGGATGTGGACCTTGAGGTTCGGCATCAGTGGCACCACTGACTTGAGAGTCAGAATCATTAGCAAAAGAGCAGCAGCTCTGGAATTTCAGGGTGTTGGAAGGTTCTACAATATTTCCAGATCACTCCCTTTTTTTTTCTTTTCTTTTTACAGCCGTCCCTGTGGCATATGGAAGTTCCCAGGCTGGGGTCTGAATCAGAGTTGCAGCTGCCGCCCACGCCACAGTCATGGCAACGTGGGATCCAAGCTGCATCTGCGACCTACACCGCAGCTTGATGCCAGATCCTTAACCCACCGAGTGAGGCCAGGGACTGAACTCGCATTCTCACGGGGAGGATGCTGGGTCCTTAACCTGCGGAGCCACAGCGGGAACTCCCTCCAGATCACTCTTAAAACCATTCTCCGTCCTGTCTCAGCTCATTCCCGGTTACGTTTTATTTACAAAATGAGTGTGTGAAACGTGACAAGTTCACTGAGCTAACTGCTGGATGATTCCTTTAGCAGTCTGCTATTCACATATTTTCGGTGGAATTTCTTATACCAGAGACGGAAAATAATCAAGGAAACGATTTTTTTTTGTTGACTTAATGTACATGACAAAAAGGAATAGAAACTAAAGAAGGTCATATTGCATTTGCCATTTAACACGTTTCGGGTACTGAGTAAAGGGACAATTTGTGGAGGCAATCACAGCTGGTTCCTTAGTAACCCAGTACTTCCTTGTGACGTTTCAAAGTTACAGAAGCAAAATAGGAGAGAGTTTCCAGGTGGTGCGTGTGTTAAGGATCTAGCACTGTCACTGCCATGACGCGGGTCACTGCTGTGGCACAGATTTGATACCTGGCCTGGGAATTTTTATAGGCCATGGGTGCAACTCCAAAAAATAATATAAATAAAAATAAAAGTGAAATATGCCCTCTAGGTATTTCATCAAGAATTTAAGATACTTAACAAATACTCTGCATTGCCTCTGATTAGCACTGGATTGTTTCCCATTTCCTGCTCCAGAACACATCATTGCCCCTGTCACATAAGCATCTTCATTTGTCTTTGTCCTAGTCCAGCACCGCGAGCTTCCTATCTTATAAACAGGGAAAATGCCCTTTAGAACAATGTCAGCAACTTCAGAACTGCCCCAGGGTTTTGGACCACAGTGACTGACTGAGCCTCTTATTTTTTCCCCTCAGTCACTTGCCCCCCTGAGCCAAGTAACTAACCTCAGGTGGCTTATTTCCTCCACCTGGCTCTATGGGACAGACTCCCCAACTTATGGTGGCTGTGTCTTTATCACTACTGCACAGAGCCTGCCAACGTAAGAAGCCAGGCGCTAGAAAGACTGGTCTCCTTGTGGCAAGCTTTGAATAAAAAATAGTAATTCAAATGACATTTCCAGGCAGACTAAGCAGCTTAACACAAAGTGTATGTTAAGTAGCATCCTCCTTTTCTTCCAGGCACTCTTATCAACAGAGGATGTTTCAGATTTCAGGGTTTTCTTTTCTTTTCTTTCTTCCATTTTTTTTTTCATCTTTTTAGGGCATATGGAAGTTCCCAGGCTAGGGGTCTAATCGGAGCTGTAGCTGCCAGCCTGCGCCACAGCCACAGCAACGCCAGATCGGAGCCTCATCTGCAACCTACACCACAGCTCACGGCAACGCCATAGCCTTTATTTAACCCACTGAGCGAGGCCAGGGATCGAACCCACAACCTCATGGATATTAGTCGGATTCTTAACCCACTGAGCCACAACAGGAGCTCCCTAGGCTTCAGGAGTTTCTAAGACGCTTGAATCTACTTTCTACCATCTTTGATGAAAAAATGGGAAAAGCACTGTCTGACACTGGATCTTCCTTCCACTTGCCCTTCACCAGACACCCAGGCTCCCAAGGACACGGGCCAGGTGGGAACAACTAGTCCACCCACTGACTGAGCCACCCCTGAAGCCTTTTTCGGTTGGGAAAGAGGAACCACTGCCTTTTCTTTCCGCTCCTGACCATGAGTGAGCTGCTAAACTGAAGAGACAAACTCTTTTCCTACCCATATGTTCCTCTATCGATTGATTCAAATTGCTTTTTTTTTCACTTGTCCTTGATTCCTATGTACTTTTGCAAAAAAAAAGGCATATAAAAACTGGTTAATTTTTCTAATTAGAGTAACCTCTATTTTGACTCTGGTAGTGTTTTCTGTACTTTTCTTTCAGTTCTCAGCAGGAAACTTTTCTCTTCTTGAATTTGGTTTGAGTCACTCTAAACTGGTTTTAAATATTAAATGTTCAATCGAGATGTGTGACCTTGAGTCAGTCCCTTAAGGTCTCCCAGCTTCTTCCTCCCTGGCAAAGCCACACCTTGTCTGCCTACTTCACAGAGTTAATGAGAAATCAAAAGAGTCAACATAAACTTTGGAAAGTTTATGTTTATGTCACAGCACATGACATCCTAGGCTAAGGCACACAGGACCACCCTAAAGGAGGGCATATGGAGAAGAAGCCACCAAGAAGCTTGAGAAGAGACCCAGGATACCCTCAAAGCGTGATTATGGCACCAGGCATAGCATCTTCTTGGTCATTTAGCATACTGGACATCACATGAGCTCCTATAAAAGCAGAATAAAGGCGAAAGGAAAAGAGACAAGAAGAAAAGGAAGAGAAAGTATATTCTGAGACAGGCAACTCCATCAGGAAGTAATAATCCCATGAGCTATTACATATTTAAAGAAACTAGAATATGAACATTTATGCCAATTTTTATAAGCTGATTTTCATGAAGTTTATCTTTACCAGACAGATTTACCATTTTGAGATTAAACATCAGCGTACAGCCCCATTCTTTCTAGTAAGTAAAAAATAAAATCAGCTTGGAAGACACGAGCCAACTTTTGTAAAATGAAGTCTGTAAACACATGCGTTCACTTAGGAAAAACATAAAAAATAAATACATCAAAACAGCAACTGGGGTTACCTTTAGCGGTGAATTTCAAGTGACTTTTACTTCCTTTATACTGCCCAAATTTCCTGCAATGTTTACAACACATCTTTCTTTGCAAAAGTTAAATTAAATGTTATTGTGAGCGGATAAGCCACGGTATATCCAGACAATGAAACTCGGTGTTACAAGAAATGAGCTGGCAAGCCATAAAGACGCGGAGGAATCTTAAACGCGTATCACTAAGTCAAAGAAGCCAGTGTGCAAAGGCTACATACTGTGTGACTCCAACTGTATGACATTACGAAAAAGGCAAAACTAGGGAGACAGGGAACCGATCAGGACTTCCAGGGCTGGAGGATGAGTGGGGAGAGATGCATAAGCAGAGAGGATTTTTTAGGGCAGTGAACTCATCATGAAACCACCACGGTGGACACATGGCATTATGTATTTGCGAAAACCTACAGAATGGACAACACCAAGAATAAACTGTAATGAAAAATCAGGACTTGGGGTGATAACGACACATTAAATCACTGAAGGTTCATCAACGGTAACAAGCGCTCCGCTCGGTGCGGGGTGCGGGGGTGGGGGTGTTGAAGGTGGCGCGGAGGCTGTGCACAGGGCGGGCAGGGGCTTTGCAGGAAATCTCTCTACCTTCTTCTCACTTTTGCTAAACTAGCCCTTAAAATTAAATCTTAGGAGTTCCTATTGTGACTCAGCGGTTAATGAACCCGACGGGTATCCATGACGATGCGGGTTCAATCCCTGGCCTCACTCAGTGGCTTAAGGATCCAGCGTTGCCGTGAGCTGCGGTGTAGGTCATACACAGATGCAGATTGGATCTGGCGTTGCTGTGGCTGTGGTGTAGGCCGGCGGCTGCAGCTCTGATTCGACCCCTACCCTGGGAACCTCCCTATGCCATGAGTGTGGCCCTAAAAAAAAAAAAAGACATCCCCAAAAATAGATGAAAATTAAATCTTAAAAATTAAGGGTTATTTAAAATGTTAAGAAGAAACTGGGTGGCCCTGAACATCGTATGGACTTTTGTTACTATTCCCGCAAATGTTCTATTTTCACCAAACCAGCATATTTTCCACATAATCGAAACTACCAAAAATAAAAGTGTGACTCCTTCTCTACCTTGGCAGGACACCAATCCGCAATGGTATTAAAGACCAAGGGGAAAAAGAAATAAATACCATATAGTAGGTAAGAATACTTATTTCTCCTGACTAATAATAATTCCAATTTCTCTAAGAAGAAAAGATGCCTGAATAAAGTTAAGCAAGGCTGGTGTGTTTGTGTGTTGGGGGGGGTCCAACGTGTTCTCGCCGGTCGTCATGGGAGACCTCTTTATTCCAGTCCCTCACCTTGCACCCTAGTCCTTCACACTTTACACTGTACTAGGGACAAAGCAAATGACCACAAATAGTACATGAGCCTAAGGTTTGCCTTAACCTCTGAAAGAAATTTCTAGAAAGCTTCCTCCCCACACTACTCACAGAAATTCAAAGCCTTTGGTATCAAGCAGCAGAAAGCCTACGGACCAGAAGTCAGAAAACAGAATCGACTTTCCTATCGTGAAAGAAGTGGGTCAGTTAACGCGAGCCCACGGGCCTCAGTTTCCTCATTTGTTAAAGCCAAGTTAATGGACATGAGGCATCCAGCACGGAGTTTTTGTCCTCCCCAGCCCACTCCCAACACATACACTGCATTTTATTATTATTATCATTATTATTGGCCCTGACCGAGGCATATGGAAGTTCCTGGGCCAGGGATTAAATCCAAACCACAGCAGTGACAATGCTACATCCTTAACCTGCCAGGACACCATGAACCAGCCCCCGCAACACACATACTTTTTTTTTGCTTTTTAGGGTGGCACCTGAAGCAGACGGAAGTTCCCAGGCTAGGGGTTGAATTGGAGTTATAGCTGAAGGCCCACGCCACAGCCACAGCAACACGGGATCCAAGCCACGTCCGAGACCTTACACACAACTCACAGCAACGCCGGATCCCTGACCCACTGAGCAAGGGCCTGGATTGAATCCACATCTTCACGGACACTAGCCAGGTTTGTTTCTGCTGCGCCACAACAGGAACTCCCCCCACACACTTTAAGTTGGATGCGTTTTGTTACACTCCACTCGGCATGGGGCCCCTTCCTTTGAGTCAAAATGTACTTGGAAGCCCATCTGGTGACGCAGAGATGGGCTCGCCCACTCCGGTCCAAGGAAGCGGTGCCGAGCGAGGTGCCGGGAAGGAAGCAGGTCTGGTGATGGACAAGGAAGCGAAGAGAATGGGGTGACAGGACAGACTGAGATAAAACAGGAGAGGGCAGGGCTGAGTTCTCAGTGAGGGCACAGGAGATGCAGATGTGGCTCGAGAGGGGACAGCTAGCAACAAAGTATGATTTACCAGTCATGAACTTACAAGTTCAAAAAAAAGTTCCCTATGAATTAAGCGCTTTATGCCCTGATACATTCAAAATAGTCTTGTGCACTACCCTTAGCTTGATTTCTGATTTTACTGTGGCTCGTTCAAGTTCAGTTCTCCAAGTTAGCATTCAGAGGCTCTAACACAGAGCAGGCTTGCTAAAAATGCGTGCCCAGTTAACGCAGAAATAAAAGATAAAAGGAGTTCCCTGGTGGTCTAGCGGTTAGGATTCAGTGCTTTCACTGTTGCTGCCCAAGTTCAGTTTCTGGTCTGGGAACTTAGATCTCACAACAACAAGCCGCTGCACATTGCAGCCAAAAAAAAAAGAAAAAAAAAGGACAGACAGATAGATAGACAGACATATATATGTGTGAACATCTATATAAACTTTTCCTCCTAAAGTTAACTTATTTTTATCACCAAAGTCATGGTGAATCAAAGGATCTAAGTATCATTAGAATTTCACTGCCTCGATACAGGTGCTTCCTTAGGTGCACAGAAGTCTAGAGATCTCAGATCTTAACATACAAATAGAAATTTTTTAAAAGCTGTTCTTCTCAATAATGCACAAACCATGAGTTATCCAACAGCCTGGCTAAATGTGCAAGAGGTTGGTGTGATTCCATTTTCCTGAGGTTAAAAACTACCTAAATTCATTCCAAGAACTGGCCAAAGAGAACCTGGGTTAGAACAGGAAGTAGAACTCAGCTATAGTTTGCCTTCAGGAGCTCGGTGGAGTGGCAAAAAAAAAAAAAAAAAGGTTGTATTCCAAGAGACTTTTTGGTGCAATTTATTCCTATTTGCAAAAGAATGACAGGGGGCCTATATAAATGAGCCAGCAACGCCACCCAGTCCTTCAAACACAATCATCCCCTCCCTCCGCGTAAAAGGTTTTATTTACTGCTAAATTTGACTCACCCTGCTGAGCGCCTGGCCCAGAGGCACATAACGAAGTGGCAACCAGCAGGAGCATCTATCTAGACGGTCAGATTTCCTTCCTCTGGTCAGTGTGCGCCACAAATCTCATGCTGCAAAAGCGACATCTCAGTCTTCAGGGTCATTTTTTTTTTTTTTCCAATTAAGTTGCAACTTTTTGTTGACTTGTATTTGAACCAAAGAGAATGAAAAAGTGGAGACTCCACACCAGAGATGGGCTTCTCCTGAGTTGCCGTTCGGGGTGGAGGGTGGACCCGCAGCAAAAGCGGATGCCTGAGGCTGTTGTATCTTCCTTTTCTAAGACGAACGTCTATTCATCCGCCACCATGGGGCCGGTATGTGACAGGCACACTACCACCAAAGAGAATCCTCCGCACAGCTCCTAGATAAGCTGGATGAAAACAAAGCGGGAAGGGAAAGCTTTCCTGCCAGGGTGAGTCCGGCTGCTTGGTTCCACCAAGGAACAGTGGCATCAAGGGCTCAAGATACAGAGAACCAATACAGAAGAGATTAAAAAGGGACCAAAAAAGGACTTCCCTGGTGGCCTAGCGGTTAAGGATCCAGCGTCGTCACTGCTGTAGCTCGGGCACGGCTGTGCCACAGGTTTGATCCACGGAACTTCCGCATGTCAAAGGTGCAGCCAGAAAAGGGGAGGAGGGACAAGATACACTCTGGACATGATCCAGTGGGGACCAGTGCTACATTCTGGTCCATCGATGCTTTCCTAATTATAGAATCCAAAACCTCCTGTATCCCTGGCCTCCACACATTTCCTTGCAAAGTCTGATCCCAGCCAGCAAGGGAGAGTTCCTGCAAACACCCAAGGAGACCCCCGCATGGGAAGCACCCCGCTGCCACTCCAAGAAGCGATCAAAGCACAGAACCTTCCACCAGCTCGCCGTCCAAATCATCCACTTCTGCTCCCTCTACATCGTAGGATCTTTACAAAAACCTGTCCTTCCTGACGATGCTTTAGACACGATCGTGGCCATGGGGCCAACCCTCTACGAAGCCGCGACCACCGGACACTCTCACTCTGTCTCTATCACAGTTTCCCTAAAGGAGAAGAGAGGTTGGTTCATGAGTCGAGTCCTCAGGGAAGCAAGGCGCTCAAGGGAGAAGAGATAGCCAGTTTCTGTGGACACAGCGAAGGGACTTCTGTTGCTTCAGATAAACCAATATGTGGCCAGTTTCACAGCTCACTTCTTGGAGAAATAGAGCCGGCCTCTGTTCACAGTATTTCAGAGGTATCACAGATAATAAGGAACACATGGCCATATTTGCATAATGAAGCGACTTTTCCTATCACAAAGGACTCAGGAGAGGGCTCCCTTTTTTTTTTTTTCTTTTTCTTTTTACGGCCATACCTGTGGCATATTGAAATTCCCAGGCTAGGGGTCAAATCAGAGGTGCAGCTGCTTGCCTACAAAACAGTCACAGGAACGTGGGATCCGAGCTACATCTGCGAACTACGCCTGCAGCTTGTGGCAATGCCGGATCCTTAACCCAATGAGCAAAACCAGGGATCGAACCCACATCCTCATGGACACTGTGTCAGGTTCTTAACCCATCAAGCCCCAACGGGAACTCCTGAGGGCTCATTTTTATAACAGGAGTAAACTATACCTCTTGTCAGTTGTTTTCCTCTCGACAATCAATCTCTTGACCTCAAGAGCACAAAAGGGCCACTGACACCCTTCAGGTCACTTCCTTCTATGATAGAGACAACTGTAAGTTTTAAGAATCCTTAGAAGGGATTTTTGAAAATAAATTATCTGGGGGTGAGAGGTATGGAAGACCCAAATGTAGAAATCACAGAAATAATTCAATATAAAGTCCTAAAGTGCCAAAGCCACTAAAAAGATATCACAGACAAAGAAAAAAGGAGACCCAGTGGCTTCTGACCCAACCATGGACTAGGAGTGGCTCTCCAAAGGTCGCTGATGCCTTGGAAGGGTCAAATGCCATGACTCCAAGGTCGGCTGTGCTTAATGAACCCAGGAGCCCAAGTCACTCTGGGAGGAAAGAAAAATATTTCTGAGTATTTTTCTGAGTCTTTTTCTGAGTATTTTTCCTTTCCCCCGGCTTAGCACCACACCCTCCTAGCCTTCTTCCCAGCAGTGTCACCTGTTTCAAAGTCTGTCTCTTTCGTGTCTTTGATTATTTTTTTTCCCTCTAGAGAAAATTAGTTCAAAACAAAGAACCCGTCTGAGAACACGACGCGTGTGCACCCTGCTTTTCACAGTTGCATCAGGGAGCTGTGAGGGCCAGCAATCCACAGAGTGCTCATTTATTGCCGTAAAAGTTGCTCAGACAGGTATTGAACCAGTGAAAGAGTGGATTAAGGAATAAGTTTTAAAAGCAAAACCCTGACACTTGGCTTCACAGAGCAGGGGTAACCCAGGAAGCCGGGCTCTTGGCTGCCCCGTAGCTGGGGCTCCGCGCTGCAAAGATTCGCTTTCTCAGAGTCGCTCCGCTCAACTTCTTCACGGCCCTGCCAACTTTTAAATGCACAAAGGTTTCTGTTTTCAGAAATAAATCCTGCCTATTTCCTCCCTCCTTCCTTCTCTGTGCCGATAAATTCCTTGAGGGTGAGTTTCTGGACTGCCTCTCTCTAGCTCCAGGTTATATGAACTCTGGTGTCACCTGGAAATGTTTTTAATTTCTCCCAGTAGGGAGGGAATAGGGAAAAACGAATCGACTTCATAAAGCTTTACCTTTTGAATCTGGCCTCTGCAAGTCAAATAAACCTGTGTTTTTCTAACGATAAAAGTCTCTCCCTCACTCGGCCCCAAATTCTTAATAACGCATCTATTCTGATTATCGATAACATTTTGTTTCTGACCATGTGGCGGATCTGTTCCTCTTTTTCGTCATATTTTTCTCAATTAAAGATTCTAATGGCCATTGAAGCAAGACAAATTACCCTCATCATTTATGTCTACAAACCTCTGTGACTCTGAGCTTCAGAATTATAATGGGAAACAGAAATCAGGCCTTTGATTTTAAAAGCAGAAAGGTGGCACTTGGTTGCACTTCATAAACGCACAGAGAATCACGAGAACGGAAAGGATGTGAAGGGAAAGCCCTCCAGTCAAACCCTCGGCCTTCAGCCACCCGGTCTATTTAACAATCGCTAGAGTCAAAAAGTTCTTCTTTAAATCTAACCTAAATCTATCATGTTTCCGTGAAAACCTATTTTGTCTCCGGCTGTGCCAGAAACAAAACAGCTGGTCACCATACACAGCTTAATAACTCCTCATAATTTTGAACTCTATTATTAAGTCATTTTTTCAGTCTCCTCTTCTTGAAGCTACATAATCCCAAGTCTTTCAACTTAGAGGCTCAATTTTACAGTCCTTTAATCATCATCAATGCTCTTCACTAAACATTCTTAAGTTTTCCATGTTGCTCTTATGTTTTCAAACCCAGCTCACCTTTGGCACGGCTTCTCATCGTCTCTAAAAACTCAAGAGTTTCGTGCAATACAGACAACCCACAGAACCTACTTGAATAGGTAACCGACGGCTTTGTTTTTAGTTCTTTTGGGTACAAACCTGCTCCTTCAGCTCCTTCTCTAAGTAAAACATTTTTGGAGTTCCTGTCGTGGCTCAGCGGAAATATAACTAGCATCCATGAGGACGCAGGTTCGATCCCTGGCCTTGCTCAGTGAGTTAAGGATCCGGCGTTGCCCTGAGCTGTGGTGGAGGTTGCAGACACGGCTCAGATCCCGCATTGCCATGGCTGTGGTGTAGACCGGCAGTTGTAGCTCTGATTCAACCCCTAGCCTGGGAACCTCCATACACAGTGAGTGTGGCCCTAAAAAGACAAAAAAAAAAAAAGGCATTTTCTTTGGGAACCAGTGTTCTCACTCCTGCTCCGTGTTCCTCAGCAGAGCTTTTCAAGGCCTTTCTCAACCCGCTTTCCTCAAACGATCCTGTTATATAATGAGTACCTAGCAGAACTGATCTGATCTGATCCACTTATTTAAACCAAGATGTTAACCAAAACATGTCTTAAAATATGCCAGGCTTTGTAGGTCACATGGATGAAGGTCCTATCTTCAAAGCCATAACTCAAAATAGGATCTCAGGCAGCTTGGTGAGAATCACACCGGAGAGGCTGGGCCAGGGCAGGTGGGACAGGAGACTCCTGTGCTCCTCAAATTCCACCACACCCACCTTGGTTAGAATGATCGAGCAGGATGTTCCCATTGTGGCTCAGTGGTTTATGAACCCTACCAGTATCCATGAGGACACAGGTTCAATCCCTGGCCTTGCTCAGTGGGTTAAGGACCCAGAGTTGTCGTGAGCTGCGGTGTAGGTCGCAGGCATGGCTCAGATCCCACATTGCCGGGCTGTGGCATAGGCCAGCAGCTGTAGCTCTGATTCAACCCCTAGCCTGGCAACCTCCATATGCTGCAGGTTTGGCCCTCAAAAGCAAAAAAAAAAAAAAAAAAAAAAAAAAAAGAATTATTGAATGGACGACTCTGGGGTATGTGATTCTAGTCAACTCTTTCTGCAGCTTCTCCAACCATCAAGGCATTCCTAACGGCCTCTCTTCTGTCAAACGAGATCAGATTCTGACAGCGACTGTGCCCTTTGCCTCGAAGCCCCCTCCCCACTCCTCCAAGAGCTGACTTCTTCCAACCCTGCAGGTCTCTGCTCTGATGGTATTTCCTCCAAGAGATCCCCCGGCCCTCTCCAGAACAGGCTCCTATCTGTCCCCGAGGCCCCATCTTTCTCTGTTACTACACCAGCCCCTGGACAGCACTCGGCCCAACTTGCAATTTAGATGCAGTTGTAGATAAAGGTTCGTTTCCCATTTCTTGTCTGTCTTGCCCACAGAATGCAGGCTCATCAAGGGTTGAGTCATGTCTGCTCTGCTTTGTAGGCCTGGTGCCGGGTTAACAGTACACACTCAGAAATACTTTTTTGAGGGGTTCCCCTGTGGCCCAGCAAGTAAAGGATCCAGCACTGTCACTGCTGCAGATCAGGTTGCTGCTGTGGCTGGAGTTCAACTTCTGGCCCGGGAACTTCCATAAGCTGTGGGTGTGACCAAAATAATAATAATAATAATTTTGAGTGAATACATGTCCCCCTTGCTGGAAATATTTATATTTGAAAACATATCTTGAGTGGAGGAGGAACTGGATGAAGACGGTCAAAAGGTACAGACATTCAGTTACAAGATACGTAAGTACTAGGGACGCACTGTGGTGTGAGTAATATAATTGACACTGCTGCATGTTACATATGAAAGCAGTAAAGACAGCAACTCCTAAGCGTTCTCATCACAAGGAAAAAAACTGTTTTGTACTTCTTTTCTCTTAGGGCCGCACCTGCAGCATATGGAAGTTCCCAGGCTAGGGGTCGAATCAGAGCTCCAGCTGCCAGCCTACGCCACTGCCACAGCAACGCTGGATCCTAATCCCACTGAGTGAGGCCAGGGATTGAACCCACATCCTCATGGTTACTATTTGGGTTTGTTAAGGCTGGGCCACGACGGGAACTCCTTGATTTGTATTTCTTTGATTTTGTATCTACATGAGATGATGGATGTTGACTAAACATATTGCAGTGGTCACTGCATAACGTAGGTTAAGTCAACTCATTACGCTGTACACCTTCAATGTATACAGTGCTATATGTCCATTCTATCCCAATGAAACTGGAATGATAAAACATCTCTAATTGTCATTTAAAAAAAAAAAAAGGCCCTGTCACCTATTACAAATGGTGGTGGTGTTTTTAGCCTCAGTACCAGGAGGAGGAAGGGGTCCTTTTCAGATTCATCTAGTTTTTTTTTTTTTTTTTTGCTTTTACTTTTTAGGGTCACACCTGTGGCATATGGAAGTTCCCAGGCTAGGGGTCCCAGGCTGCATCTGCGACCTACACCACAGCTCACGGCAACACTGGATCCTTAACCCACTGAGCGAGGCAAGGGATAGAACCCACATCCTCATGGATACTGGTTGGGTTCATTTCCACTTCGCCACAACAGGACCTCCCCAGATCCATCTAGTCTCAATCATTCAGGCAAGGCCAGCCCTCCCCTGCCCCCATCACAGAGACAGAGGCTGCCTCTTCCAAGACGTGAACTGGGAAACTGTGGTCAGTCCCATCGTCTTGCTCCTGCTCCTTAAAGCAATTAATCTCACTTCCTCTTGCAGCATTCCATCATTTTCCTGATGCTGGGTCCTCATGACTGATCCCGTCATTAAAACATTAGCATGAATTGTCACAGGAGAAGAGCCAGGATGTATCAACACACTGGCCGTGGAAATCTCTGGAGAAGCGATTATGGACATTTTTTTATTTTCTTCTTTTGATTAACTTTCACTCTCTAATTTTTCTACCATGTACTCGTTTTCATTTTCTACTTGAAGGTTTTTGTTTTTTCATTTTTTTTCCTTTTTACAGCTGCACCTGCAGCCTATGGAGGTTCCCAAGCTAGGTGTCAAATCAGAGCCACAGCTTCCGGCCTATAGCACAGCCACAGCAAAGCCAGATCCAAGCCGCACCTGCAACCTACACCACAGCTCATGGCAAGGCCAGAATCTTAATCTACTGAGCGAGGGCAGGGACTGAACCCGAATCCTCAAGGAGACTGCCTCAGGTTCTTAAGCCACTGAGCCACAACGGGAACTCTTACTTGAAGACGTTAAAGTTAACTTTTGTTTAAGTACTAACTTTATTTCAAAGGTATTCCAAGTGAGAGTCTACTCTCACTTTTGTAAGGGTTAACTTACAAAACTTGTTTTCATCCTACAAAATTGTCAGTGCTGTTAACTGAGTGTTTCATCTTTAACAAATTCAAGACTTATTCAACAAGTACATACATATATATATATATAATATATATATGCCTTATACCTGGGGACTGACTTACTCTATGGCAATGCCGCCACATCACCAGGCTTGCCTGTCGGGTAATACTACCTCATAACATCAACCAAGAGCACCCTGGGCACAATACCAGGAGTACCCACAGATTTAATGACAAAGCATCGAGGAGTCTGAGTGGTGAATAACTGCACAGGAAGAGACCTGGGCTCCTTGCCCACCTCTGTAAATCACCTGCCAACTTGCAGAGTGACAAGCAGCGAATGAGTTTTCAAGGGCCCGTGCCTCAGTTTATCCACCTGTAAGATGCCTACTACCCCCCCCCCCACCGCAAAGGGTGTGAGGAGAACCGGTGAGGTAGCGTCTAAGCCCTCGGAAGTCCCTGGCAGAAAGGCGCTACATAATTACTATCTGGTATTTAAGTTGCCCTTCACGGGTGCCAAGTACTTTATGATCATTCCTGAGGAGTTACTCCCAGCTACTCTCAAGGTGTCTTCGTGTCTACTGCCACTTAAAGGATGAAGAAATTGAACAGGAGAGAAGTTGAGCAATTTGCTTAGGGTCACAAAGATGGTGCTGAGGTCTCAAAACAGGACTTTCCCAATCCTCCAATTCCCTCAACCATCACTGAACCCCCATCTTAGGTACAAACTCCCCAGATGAATTCCGTTAACCTGCTTTGAAATAGTCCTCACGGTACCATAAAATAAAAAATAAAAATAAAACTGCAACTTGTTTTTGTAGAAGAGAGTGAATGGTGAGGAGGTGAAACAGAAACCATAGCCCTAGAATTAGTAACCCAGACCTCACTGTTAGCCTTTTTTTTTTTTTAACACATCTATATTTCTCCTCACTTCCGGGATAAAGTGTTTCAATACCTTCATGATCTCTCTGAAGGGCCCCTGTTTTTCTACTAATAATTTCCAGGGCCACCCCCAAGGAGCTACAGAGCCCAGGTTAAATCAGCCTGAATTTTGCCCAGCCAAAACACATGCCAAAATTTTCACCCAAGTCGTAGCTCATAAAAACTAGTGTCAAGAAGGTAAAGGATGCGAAGATGCATGTCCCAGAGGGTGTGCAGGCAGCCCGAGGGCGCACGGAACGGCAGAAAGTACCAGCATGCTTGCGAGTCAGCTGGCCTCTCCCCCCAGCCACTGCCTCTGTGACTCCCACGAGAGGTGCACAGTCACACCAGCCACTTTGCCCACAGGTGGTTCTACCACAGATCACGGTTTCCTGGCTCTCTTAAACCGTGCTCCTCTAGTAAGCACGGCTGTTGTCTTCCCCTGCTTCATTCAATGATTTGTTTACCATCTTTTGGTTTTGGTAAATGAAGCATCTTTGGGGTCCCAAATCCTAAAATGACAGAAAACATGTGGACACAGTATCTTAAAAATGCTCTTCTGGCTGCTCAACGAACGGCATCCAGACAGCCTCGGAAGGTCAAAGGCCATGATGGAGTTCTTTACCAGAGATTTGGATAGAAAGTTCCAGAGCACCGGAGGGCCTGCCCCAGGCGAAACGGTGAAGCTGGAAGTTGAATTTCCTCTCCCTCTCAGCCCCTTCTTCGCCTTCTCCCCCACTGTCTGCAGGAAATTCCTTCCCACCACCTCCACACCCGCTGGCCCTGGACTTTTCAGAGCGCCCTATTTCCCTTCATCCACCTTCCGCGAAAGTGCATCTGTCCTGGATTCCGGTCCTTAACAGCTACTCCACTAACCCGATAATAACGGCCTCAAAGCCTCAGGCCTGGGAGTGGCCAGGAGGGCGGCACCCAGGCGCTGAGAGCAGACGGACTCTCCATGGGGTGCCTCTCACTCCAACAGCTCACTGTTGTTTTGGGAACAAAAACGGAGTTGACCATAAACAGGTTCTCACCGAAGGAACCACCCAAGGGTTTACATCAAGAACACTGAATCCACAGGAAGAACTGAGGTGCAAGAAGGAATGGGGAGCAAACCGATCGATAAGCATACAGGTAAACATGCAATAAACAGCTCAAATACTGATGATGACTAGTTTGGGGAGCATAAAACGAGGATAAAAATATCAGACAACAACATTAGAAGAGATGGAGTCAAACTTCCAGGTACCAAAGGGGAAGGGAGAGGCAAGACAAATTAGGAATTTGGGATTAACAGATACACACTACTGTTTATAAAATAAACAACAAAGATGGATTGTATAGCACAGGGAACTACACTCAATATCTTGTAATAACCCATAACAGATAAGAATCTCAGTCATATATATATATAACTGAGTCACTTTGCTGTACGCTGAAACATTGTAAATCAACTATACCTCAATTTAAAAAACAGGGGAGGAGTTCCCATCATGGCGCAGTGGAAACAAATCCGACTAGGAACCATGAGGTTGCAGGTTCAATCCCTGGCTTCGCTCAGTGGGTTAAGGATCTGGCGTTGCCGTGAGCTGTGGTGTAGGTTGCAGATGCAGCTCATATCTGGCATTGCTGTGACTGTGGCGAAGGCTGGCAGCTACAGCTCCGATTTGACCCCAGCCTGGGAACCTCCATATGCCATGGGTGTGGCCCTAAAAAACAAAAAAATTAAATAAATAATAGGGGAAAAAATAGAATAAAATAAATTTATTTCTCTAGCTCAAAAAAAAGTGCAGTTCCCTGGTGGTTCAGGGGGTTAAGGATTTGGAATTGTCACTGCTGTGACTCTGACTACTGCTGTGGAATAGTTTCAAGCCATGGCCTGGGAACTTATGCATGCCTTGGTGGCAGTCAAAAAAATAAAAAAAAAGGAGGCAGTGACTGTAGTTTAAAGTATGCTAAGTTTCTATTATCCCAGGAGGTAAACAGAAATCACGATGAATTTCATTAAAATATAAATATACACATTAAAATAGTAATGATAATTAATAAAAAGAAACTGAATGATAATTTGCAAACCAGGAGAGAAAAAAAGCTGGAACAAAACTAGATGAGAAATACTCCATAAGTTCCCTTCATGGCTCAGCGGTTAATGAATCCGACTAAGAACCATGAGGTTGCGGGTTCGATCCCTGGCCTTGCTTAGTGGGTTAAGGATCCGGCGTTGCCGTGAGCTGTGGTGAAGGTTGCAGACGCGGCTCGGATCCCGCATTGCTGTGGCTGTGGCGAAGGCCAGCAGCTACAGCTCCTGTTAGACCCCTAGCCTGGGAACCTCCATATGCCGCGGGTGCAGCTGTACATAAAGGCAAAAAAAAAAAAAAAAAAGACAAAAAAAAAAAGAAATACTCCATATAAGGGAAATATGTGCATCTAGAACAAAACTAGATGCAAACATCCAGAACAAAACTAGATAAAAAATACTCTATAAATGGGAAATATTTCAAAAGGGGAAAATGCAGAAATATAAAAACCAAAACCTCACACCCTGAAATTATAGAATCCTGCACTCTTAATAATGCTTTAGAACTGAAAAGCATCAGGAATCCACACTGCTACAGCTGACCTGCAGCAAAACTGCAACACTTAAATTTGGCAATGACTGCCTCCAAGGCCGGCAAAGGCCCTGTCTGCCTGACTCTGTGTTTACTTCTACACCCAGGACTTGGCTGATCACTCTCCCTTTTATCTCCCCAAGCCCCCTCCTCATAAAGAATTCTAGACTTTTTCTTTTTTTTTCAGCTGCACGCACAGCATGCCAGGGATTGAGCCCAAGCCACAGCAATGACAGCACCAAGCCCTTAACCACTAGGCCACCAGGGAACTCCGACTTATTCTTTACCTTAATATGAATTTAAGTCTGAGTTATCCGTTTCAGAAGTATCTGGATGTAAGCTGAAGTCCTGGATTTTAATGATGAAATTTTGTCTGTAAGCAAAGTGTCTTGCCACCAGGGCACAGCAACAGAGAAATCTGGAGAGGCACAGGCAGCCCCTCCTTTGTTCCTTAAGCACTGCACCCCAAATTCAGTCTCCTACTTGCTTACTTACTTCAGACTCTTAACTGTCACATATGACCTTGAATTAATATTTTCAACTGATGTGCTTTTTTATGCACTCTCTCAATTTCCAAGACTCATCAAAAAACATGAGCAATTCTTTTCTTTCTCTTCTTTTCTTTTTGACTTTTTTAGGGCCGCACCCCCAGCATACAGAAGTTCCCAGGCTAGGGGTCAAATCAAAGCTGCAGCTGCCGGGATGCACCACAGCCACGGCAACACAGGATCCCAGCCATGCCTGCAACGTACACCACAGCCCACAGCAATGCCGGATCCCTGACCCACTGATCAAGGCCAGGGATCAAACCCGCATCCTCACAGATACTAGCCGGATTCATTTCCACTGAGCCACAAGGGGAACTCCAAGCAATTATTTCCCATACTCGCCTAAATACAAGCTTCTGGGATTTTATGTGAAGACCAAAGATAGGCTTTAGCTGACTTCATAAAGGTATCCTATCAACACTCCAGGCAAGGACAAGCATGACTGCAAAGGCCAACATCACGAATCTTTTTTCTCTGTTATTTTAAAGTATTTCCCAGTCTCCTCTGGTCCAGCCCTTCTTGAAGAAAATGCTACAGTACAAACAAAACGGAAGTAAAGCAGTTCAGTAATCTATCAGGACTTCTCTCAGGAAGAAAAGCTTCTTATAAAGCAAATAAAGCCCCCCCCCCCAGTTTCTTTTCCCTCTCAAGTCACTGTTTGAAGAATGAATGATCTCTGACTTCCAATGAGATAGAAACAGATGACACACTGGCATCTAGTCTGCGTGTCCGCAGAACACATATCGCTTGAAAACCTGCCATGCTCTACTTAATGAGAAGTAAATACATCAACGGCCACCCTTGTCTGTGGACAAGGTGCTCTTACTAGGCAAGCCACGGTCCTTGCGAACCCACGTCCGCCACAGTAAGAGAGCACAATCGGGGCTGGGAAGGCAGGGGGGTGTGCAAAGGAGGGACACAAGCATGTTTTAACGGCCGCGATAATTTGCCATGAAAGGATGGGAAGGCCCGGCTCCTTGCTGCAGCATGCCATGCGCTGCTGAATTCAATTACTGCCCTGCCGTCTGCGAGCGGAGGAATGTGTAAACAGGCCATATAGCCTTGCATCAGTTCCACAGAATGTTGCACAACACAAAATGCCTCTCGATGTGTCATTTCCTTCTTGGCCATCTTCCCAGCTCCTGACAGTCAGTCAACAGAAAAAAAAAAAAAAAAAACGGGACTAAAAGAGACTTAAAACCGCTCTTCTCGAGAGTACACGCCGGTAGCCAGCAGACTCACCTCCACCAGCGCCTCTGACTCCCCTTCACCATCCTCCTCCTTCAGGAAAGGGGAAAAAGGGACCGTTGTTTTAACTGCTACTATTCTCTTAAGCCAAAGATTTTCCACGATGCTTTGTATGCTAGGGCCCAAATGATTCATGTTTATGACCGTCCAACTGCCGCCTGTGTTTGCTGACGCATACTTATCGACACGTAGCCATGCACCCATCGCTTCCATTCCCTGGGCACGTCGGAGGCAGGGAGGAGCCAGGGCAAGTCTGCAAGTCAAGAAGCAAAGGGCTCTTTGGCAGCAACACGGATGGACTTGGAGGGCACTCTGCTCAGTGAAGTCGCTCAGACAGAAAGGCAAATATTGCATGATATCACTTACATGTGGAATCCGAAACGATTCAGCAAACCAGTGAATAAAGACTCACAGAGAGAACAAACCAGGGGTTACAAGTGGGGCAAGGGAAGGGAGGAGGGGCAATAGAGGGATAAGGGAAAAAGAAAAGGGTTAATGTGGGATGATATGAAATCCTGTGCGTGAAACTTGTGAAAACTGTAAAGCACCCCAGAATTTAAAGAATCTTTCATTCAATAAAAAAAAAATTGATTTCCTACTTAAAAAAGAAAAAGTTAAAGGCTTTTCTACTCATGCCTCCCACCAAAGCCTGAAATGCAGGCCTGCGGCATCAAGACTACAGCGTGAAGCTTACCAAGGGTTTCACAAATTATGTTCGCAAACAGCAGGAACGCGAACACAAGAGCTGGGTGCAGACTGGATCAAAGAACCTTCAAACGATCCTTCCGCCGTCCCTCCATCCAACACACTTTACGTGGCCCCCCCATCTTCCTGCACGTGGGACCAGCCTCTATATAAGCATCTACCACGGATAAATAAGCAAAGGTCAAGGGCCAGCCACCATCAAAAGCCTATTCCCTCACCCAACGAGGGTGAAGAGCAGTGGAGAATAAAAGCCAGCTGCTGCCGACACCAACTAGAATGAGGAAGAGAACATGCCAAGCCCATCACTCTCACCAGCTTTTACCAGGCTGGAGACCGGCCTCAGAACTGGGCGGAACAGCAGGGGAGAAAAATGAGACGGTTCCATGGGCCGGCGTCTCTGTTCTGATTAAGTCCATGACCTTCTGCTGAGAAGCGAAAAACGTCTGCCACCGGAAGTGCCCCCAAGAATACGGAAGAATAAAATGCTCTCTGAAGAATTCATCAAATGTGCTGATGAAGTGGGCATAGGTGAGGAAGAACAAGCAGGAAGAGAGAGAAGTCTGGCTGCGGGATGAAAGCCTGACAAGTGGGGTGAAGCAGGGTGCTGCGGAGTCCCAGAAACACGCACACGCATGCGTGCACACGCGCGCGCACACACGCACACACACACACATGCAGCACCCTGTTCATCCAGATAAACTCTCACCTAAGTGCCAGCCCTACTGGAGTCACAAAAGAAGCAGAGCAGAGCAGAGCGGCAGCTTTGCAAAGCATGCAGAAAAGGAGCTGGCTCATGGGAAAGAAAAGGCGGGCCTTCCCCGTCTCCCACCAGGTCAGGACAGGTAGCTGGCCAGCAGTGACCAGTAGCATTTCAGCAGAGATGACAGAGAGTTCCCGTCGTGGCTCAGCGGAAGTGCATCTGACTAGTATCCATAAGGATGTGGGTTCGATCCATGGCCTCGTTCAGTGGGTCAGGGATCCGGTGTTGCCATGGGCTATGGTGTACGTCAAAGATGCGGCTTGGATCCCTCATTGCTGTGCCCATGGTTGTAGCTCCGATTCGACCCCTAGCCTGGAAACTTCCACATGCCAAGACTGTGGCCCTAAAAAAAGAAAAAGATAGATGACGGCTTTGGTCTCTCCTCAAGAGTAACCATGATTTAGAGTGCTTACAAAAACCCTTAGAAACCCACCCATGTATGTTAGGTATCAGGTTTGCAGGTGTGCTGGCAAGGAAGAATTCTGAAAGCTGGGTGACAGAAAGTATAAAACCTCCAGGCTTATTCATTTGAGGATTTGTAAGGGTCTTCGGCTGCAGACTTGCCATGTGGCCGAGCAAAGCAAAAAACCTTTTTTTTTTTTTTTGACTTTTGTCTTTTTAGGGTCATACCTGTGACATATGGAGGTTCCCAGGCTAGGGGTCTAATCAGATTTACATCTGCTGGCCTACAGCCACAGCCACAGCCACGACAGATCCGAACCGCATCTGCAACCTACACCACAGCTCATGGCAATGCCGAATCCTTAACCCACTGAGCGAGGCCAGGGATCAAACCTACAACCTCATGGTTCCTAGTCGAATTCGTTTCCACTGCACTATGACGGGAACTCCAGCAAATAACCTTTTTACGTTCAAACATCTAACGTTCTTCTCAGCACTGACCTGGTCTGGCTAAATATTGACTTGCTAATATCAAATACCACCAGGTAACACCCACCCTAATTCATCTGCTAAATACCAAATAGGTCCAATTCATAGTGAAGCTACTATCACTGAAGCTTGAAGTCACCTTGTGGAACTTTCAATGTCTCCCAGATTAAAAAACTCAGAAGACCTTCAGGAGATGGTACCTCACAAATTTACGTCAGGAGCTCCCACTGCAGTTCAGCAGTAATGAACCCGACTAGGAACCATGAGGATGCAGGTTCGATCCCTGGGCTTGCTCACTGGGTTAAGGATCCAGCATTGCCATGAGCTGCAGTGTAGGTCGCAGACAGGGCTTGGATCCCACGTTGCTGTGGGGAAGGCCGGCAGCTACAGCACTGATTCGACCCTTAGCCTTCAAACTTCCATATTTCGCAGGTACAGCCCTAAAAAGACCAAAAAAAAAAAAAAATTTCTTCCAGTAGGATGTTTACCATCTAAGCACTCACGGGAGTTGGTGGTCCAGTGAACCGCCGCCCCCATCATTCATATCTTTGCGGGGTTTTGTCCCCCTGAATCGAGGCTGCACCTGTACCTTGCTTTAACCAACAGAATATGGAGGAAGTAACTCCACGATGGTTCTGAGCTTTGAGAAGCCTTAGAAAGGCCAGAAAGCTCCCACTTTTGCACCTGCGGGAGCCCCAAGATGCCACGTAGGAAGTCAGACTAGGTCCGAGAGGCCACATGGAAAGGAAGAGGCTCTGGGACTACGGGAGAGAGAGAAGGCCAGCTGTCCCATCATTCCAGCCACCCCACCAAGGCAGCAGGTGTCAGAATGAGGCCATCAGGCGTGTTCCAGCACCAGCCACCCTCTTACTGCAGCCACAAGAAAGACCCCAAGCAAGACCACTGAAAACCCATCCAGAGGAACTCCAGTCAACCCCCAGAATCGTGAGAAATAATAAACAGGTGGCTGTTTTAATCCATCCCGTTTGGGGATGGTTTGTTATGTGGCAGTAGCTAACTGGAAAAGCAGCAAGAGAATTAAAAGGATTCTGACTGTATAAGGTGACTTATGCTGCCATGGTCTACACAGCCAATAACACACCTTTTCCATCCATCCTCTTCCCTCACTCAGAACCACTACAATAGAAATTATAAACTGGAGTTCCCACTGTGGCTCAGCGGGTTAAGAACCTGACTAGTATCCTTGAGGACATGGGTTTGATCCCTGGCCCTGCTCAGTGGGTTAAGGACCCAGAGTGGCCATGAGAGAAAAGGGAAGAGTTTGGGTAAGACTCCTAAGGAAGGCGTTCCCGTCGTGGCACAGCGGAAACCAATCTAAGAACCATGAGGTTGCGGGTTTGATCCCTGGCCTCGATCAGCAGGTTAAGGATCCAGTGTTGCCGTGAGCCATGATGTAGGTCACAGACGCGGCTCGGATCCCGTGTTGCTCTGGCTGTGGTGTCGTAGGCCGGCAGCTGTAGCTCCGATTCGTCCGATTCGATCCCTAGCCTGGGAACCTCCATATGCCGTGAGTGCAGCCCTAAAAAGACAAAAATAAAAAATAAGTAAATAAAAGAGCTACATATCCAAACACATTACTACTGTTGCTGCTGCAGCTCCACTGACTTCTGCTGGTGAACAGTCGCTCTTCAGAGCTATCCTGCCAACAGGAGGTCAAAACACCTCGCCCAAACACAAGACTTACAAATTTGGGATCTTAAGTATGATGTCATGTCTTAAAACGATAAGCTGGCAAAGAGAATAAATGGCATTTTGTGAAGATGTGCACCATTTTCGTGTTTACGCTACTTAAGATGAAGGTTCTAATAAGTCATCGGCTATGTTCCTTTAAAGGGAAGTTTTACAACTGAGATGAATCACAACTGCACAAGATCAAAGTTAGAAAACATCAATGATGCCATGGGGTACTTTTTAATCTTGTAATGAGTGATGATCATGTGCTCTTATGAAGTTAGTCCAACTGCCAACGCCAGATGTGTATATTAAGAAAAGGAGTTGTTTGTGATGTGACAGCGTGGTTTCAGCTGCCAGAGACAGAAGACACAGAAGGATGAAACCTTCCTGACTTCTGAGTGAAAAGCAAGTCTCGGCAGATGCGCTGATAAGCCGAGCCTCCGAGGAGGACCCTAGTGTCGTAGCATCCTCTCTTGGACTTTGCTGCCAACAAATCGCGTGGACTGTCAGTTCTGCACAGCTGTCCCCAGGCAGCACGAATACCCGCTCCAGCGCTATTTACAACACTTATTAGTGTCACTGACTAATGAGCAGAAATTAGTAAAGCCGTCCACAAGAAAAAAAAAGAAAAAAAGATATTACCCTAGAGAAGAGAGTCTAGATGGTATCTGTTTCCTGGAAGCACACTGTAAGCAAAACTACAGCAAACTTCTGACACCGAAGGAAATCGACGCAATAATAGCCCGCGCTTAATGAGCGCTCACTACATGACAGCCACTGTGCTGTGCATTTTACATACATCGTTTGACGTCTCTGCAGCAACTGATGAGGAAGATACTACCGTCGTTCTTCTCACTTTAACAGATGAGGAGACTGAGGCCAAGAGAAGCTAGGGAACTCACCTACCGCCTCGCAACTGGTGAACAGTGGAGCTGGGCTTTCAATCCAGACAGCCTGAGCCCAAAGCCCACACCCTTCATCACTATTCTGCTGCTGCGTAGACACCCCACCAGTTAACCTGGAATTTGTCTTTGTCTGAAGAGCTCATCCACCAGAGCTGGCCTTTTCAAAATAGACCATGATCTTGAGAGGAAGGAGTGAAACTGCATGAATGGGAAGCAATAGGACAAATTAGTCAACTCCTTCAAACCGTTACACTAATAAACAGATATACACTATTTTGGTGACAATCACTACTTATAGAATTAAAATGTCGTGGGAGAAGATGCTAAAACAATTGTATTCCTTGTCTTTTTTTTTTATCTCCTCTAAGGAAAGCCTTTTTCTAAAGCCCACCTCTGTTAATGGTCCATAAAACAAGCCACTTGGAAATCTAGACCAAAGGTTGGGAAATCACAACTTGTGGGCCAAAGCTCCCAAGTTCGTAAATAAAGTTTTATTAAAACGCAGCCACCACGTACACAATGGAATACTACTCAGCCATAAAAAGAACAAAATAATGCCATGTGCAGCAACGTGCATGGAACCAGAGACTCTCATACTAAGTGAAGCAAGTCAGAAAGAGAAAGACAAATACCATATGAGATCACTTATATGTCAAATCTAATACATGGCACAAATGAGCCTATCTGCAGAAAAGAAACAAACTCGTGGGCATGGAGAACAGACTTGCGGTTGCCGAGGAGGAGGGGAGGGAGTGAGATGGACTGTGAGTTTGGGGTTAGTAGATGCAAACTATTAGTGGACAAGAAATGAGATCCTGCTGTATAGCACAGGGAACTATATCTAATCATGTGTGATGGAACTTGATAGAGGAAGAAGAATGTATAGATATGTATAACTGGGTCACTTTGCTGTGCAGCAGAAACTGACAGAACACTGTAAATCAACTATAATATAAAAAAAATTCAGCCACCACTACTTGTTCATGAATTGGTGAGGGCTGCTTTTGAGTTACAGTGGCAGAGCTGAGTCTTGCGACCGAGATCATGCAGCCCACGAAGCTGAAATCATTTACTCTCTCGCACTTTGTAGAAAAAGTTTGCCAACTCCTGTTCGAGAGGATCCTCCGCTGAACATTTTATGCACACCAATCAGCCAGAGTCCTATGATACTCAGAGTGGCAGGAACTTGAAAATCCCAATCGTTTTCCACACCTGGGAGTCTCCAAATTAAAGAACAATACCGAGAAGGGTGCTGCACTTAGCAAACATTCAATGCCCGGGATGGCCAAGAGCAGGACAGAAGGAAATAGCCCGGGGCCGAGAGTCCAGCTGTCACTGACACCACACCCATCCTTATATCCAGACCCTGAGTTTGGCCAGTCACCTCGTGATGTCAGAGACATGACATCACCTTATCGCCGATGTTTTGGGTTCCTGCGAAATGTTACTCAGACTGCTGAGGCTAGTGGCCTGCCAAGACAGATCTGCATCTGTGTCTGTGTCCCCCTCCCGCCTCAGCAGCACCCAAAGCCTGAACTCTGGTCACAGGTGCACTACCTGGCCCCCGTCTCCCCTGAACCCCAGTGCACTTCCCTGCCTTTTCAGGGCAATGAGCCCATCAAATAATGAATTCTGCCAGCAACCTCTGGGCATGGAGGTCATACCATCCTCGCTTGAAAGAGGAGTGACTTTGCCGAAGCTACTCTGCCTCCTCACTTTTGTCACAACTTTCAGAATGAGGCGGCACCCACCTTTCCCCGCTTCCTCTCCCACCGTCAACTGTGAGGATCAGCTCGTGAGCGTCTGGACACACACACACACACACACACACACAGACACACACACACACACACAGACACACACACACACAGACACATATGCTCGCACGCTGATGGTTTTTCCAAGAACTGAGGAAAGTAGCTGAGATCAGCAGGAAACATCTTTACAAGATAAGTCTTAGTCGTGTTAAATGGTAAAAGACGGCCATCCTGCTCTAGGCGTGACTAAAATGGATGTCCCCGTCTTTTCAGGAACTCGGGGGCTAAGGAGCTGCAACGTTAGATGATGTCTTCCATCCTGAAGCATCGCCCCCAGATGGACGGCAGTCCAGAGCCAGGCAACGCCAAGTCAGGCAAAGCCCCAAACCCGGCAAGACAGCCCTGCGCTCATCTGTTCACCTGTGCTGACCACTGGCCTGAGGCCTGCAGACTTGAGGCGACCAGAGACATGTGTAGGGCCACCGCCCAACAAGACATTCGTCAACTAAGCAGACAGGGCCAGCACTCCTGACACTGGGAAACCTAGAAGCACGCCATACACATGAAAGGGGGAAAAAAGAAAAACCTCGAAGGCTGGCTTTTGAGGCAGGAAACCTCCTTCCTTCAGGCGAGCAGTCAGCCTTGGTGAGAAGCAGCAGCAGCAAGAGGGGCGGAAGGCAACATGCATTCCCACCGCTCAAGGCCAGGCTGCTGGGGTAGAGGCAGCACTTGACCAGCCCTTGGCTTTTGCTCTCGGTTTGAGGGGAAGAAGAGACACGCCACTCTCACTGTCTAGGCAGGTGTATGGTTATATAACAACTATTTCTGCCAGCTGTACACCTCCACCACAAACCAAATTAAACTCTCAAAACACAATGGCCGGGCCTCTAATGTATTCACTCATCAAAGGGAGAGTTCTGTATGAGGCATCCGTTGACCCAGAATTTTCAATGTTGTCTATATCAAATAACCTTTCATCTCTAAATATATTTAAATACTTCTGTGGTGAGTATGTTCAAATCAGTTTTTTTATGGGGGGGTGGGGGGCGGGGAGCAAGCCTATTTTAATACAGGAGGAAATTGCATTTTAGCCCAAATGGATTATGCACCATGATGCTGGTTAAACTTTCTGGGTGTCCAGGCAGACAAACTAAGGTGGATTTAAACCTCAATGGACCCTATCTGCTAAAAGAAACCATCTATGACTATTACTCAAACATGAGCAAACAACAGTGTTCTAACAATCAAGCAAGTTATCATTTGCAAATAAATTCTCTGTAATTAAGCAGTGTGCTCTTTATAAAGGGAACTGAGTGGGCGAATTAAAAAGTTAAAACACATTCTTTGACCATGGGAAACATACACAAATGCTTTTTGACTAAGCTCAGGATTTTTTCAGTTTATCGTTTTCTGCCTCGGCTCTCATGGGCCCTTTCTGCATTGTCTATTATGTCCAGCGGATGAGCAGAATTTTTAGCCAATAGTTTGACAGTGGCTGAAAGTCACAGCTATGTGGGTCTTCCCATTTTTGTGGCCAAGGTTACAAGGGTAATTTGATTTGCTAATCACTGTGAGGTTCTCCTAATCCTCCCTCATAAAAAATATATGCAGATAGCAAATTTGGCAAAGAAGCTATTTACATGAAAGGCGCACGAATTTATCGGGGACTCCGTCCCTCACAGGGCTCCCACAAACTCTCTCCCCATTTCCAGTAGAAAGGCAAACACTTACTTCTGGGCTCTCGGGGTCCATCCACGGTAACTTTAATAGCTCTGTGGTAGGTGGCTACTTGGGGAGGATTTGTGAAGACAGTTATCGTCAAGGTGAAACTCTTGCCTGCAGATGGAAAAGGGGAAAATCCGCAGTGAATATAACAAGATAGTGTTGGTGATAAAAGAACCGTCCAGATGTCCAAATTGCATTTTAGCATCTCTGAAGAGACTCTGCTGTACAGCACAGGGAACTACATGTAATCACTTGTAATGGAACACGATCGAGGATGATGTGAGAAAAAGAATGTGTGTATATATATATGGCTGGGTCACTTTGCTGTACAGAGGAAATTGACAGAACAATGTAAATCAACTATAACAGAAAAAATTAGAAAAAAACAAACTAAAAAAGAAAAACATCTCTGAAGAGGTGACAGCAAAAGACAAGAGTCAGGACGTCTTATTCTAAGGAGAAACTCTCTGAAGGCCACTTCAGGAAGTTACCAAGCTCCTTCAGTACGAAGAGCAGCATCTTCTTGGCAGAACTGTGCGGGGCGGGGGGAAGCTCCAATTCCAAAAAAAAAAAAAAAAAATGAGTTGCTCAGTAGCAAGAGCTGTAATGAAAACAAAAACTCTGGATGCTTGAAGAGGGTTCTCTTTCCTTTCAGTTTTCTCCAACCTCAGGAACACATCCAAGCAGACAGTTTTAGAAGTCTTTATTTAGGATGAGGTCACGACCCCATGAGAGAACAATAGTAAATCACTGTTGATTATGTTATTTACTTCCCAGGGCTGAGCACTTCATTTGCTTAACTGCACTACAATAAGAAGATGAAAGAGGAAGCTTCTTATGGGAATCATTTTAACAGGAGCCAGTGTCTCCTGTCCTGGCCTTAATGTGCCTGTGGTGCGATGATTTCATCATTTCTGGAACAAAGCTTTTCTCCTCCCTGCCCCCTCAACACACATCCTCGCCTAGCAGCGATCTTGAAAGTGACTTATTTTTTGCTAACTGTACAAGACATCTCCCAGTGTAAACACGAAGGCTTGCTTTTGGCAGAGGGGCTGCTTCATTGAAATATTACATCGCATGTTTGATATTAATGAGCTAAAGGTGATGAAGCGAGTTGGGTGGGGGGAGGGGGGAAGAAGACAGGGGAAAGTTCGGGAACAGATCTGAATGTTTGCTTTCTCCAGAAGATACCAGGCTCTGCTACCCAGACTCACTGACAGTTGTAATCAGTTAGATTTGCAACGGTTAGTCACTTCAGATAGTCAAAACTGCAAACTGTTACAAGACAGGAAAAGGTGGGCGTGAAGCAGTGACTCAATAAAACATTCGGCAATCTCAGGCCAGAGCATTCAGTGAGCCTGCTCCTGCCACAGAGCTTTAAAAAAGCTCATTTTGTTTGGCTTTGTCTTTTTGGTCACAGATTGTTTTTCCCTTTACTGAAAACGGAGGGTACTAAATCAAAACACCAATCTTCAACAATATGTAGCAACGCAAAGTTTAATGCAATCTTTTCATAGCTTAATGCGGAACAGGTTCCATACGAGGCTTAATACAGAACAGGTCTTTGGCTGTCAGGTCTAGTGAATGGGTTTTCTTTTCAACCCAGACCATGTTAAGTTCCTAAAATATGTTTAGGACACATATTATTTGTTATTCAGTATGTGTAGTTTTAAGACTCTTGGACTATACTTTGGGCCAAGAGGGAAAATAAAGAAAAGAGAAATGGAGGGGGTGAATATTGATGAGAAACCCATGAGGTGCCAGTCACTTCACACACATTGTTTCATTTACTCCCACGCAGTCGGGTTTATCTCATTTCACAAATGAGGAAACCCGAGCCCAGAGTGTCTTAGCAATTTAACCACACACCTAATAAGGGTTAAAACTCAGGATCTGAACACAGGTCTTCCAGACCCTAAAATTAATGCCCTCCTTTTTAACTGTGTCAGGGGACATTCTAAAAAATTAATAGGTAACTTACTGCTACATGTGTCCCCAACAGCTCTATCAGACCATGAAACAAACGTAAATCTACTAACGCAGCCTGTCAGCCAGAATGCTGAAATCATCTACTCTTAAAGTATCATTGATATATCATATTTCATCCACTACATATTAAATGTTACATGGATTTCAGTCATTTAATTGTCTGGTTAGGGAACAGAGGATTTATTAGAAACATTAAGACTCACCAGAAGAATAAAGCAGCCAGGAGTCCAAAGCAGTTACAGAAAACTGAAAGTCTACAGACATGGAGATTAGAAAAGTGAATAGGAAGCCACTGGGTCCAGATTAGAACCTTAAAGCAATGGGAAGATTGGGTGGGATGAAGGGCTGAAACCCTAGATTGGAAGTTAACTTGGGAGTTCCCGTTGTGGCTCAGCGGTAATGAACCCAACTAGTATGCATGAGGACAAAGGTTTGATCCCTGGCCCCGTTCAGTGGGTTAACGGATCTGGCGTGGCTGTGAGCTGTGGTGTAGGTCGCAGAAGCAACTCGGATCCTGTGTTGCCGTGCCCGTGGTGTAGGCCAGCAGCTGCAGCTGTGATTCGACCCCCAGCCTTGGAGCTTCCATACGCCGCACATGCGGCCCTAAAAAAAAAGAAAAAAAGAGAGAGAGAGAGAAAGAAAGTTAATTTGTATTACAACATAAAAAAGATGCCATTCGGGGTTGGATCAATGGTCCGGAGCTGGGACCGCATTTCTAACAGCAGTGGCTTCAAGGGTGACGCTCGGAAGGCAGGACCCACGGCAGGACTCTTCTTACATCAAGCATGTACACATCTCAACGGCCCTAAGGACTGAACAGCCTGCTGGAGACACTGCCCACGAATTTTTCTCTGCTGGTTCTGAGAATATTTCTACTTGAGACTTTTACAGCGTACTGAGGGTATTAAAAGGCGTCGTGCTTCTCCCAAATTCAGAGAAACACCTCGTGTCGAAACAAAAGCGACATGTTCAAAGCAGAACCAGTTTTCCATAAAGACTTCTTTTAAAAAGAGGTGGGTCTGGGGGAAAGGAAACAAGTATTTAACCGCGGTCACCTAAAACCAAACCCTAAGGCTCAAGATGTACTTGAACAACTCAAATGAAAACCAAGGGGGTTCCTTTCACTTCTTATTGCCCCTTCAGAAGGAACATGAACGTAATGTCCAAGAAACTTCCAGAAACTACTACCCAACTGGATAATTTGTTCCTCATCTTATAAAGAGTAATACGTTTCCCAAGTCAAATGTTTATATGAGTATTCACGACTTCCTTACGTTAAATTAAAAAAACTTTCCCAAATCCCATTGTTTATTGCTTTCCGTAAGGGATAAAAATGCAGACTTTTATTCAGGGAGCTAGCACTCATTAGTTAATTGTAGCATCTTTGGCTTCATCGAGGAACTAGTTCTGCAATATGTCCTCCAGTCATATCTTTTCAGAGCTACATGGGAACTATCATTGGAAGACAATTCCAACCTCGCCTGAGGGCTGTCAGAAATAGTTGGGAAAGTTAAGACTATAAGCAGGGACTGTATCCTAAATAGACAGAGTACCATGCTCTGCACACAGCAGGTGCTTAAAACCCTTGTAAATTAAAAGCAACATGTTTGATGTCAAAAGAGAAACAGCACCCCAACAAAAGTTAAGGACCAAAGTCACTTAAAAGAATTCTGTTTAAGGGAGTTACCACCGTGGCTCAGTGGAAACGAATCTGACCAGCATCCATGAGGACGTAGGTCTGATCCCTGGCCTTGCCCAGTGGGTTAAGGATCCAGCGTTGCGGTGAGCTGTGGTGTAGTTCACAGACATGGCTCAGATCCTACATTGCTGTGACTGTGGTGTAGGCCGGCGGCTGTAGCTCTGATTTGACCCCTAGCCTGGGAACCTCCATACGCTATAGGTGCTGCCCTAAAAAGACTGAAAAAAAAACAAACAAGAAACAAAAGAAAAACAAGACTTTTGCTTAAAATATAAAGGAGAAAAATGGAAAGGGCTATTAAAAAAAATATGAGCCACTCTAAAGCAAGTCTCACTGAAGCTCTACTTTTATTCCCAAGCACTTCCAAAAGTGTGGTCATGCGATAACCCATGATGTCACAGCAAGTGGTGATGTGACGCCTTGAGGAATCTAAAGGTGTTCTTCAATTTCTGAGAGATCACTATTTCTACATGTGAAAAGAAAAAAAAAAATGCAACATTTGAGGAACTTGGTGTTTTTTATTTTTTAATGCTACTGAAAATAGATAATTTAAATAGCTGGTGGGAAAAAAATACAGAGTTTTGGCCCAGACTGAAAAACTGAGAGAAATGTAGAAGTGTGAAAATCAAAGAGGAAGCTGGAAAGAGTCTGTTAGAAAGCAGGTCAGGTACACAGGCAGGTTAAAGGATTTCCTGCCACTGAAGAACTGACCCACTTTTTTTTTTTTCTCCAAAGAGTGATATCTCTAATCAGCGTTCTCTGTCCATTTTTCCTCTTCATTTCAGCTTGCTATTACTGTCTCCTCTCACAGAATGTTAATGTCATGATACAAAAATCTGTTATTAGTGATAAATCAATTTTTCTTTCTCTCTCCACCCCCCCCCCACCATCTAAGTCTCGAAGACAAGTCTGGACCAATTCCTCCATCCTGCCTCTGGCAGCAGACTGTAGCATTTCAGCTCCTCCACCAAGTCCCGGCTGCTTCAAAGGAAAAATCCTACTTTCTTCAGTTAAGATCATAAGAAATATAGGGGGAGGGGGTCAGCTCTGTTTGGACATAATTACACTTCATCAAAAGAAGCTTTCTTCATCTTCCATGCGTGAAAAGTCTGCAAGCAGTTAAGTCTGTCTTTTTTTTTTTTTTTTAAATATAAAAATTGCTATTTGGGAAACCAGCCAAAATTCAGAAAGCCAATATAGTAAAACAGTGCACACCCTTTGTTTCTCTTTGAAGTTTCTTAAATAAATATGTTGAGGGTTTACAAAGTACACTATCACTTTGCCATAGTTTCTACTCAAATTGATCAGAGAAAAGTTCGGCAGCATCTATATAATACAAAAGCAAGATAAATGAAAACACTAGTATGTATCTGTAAAGTAAAACGAAGTATAGCGCCTGGCCTTTTAAATACTAACATGCACTGCTCTAGTTAAAAGCAAAGTAATACTACACGAGAAAGAGGCAATCCAGAGCATACAGGTAAATCATCATGTTCAAATTTTTCCTGATTTCTTATGTTGAAAAAAAGATAAATTTTACTTGTACTGTGGGCCTGCACCAGTAACTGAGAAAAAAATAAAATGAATATACACACAGACACTTCACACCTAATCAGTCAGTAATGAGATAGGATGTGTTCTTTTTTTTTTTCTTTTAATGAAAGTGCACTAAACCTGGTACAGCAATAACCCCTTAAGTTTTGATTCTACCAGAGGCTCTAAGCCTCATTTTATTTCAAACCTTTTGGTGACAGTACCTCATTAGCATGTACCATTTTTTTTTTTTAAGTTAAAAAGTATAACTTCTTGGCCCCGTTCCTAGAAAGTAAACTAAACCTACTCATCGGAAACAGCCTTGCATGAATTTCCCTTATCAAGTTTTATACAATGGTAATAATTTGACATCCAGTCCAAACTAAAGAGCAGTTATTGGACTTGTTTTAAAAATTGATGCTTCTCATTTCCTAATTCAAACCTGGGCTGAAGTAATTTCATAAGTCTTCATAATTTATTTCACCCCAGTCCTAAGGCGGTCTGTTTTCTCTCTCTTTTCAAAACACATGAAACAGAAATATGAAATTCAATCAATCAATAAATGAACATAATGTCTAATGAATGACTATTAAAAATCTCTCAGAGTTCTCTTGTGGCACAGCAGGTTAAGGATCCCGCTTTGTCACTGCCACAGGTGGGGCTGCTGCTTTGGCACAGGTTTGATACCTGGCCCAGAAACTTCAACATGCCTCAGGCACAGTCCAAAAAAAACCCACTCTCTATAGGATAAGTAAATAAAAGCCAAAACATTGGTTTCCCTAGAGAATTAAAAAAAAAAAAAAAATTAACCTCATTTATGAGACAGCTATGGAGAAGCCTTTTAAAAGGGATTATTTTTGCTTTATGATCTTTTTTAGGATTCCAAATATGAATGGGGATTCAGATGGTGAAAACTCTTAAATAATGAAGGAATATTTATAGTCCTGATCCTCCCTCTGCCTGGGCAACTCAACATAGTCATTCTAATGTAAGATGTACTTTATTCACTTATTCAAATGAACAGCCTTCTGTAAAAAACTCTGAGTCCCGCTGCGGTGCAGTGGGATCAGTGGTGGCTCTGAAGAGCTGGACACATCCAGCTCAAGCCCAGGCCTGGCACAGTGGGTTAAGGAGCCAGCATTGCCGAAGCTGCAGCACAGGTCACAACTACGGCTCAGATCTGATCCCTGGCTCGGGAACTCCATATGCCGCGAGGCAGCCAAAAAAAGAAACAAAACAAAAATTATAAATTTTAAATAGGTTCTTGTAAGAGTAATTAAGTCATAGAGGTAACATGTGATAAGTGAACAGCATTACGCTTGCTGTCCTTCCTACGACTTAAAGCAAAATTGATATTACCAGGAAATTGACCCAATCAATGCATTCCCTTTTCCTTGCCCTCTGCCACCAAAGTTACTCAGTTATTTGGCTTCTCATAACTCAGAACCTGAACCTCCGACTGTCCTTCCCTCCACCTTACAGGCTCGCATCCAGTGAAATCAGGAACTGGTTTTCCTGAAAACACTGTTTGAATTTTCAGTATCAAAATGAAAAAGGCCTGAGTACACTCACTACAACATTTAACTTCATCTGGACCTATTTAAATAAAACCTTCCTTAATTCTATTCGGTAGAAGGCGCTGATCTGTATACAGAGCAGCCTCCACGTCATCAGAGAAGCCTAATGTGTTTATTCCATTATCAATATTATTTAAAAAAAAAAAAATCAGAGACCTACCTCGTCCACTCCGGCCCACAAATCTCAGATCGTTGAACCTTGCTACTTGGTTTTTCATAACAGCAGAGGCATTTCGGAGCTCAGCAGAATAATTTTCATCATTACCCGCCATGACAGTAACCACAGTCCCATCTGGCACCTCTCCGAGGGCTACCACCTACATAAAACAGGAAACATAGCAGCAATAATGGTACATCAGAAGAGCTTAAAAACGGAGAATACATTTTCCTTGTACATGATGCATCTTATCTGGATTCCGTGCCCTAGTCCAGTACTGGCAGACAGGAATGAGGCATCTGTACATGGGGTGAGATGCCACTTCAAACAGACCAACGTTTCAGGGTCCACCCATTTCAAAGGCAGGCAGAAGGCTCCTTCATTTGTTGCTGAATTCTTCACAGAATGCATGTACATTTTTTATTAAATCCCCATGTTTAAGCTGTCCAGAGGAATTATGCCACAGAACGAAAGCTGATGCCTCATTTACAGATTGCATTGTACATATGAAGGTCCCGCCTGTCTGCAGCCTGGAGTGTCCTGATCCAGATCGCAGTTCCCCCACCTCCATCACCCCCCAAAAAAAGGTCAGCACTATGGGAGAAGACATTTAGAGGAAACCTTATTAGAGTTCCTGACTCTATGGAAGCCTAAGTACAGTGTGGCATCCAGAACTACATTTTATCTCCCTGCTTGAAGCACGATCTTCGGCTTTTAATCATGCTGCAAATAATAACCGAATGCCCACCCTACAGCCAGACCCAGTGGAGTATACAAAGCCTTAAAGTCCAGGTACAGAAGAAAGATATATAACAGGCTGAAAATGATCACTGATAAATAAGCAGGACAGACAGAAAATAGACCCTCAGCCAAGCTTCTGTCTGTTCTCATCTGCCATCCTGGAATGAGACCCTTGCCTCCTTAACAACTTCAACAGTTAACCTGCAGCGGATTAACTCAGGAAAGTCAGGATCCAACATAATCAGTCTCTGAGGTTAACGATCATTTTCACTGCTCCAAGACAAGGGGTCCCACTTTTAACCAGGGTCGGCTCCCTTGCAAATGGGTGCCTCTGATTCACACGGCGCCTTGTGAGGGAATGCTGGTGCAGAGCCTTCGCTGTCCTATATAAAACACCCTATTCTTAGAAGTTGCCCCATGGTGCCGTGGGTTAAGAATCCGACTACAGTGGCTTTGGGTTGTTGCAGAGGTGCAGGTTCGATCCCCAGCCCAGTGCAGTGGGTCAAAGGATCAAGCGTCGCTGCAGCTGCAGCTTAGATTCAATCCTGGGAACTTTTATACGCCACGGGTGCAGCCATTAAAATAATTTTTTTTTAATTTAAAAATAAAAACATTATTCTCTCTCTCTCTCTCTTTTTTTTTTTTTTTTTTTTTTTTTTGTCTTTTTAGGGCCACACCCACTGCGTATGGAGGTTCCCAGACTAGGGGTTGAATCAGAGTTGTAGCCACTGGCCTGCACCACAGCTACAGCAACGTGAGATCCAAGCTGTGTCTGCGACCTACACCACGGCTCACGGCAACGCCGGATCCTTAACCCAATGAGCAAGGCCAGGGATCGAACCTGCATCCTCATGGATGCTAGTCAGATTCGTTTCTGCTGAGTCATGATGGGAACTCCAAAAAAAAAAAAAGTTATTCTTAATCCATTACGAAGGCCCTGCCCCCTTGATAACAATATCCTTTTACTCAACTACCTTCCAGGATCCTATAACATTCAGATGATTTTCATCTCTTGCTCATTCGGCTTCCAGATGCCCTTATGGTGACTAAGCCACAGCTCCAGCTCCAGTAGCCCCACTGTTCCCCAACAACGCCGCCCATGTGGGCTGGCCCGTCTGGCAAATATTACCCTCGTGCTTCTGCTACTCCTCACACTTTGTCAAGACGTCCACGAGGCCAACCTAAGCATTTAATTCCATGCTTCCGATACAATTTGTACACAACTGTCATTAAAGCAGATTTCTTATAATATAAGGAAACAGACACTATCACTATACTTTAGGACTGCATTTCCCCATCTAGGAACCCACCCCCAAACTTCCCCCCGCCCTCCCGCCACCCTCTATTTGAGTCAAGGTTACAACCAAATAAAACTTATCAATATTCTTTTCACTCTTACTTTTCTCTTAGGCTGTTCCTCGGCTCCATTCCCTCTTTAGCACTTTGCTATTTAGTTTAAAATCCTAAAGCTTTCTTTCAATTATAGAAACCACTTCCACAGCATCCCACTGAACTCAAAGCATCCTCATTTCAATGTTCACAAAGGCATGACCTATCTACTTCCAAAACAGTGCCAGGCACTGATAAATACTTCTGAAATAAATACACAAGAGAGCTCCATAAAGAGTACCGCTTCCCACCACCAACAGTCTGCGAGAGAACCAGCTAAAGGTTGAGTCAGCATCTCCGGCTAGCCGCAATACGCCCTTGCTCCAAACTAGTTTTCTGACAACTTTTTCCGTCCTAGAGGAGAAAGAATCATGCTGACTATCCTTTACCCGGAATATATGCTTTCTCTACTCAATCTGAGAAGTCTCCCAGGTCAAGGGTAAATCCCTTGAGAACACGACTTCCTTCCTGCAGATCTGACCTAGTGCCTCGAGTGGCGACTGAACACAGGTAACGCCGTGCTCCTGATGGAGGCAATGCACTTTTCAACCTTTTGAATTCACAATGCCCAAAATGTGCACATTTGAAAACACTGAAATATACTGAAATAACCGACTGTGTTGGCCAGTATTCATCTGAATGTTTGACATTTTTTACACTCAGCAAATTGTGTTTTAACACCTGCTGTGTGGCTTTCCATGTCAAAGTAAATATGACACCAGTACGTGTATTAGTAAAGGCAGAAAAGTTGTACTGTTTAGAAGAGAATGAATGCACCCCAAATAAAGAGGCCCCACTTTCCCCCCTACTCTGTTACACATCTGCTATGATCTCAAACAACTTCATCTCCCGAAACTATAGTTTTCCAATGTAAATTGGAAATAATTTTTGAAAGTCTGTAAAATGTAGAAGATACTATATAAGTATAGAGTATAGTTATAATGATGTACTTTTTGTAAGATGAGCAGGCTAACTTCTGTTCCAAGTCGACTGTGTGCTAAACATAGGTTTTACTCTTAAGCATCCTTAAAGGGTTCAATTGAATATTCTTCATTTCATGTCGTGAGATGTTTTTTTGGTGTTGTTGAGAGCCATAGGAGGACTGCAGATGGGTTGCACTCCAGGCTGGCCAAATTTCAGGGGAAAAAATGAAGAAATCTGCCTTAATATAAAGATTTTTAAGAGCTCTGGGACACTATTATTCTACTGCATTTTTTAACATAATGGATTTTTTTTTAGTTAGAAGAAAGGGAAAATTGATTCAATATGAGAAAATATGAAAGAAAAGATCCCTAAGAGTGAAATACATAAATCCATTTTTCTTTGCTGAAGCAGTATAATAATGGCCATATTAAATACTGGTATGTTTTACATGTTACATTTAATAACAAAACAAATGGGCAATCACAAGTTGTGTGAGTCTTCTACAAGCTTACAACTTGGCCTAGAAAAAAAATGCTAACAAGACAGAGCGACAACTTTTCTTGTTATGGCTGAATTTTTATTTTAATAGCTAAATATATTGGTTTTTTTTTTTTTCTCGTATTCACTCTTCCAAATCAGACTGCCCAGTGTTTTCCTGAGGGGGAAAAAGGGGGGAGTTAGGAGTACCGCATTTGACTGTATCAATCAGAAATGTAATTATATGTTTGAGGGTTTTTGTTTTTTTAAAAAAGTAGGTCTCTGAAGCTAAAAAGTTTCCTTTGGAGATTCTCAGCTATGTTTATCTAAAAGAAAACCAAAAGAATCAAGAAATTTTTACACATTTCATCTGTACCAAACCCAAGCATTTTAAGGAGTAGAGAGCCTTTAAAATATATATATATATATATTGCCCTTGAACTAGTTAGGAGGTAGCATGAATTAGAATTGGTTTCCATCCTACCGATTACAAAAAGTTCAGTTATTGCAAAAAATAATTTGTGATGAAACCTTAACAATTACTTTTCTAGGTGCTCTTCAAATATAAAATCTACAAATTCAAGAAACTTCATGGGGAAGAGGGAAGTAATTTTGTGTTCCTGACATTTTAGAATAGAGAAAGAAGTTCCTTTATTTAGCACACCTCACTCTAACCAGCATTTAAATCACATGATACGGAGCTTGTGCAAAATAAACTAAAAGGATATTTAACTCTAGAAACGCTATTGACATTTTTTTAATGAGATTCCCTTTGACCAAATCTCTGAGTTACTCTTTAAGAGGAGCACTAGAGAATTAACTCAGACCCTTAAAACTGTTTGTGGTTATTATATGGAAATCTGAATTGCCTATGACATTTCCATGGACAGAAGTCTAGTCTGAACTAATCAATTACTCTTACAGACCAGTATCACTCAGCACATTGTACTTGCAGCAAAACTGAAATATAATTATTTTTCAAGATAGAATCTGATCAATTTTTTATTTGGACTAAAAAGAGAGATAAGGGAGTAATTGCAAAAAGGAAGTTTTATTCTTACGGTACTCATTTAAAGTTTCACAAATATTAATTACTTTTTAGACTCTAACCTAGAATTTAGAAAAACCTGACTGCATTGTAGAGAAAAGGGTAAATACAATATAAAATGTTAGTTCATAATTTTAAAATATATGTCAAAGAGAAAGTTGGTGGAAATTACTTCAGTTTAAACCAGAAATGTATGAGCCATGTATCAAGCTGGTTTAGATCATCTAACAATGGGTATTCTGGAATTTTGAAATGATACAAACAGCAATGCCCACGGGCATAAAATAAGGAACAATATCTTACCATGCCTGTTTCAAATATAAGTTTTCTAAAATTTTTTTGAATATTTATTTTCCATCTAAAATTATTTGTTTCCATTACCCTACCAGTAAGTTTTATATATTCAATCCTAAGATTTTTAATTTTAAGTAATTTTTATTGCAATTTAAAGGCATAACAAAAATGTGTCTTCACACAAACTCTATTACGATTTACATCATTTTGCACAGCAATCCATAGTCGGTTTAGTAAAGTTTTAACAGGTTTAATAACCTGGTATTTCTTTGTTTAGGTTTATGTAACTATGTTCAAAAAGACACAAACATGAAATCTGACATGCAAGGACAACTTATGAAGTCAAATATCTATTAGCTGCACAATTGTTTATGAAAATGGCCAATGATGTCAAAAAATTATTTTCAAATAGAAATTGCTCCATCATTTTGAAACCCTACTTATGACAAATACTGAAAGGTATCATTAAATATACAGAATTAACTATGAGCAATAGCCCATATATCTAAAAAAAAAATGTGTTTTCTTCCTTTAATATTGCCAGAAAAACATATGAGACTAGTAAATATATAGTTCAGTGTTTTCTAACTTAAAACAGTGCAATAGTCTTGCACTACTTTTAGCTTTAAAATATACATCTGGACTTGAATTTTCTGCATAGCGTTTCAGCTTGAAGCTATTTAAAGCAACTGAGTTATGAACCCTGAACACCAGGCTTCAGGGTGGAAATGCTGACAGACCTCTAACTACCAAGGGTGCTACTGGCTGCAGGGCTAACATGTTCCCTCCACTATTTCTACCTGACTCTTAAATAATGAGCTGAATTTGCATATTGCTTTTTCATCACTACAATTACCTAGGACAGAAAGGGCCTGGGCTCCTCTAATAGTATGCCTCAACTATTTTAAGCTTTCGGTGACATACACCTGAGAGAAATGTTAAAAATATTTATTTCCATTTCCTTGACACCTGGGAGTACTGAACATTTCAAAACTGCAGGACTTTGTCAAAAATACAATGCTTATAAACAACTTTACACGTTTTAAGGTATCCTAGTTCTTTTTGCCCTTTCACATGTCAGAGTATAAATGAATTAAGTACTCCTGTCTAATCCCCTAACGAGATCAGATGAACAACACCAACACATGATGTGTCTTAATACAATACATGGCCAATACCATGTTCAAGCACTCTTTTAAGAGTTAATGCATCAAAACACAGTCTACCAAATTCATTTCTGATTCTCTATACTGCCGAGCTCAGGGTCACAGACATAAAATATGGGCTTGGTAAGTATTATATTGATTTGAATACCAGATTTCTCAACAATTAAGTTCTATATGGGTGTTTTTAAATACATTTACCTATCTGCTCTATCTCCCTAAAACACTACAATTTGCTTGGTACGTAGCTCTAAACATGATAGCCAAATTGCTGTCACCACTTTTAAAACAGAGACTTTTTCATATTACTTCTTCTTTGCAGATGTATTTGATTATGCTGCATGAGTATAGAGGGTCTACGGCTCGCAAGCTTTTATCTCCAAAGTAAGGTAAAAAGAAGTTTTTTTAACAACCTAACATTCAGATGAAAAAAAAAAAAATGATGTCAAAATCTGGATGTTCCAAATGGCTGGCTACGCATATTTTTCAGCAGTGGATCTCAGCTGTCACTCACTCTTTGAATTTTTTAAACCCAGGTATGGGGGTAGGAAAACATGAAAGATTTTAGGTTAACTCAATTAATCTTTCAATTAACATGAATTAAAATACTCAATTTAATATGGTCATGGGTTATCTATGGTTTTGTTTACTGGTTAAAAGTAAAATTATTCTGTTATTAACAGTAAGTATGATGAAGAGCAGAGAAAACAGTTTCCAAAATAATTTCATAAGGGTGGTAGTAAAGGTAAAGATACTCAAAATATCTGAAAATAGCTCAAACTAATTTGCACTCTATCTTTATGCCAAAAACGTACTTCTGCCCAAAATACTAATGCTTAAAATCAATTCAGCGCCATAAACATAAGCGAATACCTCAGGACAGTTATACTTTAAACATGTTTAGCAGAACAAACAGAATGTATAACATCAAACATTTAAATGACATCTTTTAAAAAGTAGGCACCTATCCTTATATTTTTGCGTATCCTGACTTTTGACAATCTATACATAAAATATCTATTTATTTGTATTATTTGCTGTTTTCATCCAAGGTGTGTGTGTGTGTGTGTGCGCGCGCGCGTGTTTTTTGAGGGGGTTTTCTTTTGGAGGGAGATGGAAACAAATGTCCACTCTCACCTAGGGCTAATTAGAAAATTCTGGGCCCTTGGACGATGAACATTGTAAAAGATCTCATATGAAAAATCCAATTTTCTATGATTCGCACCTATTCTGAGCTCTCCATATTTCAAGGAAGAAAACCTCAACTTACAAAACGTGTGGTTCATAAAAAAAGAAATGGGACGGTTAAAACACACACACATATTTCTTGAGCCAACTGCAAAATGAAACTTGCCCCAGACTGCAACATCCCCTTTTCCATAGCAATTCATTCTGATTTCTGTTCTGATAGCAGACGTAGCAAGATAAGCAGCTCTAATTGACCTGGACTCCTCTTCCTTTCCACCCCACCCACACACGGAATCTGAATTGGTGCGTGGGGCGGGGGTGGTGATCAACAACTGGGAACTGCCAGTGGCCCGTGGGAGTTTAGCCCCAGGATCCACAAGGGAGGAACTGGCCCGAATGTTCCCTCCCCCCACCACCACCCCCAAGGCCTGGCTTACCCTGCTCTCCACAGATCCCAGAACCCAGCGGACCCAGGCCCACCTTCGCGGGTTCTGAGGCTAGACAGGGCCTGAAGCATCTTTCTGGAAACGCTCTTCTCCCCAACTGGCTCACCGCCCACTCCATCCCAGGCGCCAAGTCCCACGAGGGAGGACGGCCCGGGACCTCATTTCCCCAGCAACCCCGTGCGCTCTAGGCCCTGGGGGCCGCGCGAGGGGGCGAGGTCTCCCCCGGGGACCCCAAACGCACTCCCGTACACCCTCAACCTGCCGGCCCAGCCGCTGGCCGCGACTCCAGTTGCTGACACCCGCCTTCAAACTAACGGGTCGGGCGGCCGGTGGAGGCCGCGGGGCGCGCGGAGGGCGCTTTCCAACCCCGTGGTCACTCCCTCCGCGCCCAGGTCACGGGCCCGAGCGCCCCACGACCTTTCAGAAGCAGGAGGGACCTTTGGGGTCTAAGTCCTCAAAAGTGAGAATAAGATGACTCGAATCGCACAGTCACCTCCGTTTTCAAGGCAGGCGAGCTGAAGGCATTTCACAGGTTTCCCTTCTCCCTTCCAAGCGCGGCGAGGCGGGGAGCATGTCCCCCTCGAAGAGGTCGCCTGAGCCCCCGCCCCCTTCCCTGGCCCGCGCCGCCTTGCACTTAAGGGTCTGGAGCCCAGGACTCGCCTATTCCCCGGCCTCTGGGTGCTGGGGGACCCCGGCTGCCTCGCCTTCCTCCCAGTAGCCGGAACGAGCGCGGGGCTGCAGGCTAAGAAGACGCCCCGGTCCTCTCTCCCCCCTCACTCGCTCCCGGGATCCCTCAGTTTGCCCGGGACCCACTCCGACTTCAGTACTGCGGCCCACGCGACGCCGCCGGCAGCCGGCACTCAGAGCCCCGCCCCAGGCTCGAACTCCGGCGCCGGCACCCCATGAACACAGGCCCCCGAGCCCGAGAGGGGCCGGGGCCGCAGAGGCTCAAACGGGTGGGAGAAGGGGCGCCGAGACCGGCGGAGGGCGCTCCGTTGGGAGGGGAGAGGGTGGGAGCGCGCGGGATCCAGGGGAGGGGTGGCGCGGCAGCCCGCCATGCAGGGGATGCGGGGGAGAGGGACGCGGGAGTCCGTGGGGAGAACGCTGGCGATCCTGACCCCCGGAGTGGGGGCGGGGTGTAGCAAGTCCGGGCGGCAGCTCGGAGAGTGGGCACCTGGGGGCTGCTGGAGGAGGGAAGACGGCGCGGAGAAGTGGCTCAGAATGTTGGCCCGGAGGCTCCACGGGTGATGAACGGAGAAAGAGGTCTAGGGTTGAGGTGATGGCTGCGGGCGCAGGTGGGAGAGGGAAGGATCTGCACAGGGTCACTACGCCCGGAGCCCGCTGGCGGATCCGGAGGAAGAGGGCCAGACGGGGGTCCCTCGGGTCTGAGCCACCGAGATAGGAGCCTTGGAGGCAGTTCGGGTCGGGGCTCTGGCCCCCGAGGGCATGGAGACGCTGGCAGGCAGGTCCCGCGGCGCCGGGCAGTGGGCGGGGGGTTGGGGGGCGGCCGCAGCTTCTTACCTTGAAGGCCACGGGCAGGGTCTTGTTGCAACGCCAGTGCGAGGGCAGCACGGAGCACAGGAAGTTGGGGCTGTCGGTGCGGACGAGTTCGGCCGGGTGGTCAGCGATGATCTCCACCATGGTGCGGTTGTCGTGCGGCGGCCGCAACCGGGGCACGGCGGCTGCTGCTGCCGCCGCCGCCGCCGCAGCTGCCGCCGCCGCTGCCTCCTGCTGCTGCTGTTGCTGCTGTTGCTGTTGCTGCTGTTGCTGCTGTTGTTGCTGCTGCTGTTGCGCAGCCACCACCGGGCTCACGTCGCTCATCTTGCCGGGCTGCAGGCTGCTGGAGGGGGGGCTGAAGCGCCGGCTGGTGCTCGGATCTACGGGAATACGCATCACAACAGCCACAAGTTAGCGAAGTGGCCGGGGGAGGGGGAGGAGGGTGGAAATGAGGGGCGAGGAGGAGGAAATTGGGGGGGTGGAGGCGAGACGGGGGAAAGGGGATGGAGGTGATGGGGCTGAGGAGGTGAGAAATCAAGTTCGATGAAGCCGACTGCCGGGCGGAGTCTGACGGGGACCAGCGGTGGCGGTGCGGAGCAATCGGGTTGGCGGGTGAGGAGACTCGGGAGGCGCAGATCTTGCTGGAGCTCTTGGAACACCCGGGGTGGCAGCTGCGAAGGGGCACCGGGATGTGTTTGGCTCCGGCAGGCGGGAGGCTTCACTTTGCAGCAGCCTGGTGTGGGGTCCCTCGGGGCACCGCGTCCTGGGTGCGCTGGCGCCCCCTCCCAGTTCGAGTCCGGCGGTTGAGCCCAGTGGGTTCAGCAGTCCAACCCAGAGACCAGCATCGCCGCGCGCTGCCCGCCACCGCCGCGCCGCGCCGCGCCGCGAACAGCTACGCAGCTGCAGGCGTCCACGCTGCGCCGCCCGCCCGCGCCGCTGCTGCCGCCGCCGCTCTGCTGCGGCCGCCGCTCCCCCCGCGCCGGCTGCACACTCAGATTCCTCCCGCGGCGGCTGCCAGCCCGGCTTCCCGGCTCGGCTCCTTCCTTTCCCTTCTCCTCTTCTCGCCCTCTCACCGCTCCCTCCTCGCATCCACACCCTCCTGCTCTTTGCAAAGCTCCCCTGACCCTCGCGCTTCAAGGCGCCCGGAGGTAAGTCGCGGGCAGCGGATCTCGGGGCAACGGGATCTCGAGCCTGCGAATCTCAGCCGCTGCCGCCGCCCGCCGGCCGCGAGAAGTAGCCCCCGGGACGCGGCGCGCAGCTTCCGAAGCCGAGAGAGGCGGCCCGGGTCTAGGGGTGTCTCGCCTGGTCGCGCGTCCTCTTGCTCCTCACTCCCCCCACCCCCCGCAGGACCAGGAACTCCCTCTTGGTCGGAGGAGGTCGATGCTGAGACGCCAGAGAGCCTGCCGGCTGATCTGACTGTCGTTATTTTTCGTTGCAACTTCAGGAGAGGAAGAAGGAAAATTCTTGAGCGTCTGTGCTGACTTCTCAGCACTCTTCACCCTTCCCCCACCCACCCCCCCACCTCTGCCCGATCGGCTCCCAAGGGGGGGTTAAAAAAAAAAGATTTTGCAGAGTTTGGGTGTTTTTTGTCTTAAGTGACTCAAAAGAGTTGGGACGGAGGGAACACTTGTCAAAATAGTTTTTAGAAACTCAAACTGTGGGTAGCCGAACACTTTTTTCTTCTATATTCAAACTTGTTCCTAGAGAACAAGCATGAGTTTCTTTAAGGACTGGAAAACTGTCAGCTCGATGATTAAAATAAGTTGCTAAAACTTTCGCGGGGAGGGACCCCAGCAGTTTTCCATGAATCTCAATCTATTAATAAGTCTATTCTGCATCTAAAACTTGGTCTATTAACTTCCCCACCACCACCACCACTCCGAAGGAAAAAAATAAAAATACGAAATAAAATATTCAAAATGCTTCGATGGCTATTTATTTATGTATTTATTTCCCAGTGTGGGTTTAAAAAGCGACTTTGGATCCCCCAAAAAGTTGTGGTCGAGAGGATGAAGGAGCGCAGAAAAAAGGCGGCAGTTTTACCTAAAATGTGGTTTTTGGAGGCAGGGATTTCTAATGATTAGGTTTTTGTGGTTTATATAGACACGACTCTGGCTAAGGCGATCATTACGCTGATGAGAGTCAGAAGCACGTGGGTGTCTCCAACCAGCCTCAGACTCTGAGCCTTCAAAACAAATAAAACAATGTGCGGCGCCCGCAGAAGCCGGGAAATCCGCTTGAGGGTATCGCACCCCTAAGTAGGGGGCACAGGACCGTTTCCCTTCCTCATAGAGTACTTGCTGTCAATCTCCTTTAAACCTCGCAAAGCTTGAAAACATGTTTGCAAGAAGAACCATCAGTTGCCAAAGTTTCAGGGATTCCTAATACGGTAGCTGACACCACACAGTAATAAATGGTTTTATAAAAGAAATGAAAAGTTACAATGCCTCCTCTACAGAGTGTTCAGGAAGAAAGATAGTTGAGTCATCACTCATCTCCCCCCCGCCCCTTCATCTTATTTAAATCAATTCACGTACCCATTAATTGGCGTTTTTGTTGCTCAGAGTAAACGCCTCTCTCGCAACCTGGTAAGAACCTGCCGCGACCCTCCCTCCAGGTTTTTAAAGCATTGCTTCCACTTGCCCAACCGGCGCCTTTAAAGGGGCCTAAAGAGGTTCGCGAGCTTGCGGGGGAGGTGGGAGGTGCGGAAGAGGGGATCTTGTGCCTGTGGTGGACTCTGGAGCCAACTTCAAGCGTAAGATGAACTTGGAGGGCTGTAGTCGCGTGGCTTGGGGACCAGGATTGCCCTCTAAAGAGATGCGACTGAGGGGCTTCCAGTCGTGGGAGCGGAGCGGGAGTTGTCTAGGCGAGCGCGCTCGCGGGGGTAAGGGTGAGGTTCGGGGGACACTGCTCTGTCCTTCCTCTTTGGGGCTCAATTTTTACCTTCCCGTTTCCCATTCACAACTCCACACTTCCCTTGTCCGACTTTCCCTTCCCCACTTTTCGCTCCACGTTCCCACCTCTCCCCCAAACCCCCCTGCAGACGCAAGCCTCCTCGCCGCGCCCCTCCCGCCTCCTCGGCCTTCCCACCGCCACTTGCCATCCTGGGTGACATTCTGCATCACCCGCTAGGACACCTCCTCCCCAAACTACTTCTAGCTCCCCCCCCCCCGAACCCGGTCTCCTGGCCTCCGAGCACAGGAGCCCCCATTTATCCTGAGAACCCATTTAGCCCGATGGGCTTGATGCGCAACGAGGGATGAACTGTCTCCTGCGCGTGCAATTTTTAATTATCTTTTCGGTCACAGGGGAGAGCTCTAACCCCGGGCACCGCCCGGCCGCCCGAGCGCACCAGGGTCAGGTCTTCCCCGGCCGCACGCGGCGGGCTAGCGAAGGGAAGCCAGGCTTACCGTTCAAAAACAGAGACCAGACTGCACGCGTGAATTTCCTACCTTCCGCAACCACACGGTACTCACTCACATGCACTGGGAGACACACTCCGTTACATCTCCACACTGACGTTCATAAATACACATGCACAACACACACGTCTTTTTCCTTTTTTTTTCTTCCTTTTAGCGAGACAGTTTTATTTCGGGCACGTTGTACCTCCATCTATCAAAGATCTCTGATTTGTTGCGTTTTTGAATGTGCAGGAGCTGCACGGGAGGGGAGAAGTTACCGGAAGCTGGTTATTTCTGTGGTCAAAGGGAGATAAAAAGTCAGGAACTACCATAGTAGGTGTCTAGCAAGCTGCCTTCTCTGAGGTAGCCCTTCTCCCTGGAAATCCACAGAACCTGGAGCTCCCAGAATATGTGGAGACGCTAACCGTGTTTCAAAGATGGGCGACCAGACGGCCTTTTTAAAATAGGAAATTCTAGGGCAGTTAAATTGAAGTAATCGTCTTGAGGGCATTTCCTTTTTCTTTCTCCATTGCTGTTTTGTCCGTTCTTTGTTTGACTTGGTGAACAGCAAAATACCCGGGCCTCAAGGTTTGGGTATTCTGACTGGGGATTTTAAGGGCGACTTAATCAATGGTGGATTATTTATTTTAATTAATCATATCCGGTAATTCAGCTTTATAGCCTTCCTTGGACATCGTCCCTCCATTTTCACATTTCAGTGCAGCTAATATAAGCAGCTCTTGGAAGTTACTAGTCTTGGATCCCTTAAAATATCCTACAGTTATTTATAATGTGGAAATGAAATTTTCCACTGAATACCCTAACAACGTTTCAGGTATCTGGCACAGCGGATTTGCAGTCTCCCTTCAAAAATATCCTCTTGCTGAACATTCACACTTTCAACTGGAACTGACTGAGCCTGGAACTGATGATGTCTTGGCTCAGAGTGTTATACTTAAAGGAAGAAAACATTTTTACAGACCCCTAAACCGAACCTCTCCTGGTAATAGTAGGCACAGAGGAAAACTGTGAAATTTGACATATGTGGATTTTGTACTATAGTTTGCATGATCTCACTCTTGGGCTTAGGTTTTTTTTTTTTTTTTCCTACCCCAAAAGGTTCAGAACAAATCACCCACTAGATTCCTTTTTAGAAGTATGCCTCTTTTCTGTTGTATGTAATGGCATAAAAAAGAAGATACAATTTTCTGAAAATAAGGCATAAATTTCCCTCTCCACTTCCTTTAACGTTTAATATAACTGTTTAGTAACAACACCTGGAGATTCTGACTTTCCAGACAAAGAAAATGAGATGTGAAACAGGCAAGTTATTTATGTAGTCAAAGAACTGAACTCCCCAAACTGGGACCAGAAGCGGTGCTTCTTTCATTCAGATTTCATCTTCTAACCACTAAATTATTTTATATATACTTTTTCTTGATGAAAATGGAAAAGGCTACTGTGAAGTTGTGAAATAGTTTTCAGTGGACCAGCTAATAAAGTGTGACAGCTTTTCAGACCTGCAGTAAAAAAAGCACTGACATGTTGATGATCCCTAAAATTTTTCTCTGTGGTGTTTTGTTTGTTTGTTTGTTTGTTTTCACGTTTTAGGGCCGCACCTGCGTCATGTGGAGGTTCCCAGGCTAGGGGTCAAATCGGAGCTGTAGCAGCGGGCCTACACCACAGCCACAGCAGTGCAGGATCATCTGCACTCATCTACACCACAGCTCAGGGCAATGCCAGATCCTTAACCCACTGAGCGAGGCCAGGATCAAACCCACATCCTCATGGATACTAGTTGGGTTCCTTACCAACGAGCCACAATGGGAACTCCGATGATCCCTAAAGAATGGTGGTATGGGAAATTTTTTTAAACATATTGATGATCCCTAAAGTTCTGAATGATTTATGGGAAAATTTTTTAGACAGATCTATCTTTAGAGAGTTCACCTTTGGACTGTGATTGAATGAAAGGCACCCAGCCCTTGTAGAAGCAGCAGTGCTACTAGACCAGGAGTAGTCATTCTACAGCCCATAGGCCAAATTTGGTGTGAGGCCTGTTTTTGTAATAACCCACAAGTTAAGAATGGTTTTTGTACTTTCAAATAGTTGGAAAAAATTAAGAAGAAAAATATTCATGATACATGAATCTGATATAGATTCAAATTTCAGTGTCCCCAAAGTTTTATTGGAACACAGCTATATTCCTTTGATTATGTATTGTCTATAACGGCCTTCACCTACAACAGCAGAATCGTGTAGCTGTGAAAAAGATGGCATGGCCTGCAAAGCCTAAAATATTTAATATCTGGTTTTCTAACTGAAAGAGTTTACCAGTCCCCATCCTGAAAAGAAAAGGAGGCAGGATCCTGGTGGAAACGGACAGCAGAAAGTAAATTACTTCACAAGATAGAAGGATGGAGTGTGTATAAGGTCCAAATTAGTTCTTTAATAGTGAAAAATGCCTAATTTAACTAAGTCTTTTCTGTATAAAATGTTAATTGGTTAGACTAATATTTTCCACTTAATCATTTTGGATGTGCCTGAACAGAGAGCAAAGAATGAGGGGTTAGTGCTTTTTCATGAGCTCTTTAAGCATGATCTTAAGCACTGTTTCATGAACTCTTTAAATCTGACACATCTCTGTATGTTAGCCTATTCCATTGTGCTTAATAGGGGGAGCACAGTAACTGCAGAGATGAGAGAAGAATAAAGAAACTTTCATGGAGCCTGAACATGAAAAAAAAATAGGTAAAGCTTAAATAGGTTTATTCCATCTGTTTTACAGATGATCACCCCAGAAACATACATGAGCTTACCAAGAATTTTCTGGTATACAAAATTTTCACAAGGCCTCTATATACTTTTAAGACAGTTTGTTTAATAATTTAAATGATCCCAAAGCTTTCTGACATATTCTTTTCATTTCATTTTTTATACAGTTAAATACTGTATGATTTGTTTTAAGCTCACTAGATTTTCCTCTTTGTCAATAGGCCTATAATAATAATTTGCATGGCTGTAACAAGAGCGGAAATGTTTGTAGTGGAGGGCTTAGCATCATAAACCTTTCCTTGTTGTTGCAGTTAGCATCCCTGTGGGCCATTTTCAGGTATTTATACGAGAGAAGAGCATTGTCATAAAAAGGCCGATGCTCCCCACATGATCAACCACATTTAAGGCGCCCCTATCTCAGTGTACCTCAGAAATGGCGTTGACTAGAGTGGCATAGGTTGCGTTTGACTAAAATAACTTACTAAGTGACACCCTCTTTACCTGAGGCGCCCAATGTAATTTCTAAAAAGAATCTAATTTATTACCCAGGAGTCAGAGAAATAGAATACATTTTCCCCAATCAGCCCTTTGGTATTTTGGTGTTGGCAACTGTCCTATGTCTGCGGCAATGATTTTGAGAAGTGGTAGAATGTTATCTGTACAAGTTAACAAAGGTCTGTAATGACACATCTAAGAATGCCCTAAAAGGAAATGTTTCCCTTAGTAGTAATTTAGCCATTCTCTATTGATGCGCTTGCAGTTTACCTTCAAGGCACCAGAAGGTTGCTGTCCCATTCTCATCCCACTGTCCAGCGTTCTAAAGTTTCACTCTAGACTTTGTGGCGGTGGCCTGAACCCTTTGTCCCCTCCCTACACCAGTGCCTCACCGACAGGGTGAGAAATGTAAAACCTAATAGTCTTGGGTCCATATAATAAAGTACAAATTCAGCTTTTTGCAGCGTGAGAAGTTTGAATTACCAGCTTTGAGAGGTAGGAAAAATAGAAGAGGAAAAGAAAGTAGAGTTGCAATATTCCAGCTTGGTCCTAGGGGATGCCAGGTCTAGGTCACCAGCCTAAGTGTTTTGTCCCTTTATGTTTCACATTCAGAAACTCTGCCTCCAGTGTTTTCCCCCAGGATTTCCTAAGCTTTTCTCAGAGAAAGCTCTTTCTTTTTCCCATCTAGCCATGATCAACTTCCATAAGCAATGATAATTTTTAACTTAAAACAATTCCCCTGAACTATGTTTTTGTTGGATGGGTTCTGTTAATCACATTCCTTTACCCTGCTCTCTTTTTCTCCTGATTGTGTTTCTTCCCTAGGGATGCCAGTTATCACCTTATTGCCTCGCAGATCCAAATTCACCTTTTTACCTGCTCTGTGAAAATGGATCTGGGCCCTTTAAATATTTCTCCTTGCTGGCTGGCATTGATTTTGTCAGTAGGTAGAGTTGGAGAAACTTTGCAGAGGGAAAGGGTTTTGCTTCCTGTTTCCCTGGTGCTCAACACGACAGGTTGCTACCACCCAGCAGCAGCTTCCCCAGCTCCTGGCTCCTGCAAAGCACATACGTGCAGCTTCCCCAGGGTCTAGCTGCTGCAGCAAAGTTGCCTTCTCCAGTGCCAGGCTCCTGCTGTGCCCAGCCACCTGCCAGCAGCACCCACAACTTTTAACTGTTTTGCAGCAGTGTGCCCCTGCCAAGACACCTACTTATTTGTTTGGTTTCTTTTTTCTTTGTTTTTGTTTTTTTTTTTGGCCATAGCCAGAGGCATGTGGAAGCTCCCAGGCCAGGGATTAAACCCGCTCCCCAGCAGCAACCTGGGCTATGCAGTGACAACACTGGATCCTTAACCCGCTGCACCACAAGGGAACTCCGAAGACACCTACTTGGGAACAGCTTTCTCTAGCACCCTAGAGGGCAGAGTTCCAGCAAGTTCCACCAGTGCAACTTCTTCGCCATCCGGAGAGTCAGGGCTGTGCTCGCCCAAGAAGGTCTGTATCTCAGCTCAGGGGGAGGAGGGGAGGACTCTTTCCTATGCTCTGTCTCAGTCCCGAGGGTAGTGAATGCTCTTATCCCTATAGTCTTTCAATTCTTTATACCTCCTCCTAGCCAGTTCTTTGTTATTCCAATCAATCCATTTCTGTAGTCAATAATTCTTTATATTAAACTTCCCTTGTTCGAGTTACTGTGTGGTCTCTCTTTCTTCATTGTTCCCAGATGGATACAGGAGGGCTTAAAATTTTCTGGTTCCTATGACGTGCTTGTTTACAGTGGTTTCCATTTGGGAGTCACACCCTTTGGATCATTATAAGATGAGCATTTCCAATGTTACATCATGTCTGCTTGCTTTATCTCTACTGGATGGATATGAAAAATATGTACTTAGAAGACATATTATTATTATTGTTGTTGTTGTTGTTATTATTGCTTTTCAGGGCCGCACCTTCGGTGTGTGGAAGTTCCCAGGCTAGGGGTCAAACTGAAGCTGCAGCTGCCGGCCTACGCCACAGCCACAGCAACATAGGATCCGAGATGCATCTGCGACCTACACCTTAGCTCACGGTAACACCGGATCCTTAACCCACTGAGCAAGGCCAGGGATTGAATCCAAATCCTCATGAATACTAGTTGGGCTCGTTACCGCTGAGGACCCACAACGGGAATGTCCAGAGGACATATATTCTTAAGAGAAGAAGGTATGGACAGAGAGGAGAGGTAAAATGGGTCAATATTTTCCCCCAGAGTCCTCTTGACATCTCCCACAAAATCCCATAGTTCAGACTTCAATTAAATTATAGGTAGATAAAAACCACACACAAAAATTCCAGAGCTATTCCAACCTAGATCTGATAATAATAATAATAATAATAATAATAATAATAATAATAATAAAGCCAGGATCAGGGAGGTGGATAGATACCTTGCAGGGTCAGAACAGCAAAATGCTACCACTCAGGAAAGGCAGGGAGCTGGATTCGGTGCTGCTGCCTCACTGTACTTGAAGCCAGAGACTAGGCTATGCTATGTTTCTGCAGCACAACAATCCAGAAAAACATTGGCCTAAACAAAACACAGAGATTTAGCATTGCCAATTTTCTCCCAGCTTTTAATGCACTGTATGCTTCTGGAGTTTCCATGAGAAGAAACTAGAACACGCCATTTCCGAAATTTACTTAATTATTGCTTCTGAGTGGATTTAAAGGTCTTTGAAGTATTTTTAGAAAATACAGAGCTAAATCAAAGTGCGAAAAAAAAATGCGTTGGAACATTAAAGGGACTGTCTCCTCTAGAAGGGAATATTGTAATGTAATGGGGAAATAAGGTTGCCTAAGCTGCTTATTGCCACATCACAGAGGGCCTTGGTACCATGAATCCTACCTCTGTACACATCTACAAGAGGGAGCATGTTCCAGCTGCTTCTGGAAGCCATACTCTTGGTCCTTGTCCCACTCTTCCAGCCCACTAGAAGAGCACGAAAATTCAATGGAAGCTTCTCAGAGCAAGAACAGTAGCAGGGTGAGGCAGAAAGCCTGCGAGGGCAGGGTCCAATCCTATCTTCATTTACATTTTCATACTTAGCCTACCATGCATCTTTTGGTATTAAATTTGATTTTTAAGAATATTGCCTAAAGTATTACCTTGGATAATGGGTTTCTTGAAATGCCCTTAAATTTTACATTCAAGGCCAGGGCCTCGATTCAGTTCATCCTAATCCTGACCCAGTTCTGTGGGGATCCAGAACTTAGTGATTCCTGACCTCCCTGTTTTGTCACCATCTTTCCTTTTTTTAATACATTACTAAATGTAAATACAGGAGTTCCTGTCCTGGTGCACAGTGGAAACGAATCTGACTAGGAACCGTGAGGCTGTGGGTTCCATCCCTGGCCTCGCTCAGTGGGTTAAGGATCGAGTGTTGCCGTGAGCTGTGGCATAGGTTGCAGACGCGGCTCGCATCCCGCGTTGCTGTGGCTGTGGCGAAGGCCAGCAGCTGTAGCTCCCGTTCAACCCCTAGCCTGGGAAACCTCCATATGCCATGGATGTGGCCCTAAAAAGCATGCATAAATAAATAAATAAATAAATAAATAAATAAATAAATAAATGTAAATACAAATCACAAAGATTCCATCTTCTCCTAAAAAAAAAAATCACCTCAACTTTTAAGACCTAACTGAGGTTTCAAGAGCAGATGTAACAGGAGTTTGACCTTCAATAGTAGTAACTGTAATAATATTAATAATATGTAAGGGTAACTCTTTGTGTGGGTTGACCTGGATATCACTCTTTGGCAAAAAAAAAAAAAAAAAAAATTCAAATCATCTGCTTTTCATTATGCCATTTTAAAAAGGTAAAAATATGCTTTCTTTGTCATTTAAAAATCCTGTTTCAGAAGAATTATCCTCAATTTTATTTAAATATGTTGCAAGCATAGTTCACTTTGAGCCTGTTATTTTTTCATTTCTGTTAAGGACATCATTGACGTTAAATTCATTAGATTCTTTTAGTAAATTAAGTGGATTCCATTATCAAGTCTTCACAAGAGTTTCGTAAGAGACAATTCCTACTGGTGCCACTGCGGTAGAAATAAACCTTCATCAGAGTGGAAAAAAAAGTAAGACAGTTCAAAAAAAAAAAAAAAGGCTTACTTGGCCAATACTCTTTCCTCTGTCAGTACAAATCTCTTTCTGTTAATTCAAATCTTTGCTCAGAGAACATATTTATTTCTATTTCCCAAGTAAAATCTCTAACTTTCTATAGTTTTTGATGGCTGGGTTTGATGGCTGGGTTTGAGCTTAACGTGTTGATTCTTAGGCATTCTGAAACAGAGATTTCTTACATGCCTTAAAATTAAACTTTTTACTTGACTCTTCCCAGCAATGCCTTTTTTTTTTCTTTTTGGCCATTCCTGTGGAAGTTCTCAGGCAGGCCAGGCATCACGGCTGCAGCAACACAAGTCTTAATTAGGATTTTTGACTTCAACCTTTAGGTCAGATTTAAATGTATATGGCTAATCAACAAATCTAAAATCGTATTGGGTGACATTTTTGTCATTATTGTCAAGTAAAAGAGAAACTGATGAAATGTTCCAGATCGTCATCTGATTTGCTTAAAACTTATTCTTCTTTGAGATTGCTGAAAATGTGGGCTGCATCTTGTAGTTTCATTGAACATAGTCTTTTTTCTGTTTTTAACTTGCTTTACTGCTGTGTATACTTACTGAAGGGTGTTATTTTGGTGTCACATAAGTGGTCAACATGGAAACTAGTTGAGGTGTTCCAATTTTTAATGTATGGTCATTCAAAATTTAATCATGGCTATTCTGATGCTGATTGCATTAGTTCATACAAAAATAAATACCTTTTTTGAAAGGTATCTGTGACAAAACTTGAAGTATTGGAGGGTATATATATACCCGTGGCATATGGAGGTTCTCAGGCTAAGAGAGCTGTAGCTGTCAGCCTATATCACAGCCACAGCAACGCGGGATCCAAGCCATGTCTGCGACCTACAACCACGGCTCACAGCAACCCCAGATCCTCAACCCACTGGGTGAGGTAAAGGATGGAACCCACGACCTCATGGATACTAGTCAGATTTGTTTCTGCTGAGCCACTACAGGAACTCTGAGAATATATTAATAAGGAGAGAATTACTAGAATTATGATACATAAGAATCATAACTCATCTTAGAGTCAGCCTTGAAATTTGAAAGTTTTTTGGTGTTCTGCTTAGTTTTGCAAACTTCTATAAACTCAACAACAGAATTTTCCTCTCAGCAGAGATCTGGCAAAAACATTTCTATTCAAAGCCAAATTTTCTGTAGTATAGTTCCTGTCAATGTTAAAAACTGGAATAAAATGTGTTGAAAAGTGCTTGCACTTGTCACTGAAAAAAGGGTGTGGCTTTATCTAAAGTCTAAACAATCTGTCAGTAATTTTTATTACACATGTATGAAAAGAAAAATAAATTAGTTTTAATTCATTCACTTCACCCTTGAAGTCATTGTATTATATGAAAAATCTATGTGGCCTTGATATTGTTAACACCAATTGCCCAATTTTCTTTCTTTCTTTTTTCCTTTTGTTTCTTTCTTTTTTTTTTTTTTTCATCTTTTTAGGGCCGCACCTCCCGCATATGGAAGTTTCCAGGCTAGGGGCTGAATTAGAGCTGTAGCTGCCAGCCTACACCACAGCCACAGCAACATGGGATCCGAGCCACGTCTGCAACCTACCCCACAGCTCACGGCAACACCAGATCCTTAACCCACTGAGCGAGGCCAGGGATGGAACCCGTGTCTTCATGGATACTAGTCGGGTTTGTTACTGATGAGCCACAACAGGAACTCCTCATTGCTCAATTTTCTTTTCTTCTTGGTTCAAGAGCATAGGAGCCATTGAAAGAAAAAAAGCTTTCAGAAAGTTTATATTGGAGTGGAGACTTGGTCTCTATCCCCTGAACTCCCTTCCAGGAGCAAAGCAGCAGGACCACATACGAACTACATTTCTTCTTGGCACATTTTAGAAAAGAGGGTAGAGGTGCAAAATGGGATATGTACTGGCACAGCTTTCTAACTAACTCCCTATAAAACCTTGGACAAGGGCTCCAGACCAACTTGTCCTATGGCCTCACTGAAATTTCCATCTGAAGATTCATTTCATAAACGAGTCAAGGTCAATATATTCAGTTTACCAATTTACCAAGCTCATTGTTTCAAGCAGAAAGCCCACTGAGCTCAGTTCTTATTTTTTCCCCATCTTTATTAACAGCACCACGGTACACAGGACTGTGAATTTCATAACGATAGGGACTATATTTGACTCACAGATAATCTGGAACCACACCAAAGAAGTCTAAGGAATAACATTCCTACTATATTAAAGTGTGAATATATTCCCTGGAGTATCGCCTTGTTTTCTTTTGTTTTGTTTTTGCTTTTTAGGGCCACATCTGCAGCACGGGGAAGTTCCCAGGCTAGGGGTCCCCTAAGCCACAGCCATAGCAAGGTGGGATCCGAGCCACGTCTGCGACCTTCACCAGAACTCACCACAACGCCAGATCCTTAATCCACTGAGGCCAGGGATTGAACCTGCGTCCTCACGGATACTAGTCGGATTGGTTGCCTCTGAGCCTCAACAGGGACCCCTCCCTGGAGTATTGTAACACGGGAGCCCTAGATAGCCCGGGCAGCGAGCATAAGCCCTGGCATATTGTATGTGATCAGTATATATTAGTTGACTGACTGCATGAATATTCCCCGTTAGGCAGAAACTTGAGACTTCTTCACTATTTTCCACTTCCGATCTATCCCCTAATTCTATCAAAGCTACTTCCTGAATAGCAGTCATATGTAATGTCTTTCCGTCTTCATTACCACTGCCGTAGCACAAGCCTATCTTGAATCTCAACTGCAAGAGGCTTCTAAATTGTTTCTTTGGTGCCATTTATGCCCACCTCAATTCCACGTCACCCTCTATGTTGCCATGAGAGGTCTCTTTTCATAACACAATTTCAATCATGTCATTGCATAGATTGAAACTCTTCAGTGGTTCCATATCATCTGTCATATGGGATAAACCTCTTCAAGATCTGGCCTTTTCAGAGTTCCCATCGTCGCGCAGCGGAAACGAATCTGACCAGGAACCATTAGGTTGAAGGTTCAATCCCTGGTCTCGCTCAGGGGGTTAAAGATCTGGCATTGCTGTGGTTGTGGCGTAGGCTGGCAGCTACAGCCTACAGCTCTGATTCAACCCCTAGCCTGGGAACTTCCATATGCCAAGAGGTGTGACCCTAAAAAGTAAAAAAAGAAAAAAAAAAGAGAAAGAAAGAATCTGGCCTTCTCAAGTTGTCATCACAGGACCACAAGCAGAGAGGTTGAAAGGTGAAACCCAAATTTTAAGACAAATGTAGCTTATGAAAAACCCCAACCCACACATCATCTACCATCACTTGCCCCCATATCGGTCACATTTTCTCTCTCTCTTTCACCAGTGCTGTTACAATTTGCATTTTCTTCCCTACCGCACATCACCTGAATTCTCTGTTCACACACACATCTCCCACAGAGAGTTTGAGTTCCTTGAGGGCAGAGATGGGTTTGATTCATTTTTTGTCTTCAACACTTAGCATGATGTCCAAAATAAAATAAGATCCTAGGCGTATTTGTTCAAAAGAGTCAAGGAGTAGGTAAACTTATTTAGAATTCTGTTTAGACCTGAATCTTCTGTTCTTTAAAATAGGAACTTCTTATGTTATTAAACCCTATGCTTTTGTCTGAAATTATCCAGTATAAATATTGACAAGGATGTGGAGCAATTGGGAAGTTTCCCTTTTTTTATCCTCTTCCTTTTTTTTTTTTTTTTTTTTTTTTTTGCCAAGCCTATGGCAAGAAAGTCCCAGGCCAGGATTTGAGCCCGTGCCACAGTAGTGACAATGCCAGGTCCTTAACCACTAGGCCACTAGGGAACTCCTGAGAAGTTTCTTACATTTTATTGAGAATGTGAATTTGGGGAAGAAGACTTGGGAATCTCAGTTTGGCAATATTCAGTAAAGCTGAAGTTGCATATATGCTCTGTGACTGCAATCCCACACCTAATTATGAAACACATAGTTATGAAACACACAGAAAATACATTGCATGTTATGCTGAAGTAAAGAAATGAGTAAGTGAGTAAAGAAATGAGAGACTTGTGCTTGGAGGCAAGGAAAGACAGTGCCCACCACCTGGGGCCACCCTGTGTCCTAAATGCTCAGGGATCAATACTTTTTGCTGTGGTGGTAGTCTTCAAACCTGGCATAATGTGGTTTGCTGTATTATTTAAGAATATTCATCCTGGGAGTTCCTGTCGTGGCGCAGAGGAAACGAATCCAACTAGGAATCCTGAGGTTGCAGGTTTGATTGCTCGCCTCGCTCAGTGGGCTAATGATCCGGCGTTGCCGTGAGCTGTGGTGTAGGTCACAGGCGCAGCTCGGATCTGGCGTTGCTGCGGCTGTGGTGTAGGCCGGCAGCTGTAGCTCCTATTCGACCCCTAGCCTGGGAACCTCCGTAGGCTGCGGGTGAGGCCCTAGAAAAGACAAACAAACAAACCAACAAACAAGGCTCTTAAATAGGCATTCAAGTATTGATTTAAAACATGCTCTGTATAACTGATTTTTTTTGGGGGGGGGATGAAGGAGAAAAGAATAGCTTTATTGCTTTTATTCATAACAGAGTATTATCTTTTGGCATTTTGCAAGAAGCTGTATAATTCCTAAGATATTCACTGAGAAATATGTAAAATGTTAATATGTATTTAGCTAGCTTGGGCAAAACCATTTCAGGGCCCTTTAAAATTTTCTGTATTCTTCTGTTGAAATGTTGATTTCTTATGACTTACTCTGGGAAGACATCCTGATATTGACTGGTCTTTCATAATTCAGCTTGGTGTGTATGATTTTGGCAACTCCAAGATGGATAAGAGGTAATATGCAAGAAAATTCCTCCCAGGTGCTGAGGAAAGTATTATTTTTAAGTTCCCATTAATGTAACCCTCAGCTAAGGAAGTAGACACGTTAAAAGAGAATAAGGGACGCTTAAATTCTTTTCACTTTAACCAACACCCTCCTAGCATTATCTAACTTATTTCACACAGTGTTACAAAATATTGAATCAGACAATTTTCTTTTTTTTTTGAATCAGACAATTTTCTTTCTTCCTTTTTTTTTATGGCCACACCTGTGGCTATGGAAATTTTTAGGCCAGGGGTTTAATTGGAGCTGCAGCTGCAGGCCTATGCCACAGCCACAGCAACACTGGTTCTGAGCTGCATCTGTGACCTACGCCACAGCTTGTGGCAACACTGGATCCTTAACCCACTGAGTGAAGTTGGGGATCGAACCTGCATCCTCATGGACACTAGATCAGGTTCTTAACCGGCTGAGCTACAACGGGAACTCCAGATTTTTTTTTTGATGTTCCAGAAGTAACTACTAGACCCTAAGGCCCTAGGACCTAAAGCTGAAGACAAGGAGAAGTTGGGTTTCCGCATTACCCCTGTTTGGATCGACAAGGATGTATGAGATTTGTTTGTGCCTCGCGGGCACTGCAGAATGGAGGCGTACTAAAACCATCTGGACTGCGGCTCATCAAAGAGGGCCACCAGTGGTCTTGGAAATGGGAAAGGGAGAAGGAAAGCCACTGAATAGGGTGAGCTGCCACGTTAGGAAAATGTCCTGGCTTTTGAATTCCTGTTGCTCATTAGCCAGAAAGGCAGGAGACCCCCAACAGTAAGTCACATAAACAGGTTCTACCCACTTTTCATTATCCAATTGTTCAATTACTGGTTATAGTTTTTAAAAGCACACATTATCCAATTTAATTCTTATGGCATTCCTGTGAGGTAGTCATTTTTGAAAAATCATACCTCTCTTGCAGATTAGGAAGACTGAAAATGGACTCAGAGTAGTTAGTTACACTGCAAGTCCAAGGTCACACAGTTAGTGAGAGAGCTAGGGCTTAAACCAACTTTTTTAGGCTTCATATGCCCCCATTTAATGTGTTCAGTATCTCTTTTGGACGAGATACTGTTAAATGCATCAAAGAGTGTGTATGTGCATGGGGGGTGGTTCTTGCTCTTAAAGAAAACTTTGGAGGTCACGGTTTAGAAGATCTTAAGCAGCTTGGGTGAAAAGACAATAAAAGTATGATTTGTAGGAGATAATGTAACAGAGAAAGCTAAACTGCTTCCTATTAGAAATAAACAGAAATTTTGGCAGGGTTTCCCCACTGTAGAGACGATCGAGAATCAGAGAGAGAGAGTGGTTGAATGGTTGAATGACTTGACAGAGAGACTGAAGGGATTTTTGGGGGCTTTGTGTTTTGTTTTTCCCAATGTGTTATTATGAACAATTTTAAACAACCAGCACAGTTGAAAGAATTTTACAGCAAACACCCCTTTACTTACACCCAGATTCCCAGTTAATATTTTCATTACCCTTGCTTTATCACCATCTGTATGTACACCTCTCATCCTTCTATCTCTCTAGCAATTCTGCCTTCTAAAAAAATGAATTTCAAAGTAAATTGCAGGCATTTGTACAGCTGCAGGGGTTTCTGAAACAGCAGTGTGTTGTATTCAACATTAAGTTTTCTATGTTTCTGCACTATCAGTCTTCAGGTCTCCTTACCTTCCGTAAAGCTCCCTCTACACAAAGAGGCCTTACAAGAATGGTGTTTTTAAATAGTAGAAGTCAATGGGAGTTCCCATTGTGGCACAGCAGAAACAAATCCAGCTAGTATCCATGAGGATGCAGGTTCGATCCCTGGCCTCACTCAGTGGGTTAAGGTTCCTGCATTGCTGTGAGCGGTGGTGTAGGTCATAGACGTGGCTCGGATCCCGCTTTGTTGTGGCTGTGGTGTAGACAGGCAGCTGCAGCTCCCATTAGACTCCTAGCCTGGGAACATCCATATGCCGCAAGTGCGGCCCTAAGAAACACACACACACACACACACACACACACACACACACACACACACAAAAGAAGTCAAGATCAGTGGCTGAGTTCCAAGCGTACATATATGTATCAATTGAGGTAAAAGAATATACATGACAGAAGGGAGAAGCCCCCTTTTTCTCTGTTACCATTTATTAGAACTAGAGGTGCTCCACCACTGGAGGCAACAGTTGTGATTGGAAAAAGGTGAATTTATCTTTTGTTTTGTTTTGTCTTTTTACGGCCCCACATGTGGCATATGCAGGTTCCCAGGCTAGGGGTCAAATCAGAGCTTCAGCTGCCAGCCTACACCACAGCCACAGCAACGCTGGATCTGAGCCACGTCTGCGACCTATACCACAGCTCACCACAATGCCAGTTCCTTAACCCACTGAGAGAGACCAGGGATCGAACCTGCATCCTCATGGATATTACTCAGATTTGTTTCCGCTGAGCATGACAGGAACTCCAAAGAAAACTATGACTTGTACCCTAAGACCAGCCACTGCCTTGGGTCTCTCCTGTTTTCTGTGTACCTCCATGATTTTCCTTCCTTCCTTCCTTCCTCCCTCCCTCCCTCCCTCCCTTCCTACTTCTTCCTTCTGTTCCCCTCTTCCTGACTCACCTCTCTTTCCCTCTCCACTTCTCTCACTCCTTCCTTTCTTTCTTTGGAGGGTGAAAGAGAGAAATAGGGGAAGATAAAGAAGAAAGAGGAAGGAAGGAAGGAAGGAGAGAAAGGGAAAAGTCACTTTGGAATCTGGGCCCTTCTCTCTGCCTCCAGTGTGATTTTGCTCAATTTCTGCTCCTACCTTTTTTTTTTTTTTTTT
>PVHT021183523.1:17795878-17850877 GCA_004024745.2 Catagonus wagneri
GGATTAGAGATAAAGGGCCACATACGTGCCACATAGCAAGCACTCAATAAAAGCTAGTTGTCACTGTTACAGGGAGGTAAGCCCTAAACTGGAACTCTAGGCAACAAACTGGCGTTTGGGTTAGAGGCACTCTTTTGAGGGACCTTCCTGATTTCAAAGTAAAGATTTAAGGTGAGTTGGAAAAGAAAATATTTTACATAAGCTCGGGGAATGATGACAGACTGTGGTAAAGTAATACTTGCTAATATTTAAGGATAAGGATACCATGTTGTATCTAATTGCCAATCTCTTTTGAAACTCTGCTGTTCACATACCATCTTTCGACTAAACTGTTATAATGTATTTTGGTTTCAAAAGAAAGCATAAACATGTAAACATATTTAGGGAAAAATCGAAGGGAAAAAAGCAGCCGAACTATGCCCTCTGTTTTTGCTTTTTTTTTTATGGCCACACCCATGGCAAATGGCCAGGGATTGAATCTGAGCCATAGCTGCAACCTATGCCACAGCTGCAGCAATACCGGATCCTTTAACCCACTCCATGGGGTGAACCCGCACCTCCTCAGCAACCTGAGCTCCTGCAGTCAGATTCTTAACCCACTGCACCACAGGAGGAACTCCATAACCCTCTATTAATCAAACCCATAGTTGAGGTCTAGCTGTTTGGACTTTAACAACCACAGTGATAACAGCTGATGTTTACTGAGCTCTAATTGTGACCAGGCATTATGCTAGAGCTGTACATGGATAGCTCCATGGATAGCTTTTCATCTCCTCCTCCCTACAACTCTATCCAGCAAGTAGAGTAGAGTTAATACGTGAGGAACCTGGGCCCTAGTAAAAGAGGCTTAGTGAATTTCCCAAATGTACATGGTTAGAAACTGGCAATGCCAGGCATTGCTTGGCTTATAGCTTGGATGCTTAATTGCTACGTTAGATTGCCCTGTGTCCAAGAGCCAAGGAGGCAACTCAGTGGAACCCTTGACAAAGTTCCAAGGAGAAAACTAACTTCACACAGTCTAGATTTCCAAACTGGAGCGTAAGCTATTGAATCACCATCCACTGAATCCACAGACTGTTTTAAGCACAAGGCTGAGTTTAATGCTAGATGCAAGGGGTACTAAGATGAGGCAGGATCCCTGCCTTCGAGGACGTCAGCAGATCAATACTGATATTCTGCTGTGTTGTTATTACTTCATGTTATAATGGTGAAGACAATTAATTGTACTACAATGATATTTATGCATATGTGTAATTCTTAAATAAAAAATCAAATTGAGTCTAAATGATGTATCTGCAATTCTTTAATTTTGGTTCTTTAGAATATTATGTAACTAGCAAAAGATTTGAATATGCATTTCACTAGAGGAGATATGCAAATGGCTAATATGCCTTTCTTGAAACATTAACAAGGATCACAAGTCTGGCATCATTAGTCATTGGGAAGATGCAAATTAAATCTACTATGAAATAAAATTTCACCTCCACTAGAATGCCTACAATCAAAAGACAACAACAAATGTTAGCACAAACAACAAGGTCCAACAAGGTGCAGCACAGGGAACTATATTCGATACCCTCTGATAACTGATAATGGAAAAAAAATTTAAAAAGAATGAATATATAACTGAATCACTTTGCTGTACAGCAGAAATTAATACAACACTGTAAGCCAACTATACTTCAATTAAAAAAAAAATACCCTCAAACATTGCTAGTAGGAACCCTAGTTGGTGCAGCCGTTTTGGAAAACAGTTTAACCATTTCTTAAAAAGTTAAACATAGCATTTACCATATGACCTAGCAATTCATAGGTTTATCCCTACGAACAAAATTTTTTTTGACCATACCTGCAGCATGGGGAAGTTCCCGGGTCAGGGATCAAACCTGTGCCATAGCAGTGACCTGACCTCTGCAGTGACAGCACTGAATCATTAACCCACTGTGCCACAAGGGAAATCCCTTATGAGTAATGAAACATCCCTTATGAGAAATGAAAACATACATCTACACAAAAACTTGTACTCAAGTGTTTACAAGTATTATTCATAACAGCCAAAAGTGCCAATAAATGACCCAAAAGTCCATCAACTGGTAGACAGATAAACAAAATGTAGTATATCAATTCAATGGATTCTGTTGTTCAGCAATAAAAAAGATTGACATACTGATATGTGTTACAAGATGGATGAGCCTTGAAAACATTACGCTAAATGAAAAAAATCCAGAAACAAATGGCCCCATATTATATGAGTCTACTTATATGAAGTGTTCAGAAAAAGCAAATCTGTAGAGACAGAAAGTAAATTAGCCGTTGTCTAGGGCTCGGAATGAAAGCAAGGATTAACTGTAAATACACATAAAGGATTTTATTGGGGTGATGAAAATATTCTAAAACTGGGTTATGTGAGAGTTGCACAACCTGGTAAACTTACTTGAAACCATTGAATTATACAATAAAAACTGGATTTTATGATATGCAGATTCTGTCTCAATAAAACTTTTAAATACATCCCAGACAAATATGCAACTAAACACCTCAGATATTTTAGTATATGGACTCTGCTTTTATTTTATATAATATTTTAATAAATATATTCAATAATATATAATATAATATGTTTTTTCTATACTAAAGCTTTATAATTTCCTATCCCTTGATCATATCTATTCAGGTTTGAACTCTATCTTAATTTTAAATCATTTACTCCATTAAGAAATAGTTTCATAAAGCAACTAATTTTTCATAATTAATATAGTGGTTTAAAAATGTTTTAGGTTAAGTAGAACAGGACATTTGAAATGCTTACTTTTACAGGCTATAGCATTAAGCTAAAGAACCATAGAAATTTCCTCATTTTTCCTTGAATTTTTGTGACATTTCTTTCTTGTCCCAATGTTTTCTCATATAGTCTTAGTTTACCCTCCAGTAAGCCTGTATTTAGGAAGAATGGCTAGTACCCTCATTTTATAGTTGAGAATCTATGAACTCAGATGGATTAGGTCATTCAGCTAAAATAACCTGGACTCCAGGGGGATTAACAATTATATCTGCGAATAAAATAGTGTGTCTGTCCTTCTACCACTGGATACTAGAATGGCTTAAACTGATAGGAGTAAGGGTTCAGTTTTCACATATGAAATTGAAGTAGACTTCCGTTTCCGGTCTAATAAATAAAGAGCTTGGAAGTTGTTACTCTCATCTGCACGATAAGAAAAAGTTGAACGTACTGAAAGTCAACCATTCTTCTTAGATCTATCAGAGAACTGGGGTTTCAGAGCAAACCACTGCCCCAAACACCGGAGAGACAGATGAATTCAAAGGATCAAAGCTCACCAGGAGCAGAAGCCACTGGTAGAACCCAGTGGAACACTTAGAGGGTAACTGGCTCGTTTCTGGAGCTGAAGCTTATGGACTAGCTTAAGAGATAAAAGCTCCTTGGTGCCCAACTTTGGCAGGGCACCCCTACATTCCTAGGTTTTCCATCCAGGAGCCCCGCTAGGAAAGTACCCAGGAAGGTCACAACCCAGGGACACAGGCGCGCCGAAAACCCCAAACTTAATCATAGGATTATGAAATTCTTCCCCTGTCCCATACTTTACCACCATGTCAATCAGTTTCCTACGTGAAAACAAATGCCGCTAAAACACCTCCAAAGTCTCAGACCCTGCTTAAGAAGGACTCTCTCGGGGAGACAAAAATAAGAACACTAGAGGAAATTTAGCCTCTGACGCTGTGGCTGCAGCAACGGTAAACACAATTTAACTCCTAACCCAGATAAACAGAAAACCTCACCTTGAAGCCCTGTCTACTTCATCTACTTTTATGCAATATATCAGGTCCAGCTTTCAACAAAAAATTCCAAGGAGTGCTAAAAGCCTAAAAACCCAATCTGAAGACACAAAGCAAGGACCAGAACCAGACTAAGATATGGCAGAGTTTTTGGAATTATCAGACTGGGGGAATTTAAAATAACTCTGATGAATATGGTAAAGGCTCTAATGGAAAAATGAGCTATCATGCAAGAGCAGATGGGTATGCATTATCCAAGCAGGAAGATGGATGCTGAGGAACAATCCACAAGAAATGCTAGAGATTAAAAGCAACAACAACACTGTAAGTGAAATGAAAAGTGTCTTTAACGGGCTCAGTAGCGGCAGTGACCCAGATAAAGAAAGATTTCAGAGAGCTCAAAAACAGGGCAACAGAAAATTATAAAACTGAAAAACAAAGAGCAAATAGGAATGAAAAAAAAAATTAGGACACTCTCCAACTACTGTGGGACAAATAGAAAAGATGTAACATAATTGTAAAGCGAATTTAGAAAAAGAAGAGAGACAAAAGAAATATTTGAATAATGGCCGACATTTTCCAAAATTAGTGACAGATAACAAACCACAGACCAGGAATGTCAGAGAACACCAAGCAGAATAAATACACCCCAAATCTACACCTAGGCTTACGCTTTTCAAACTGCAGATAATCAAAGAGAGATTAGAGTACAGACCCAAAGTGTAACGGGTTTTTTGCTTTGTTTTATTCCAAATAATATGACAGCTGCTTGGTATCTCTTCTTTTCCTTCTGACTCCCTCCATCTTAAAGTCCCTCCTGTCTGGATATATATTTTGTCTTTTTGTTTGCGTTTTGGGGCCACACCTGTGGCATACCGAAGTTCCCAGGCTAGGAGTCCAATCTGAGCTGTAGCTGCCGGCCTATACCACAGCCACAGCAACGCGGGATCCAAGCCACGTCTGTGACCTACACCACAGCTCACGGCAACGCAGGACTCTTAACCCACTGAGCGAGGCCTGGGATCGAACCTGCTGGCCTCATTATATTAGTTGGGTTCGTCAACCACTGAGCCACGACGGGAACTCCATGTCTGGGAAATATGATAAACGTGTTACAGGGTGCTACACAGTCTGTTTATTTCCCCCTTTAATAAGGAAATTATATTTAAATATAAGTGGCAAACCCCAAAATGCCCTATTAGCTTTATCTCTCCAAATGAAGTGCAGATTTCTTGAAGGCAAGGATTACATATTCTATAATTCTGAATCCCTTAAAGTGGGTAGTACTGCTGTTTTTACCAGATTGGAAGCCTAGCTGCATGGGAACCTGCAGGTTAGGGCTGAAACCTGGTGAAGAGAGAAGCCATTAATCCAGTGGGTTGAGTAGTTTCGAAGTAGTCTTTACATATTTATAAAGTAAAACTCATTCTGTCTCTGGTCCCACAGTATGGTGAGCCTACACAAGACCTGCCACGATTTGTTTATGAATCCATTTCTCCTATTAGCCTGTAAGCTCCTCCGGGACACGGATCACATCTTTCTCCCTCCTTTAATTGTGAGAGGCTCTTAATGCAAATAAAAAGTAAATTTGGCAAATAAAAAGTGGAGAGATCCCTGAGCGGAGGAAAGAGAGTCTAAAGCCATTCTAGAGTAATAAAAGTACCTAGGAGTACTTAAAAAGAAGTACCTAGGAGTTTCCGCTGTGATACAGTGGGATCTGCGGCCTCGTGGAAGCACTGGGATGCAGGTTCGATCCCTGGCTAGCACAGAGGGTTAAGCATCCAGTGTTGCTGCAGCTGTGGCATAGGTCGAAACTGTGGCTCGGGATCTGATCCCTGGCCCCGGAACGCCATATGCCGTGGGGGCGGCCAAAAAAAAGGACCTAAATGTTACATTTCAGAGGAATTTTGAAGTTTTTCCCAGAGATAGGCCACTTTGCCCCACAGCCCAGTCTCAGGGGGACTGGTTTCTTCTCAGTCCCCTTCTTTTATCCAATGACTTCCTTCCTTCCTTCCTTCCTTCCTTCCTTTCTCTCTTTCTGTCTTTCTTCCTTGCCGTGCCCTGACACGCAGAAGGTCATGGGCCAGGGATCAAGTCGAACCCAAGCCACAGCAGTGACAAAACCAAATCCTTAAGTGCTGGGCCACAAGGGAACTCCCTACCCAATGACCTTCCTACCTCTGTTTTTGTTGGCTCCTTCTCTCTTTTTTCCTAATCTAATGTCCTTTACGTGGTGGCAGTCAGGAGGGGTGGTGGTGGGGGAGGAGCGTTGGTACCAAAAGCAAAGCAAGCAAACCTCTTTCCATTTGCACCAACGCCCTTCCTGCCTTCCGTCTTGTTCCCGTCCTTCCTTTACCTCCTGAGCTTCTCAAAAGCGCAAGAACGTCTCAGATGTGCTTGTCACAGTCCCATCCCAGCCACCATCGAGACTGCTTAGGTTAAGGTTAACGAATTTCTCACTGAACTCAGAAGTCATTTCTCAGTTTCTCATCCACATTAAGTTCCCGGTGCTTTCAGTATTTTCATAAAGCAAATGATCCTTTTATGGAGTGAAGAAGCACAAGCTAATTTACCTGTTTCCTGTAGTTGTACAGAAGGAAGGCAGGTTTCCAGGCAGGGGTGCTACCAAGGAAGGTTGTCTGAGTCTCTCACAGTAGAATTGGAGTTTGGGGTTTGGCTCCTTGACCTTTACCAGGCAACGTTTTCACTGTTCCAGAGCTGACTCACCCTAACTCGTAAGAGACCCAGCATAAAAACCAAAATGCTCGGTCGACTGCTGATTTCCTCATTGATTGGGAATGAGGAAATACAACTGTTGGGTAGAATGAACTGTCCTGTCAGCCTGGTCATCATATTATTTGAAAGCTGCATGGAAGCCAAAATATCTATCAAGATTGCTGATCACGACAGAATCAGACTAAGGAGGGTTGGTACCTAATTTAAATTATTGAATGATATTGGGACTCTGGTGGCCTGACTCATTCATCTGTTCCCACTCATCTCCACAATACAGGAATGCACTATGTCAATTTGTTCTAATTCTGTGCTTTGCAACTAACTAATCTCTCCTTATTCACGTTATTTTAATCAGGTTATAATTAAGGCTTTTGGTCGTGAATCTATAGGCCCTTTGTGATCCATCACTTATTTATTGTACAAACTAGCTTCTTCTTTATCCTATTCTTTTTCTTTTTATGGCTGCACCTGCAGCACCTGGAAGCTCCCAGGCTAGGGGTCAACTGGAGTTGTAGCTGGCAGCCTACACCACAGCCACAGTAACACTGGATCTGAGCTATATCTGTGATCTATACACCACAGCTTTTCGCAATGCCGGATACTTAACCCACTGAGTGAGGCCAGGGATCGAACCAGCATCCTCACTGACACTGTGTCAGGTTCTTAACCCACTGAGCCACACCAGGAACTCCTGTAAAAACTAGCTTTCAGAGGTTGGTCTCATCGGTGATTGGAGAATGTCTGCCATCTGCTATGTGCACATGTAGACTTTAAACATGCATTTCCACCTACTATGTCATATTTCTTAAAGCAAGGCACAGATGGATAAATCAGCCTGATCACCCACCTACTTATTTGGCTATAAAATAAGTCTTTAAGATACATCTAGACCGGGACTATTGGTTTTGCCGTTGTTTAAGGTATTCAAAAGAACATCCCCCCAGATCCTGAAAGTAGTTCCAAAGTTAGGTTCCAAATTCTCCAGCAGAGGCAACCTTGTTGGAACAGTGGTAGTAGAAATTGATCATATTTGGGCTATGTAGCATAAAAACCACACTCACGAGCACATGTCCAATTATAGAGAAACTATTGAACTAAGCCTGACTGGCTAACTTCAAGTTTCATTAATATTCATTTCCTCTTTGTTCACTTATTTTGTAATCTATCAGCATTTTTTGCAAGATAAGAAATTGCAATCGCCAAAAAGTTTCAGAAAAATTCATGGGAGAATAACTTAAAATTGAGCAAATTCAGTCGGTAAACTTTCTCCCCATGAGTTGAGAACTGAGCACTATTATTTAGTTAGAGTGGGCTGATACTAGTGCAGGAACATAATTTGAGAATTGCTACTCTGTGGTGTTATTGAATACTTTTGATGGAGTGAATAAAAACTCTATTATCTCTGTTATACAGAAATTTAGTAGGGAGGCAAAAATGTTTTACAATATTTGCTTTGTAACACTTGGGGAAAAGGATTTTCTTGGTCAGATTTTTTTTTTTTTCTTTTTACGTTTGCAACTGTGGCATATGGAGGTTCCCAACCAGGGGCTGAATCCTAGCTGCAGCTGAGGCCTACACCATAGTAACAGCAACACCAGGTCCAAGCAGCATCTCAGACTTATACCAGCAGCTTGTGGCAATGCTGGATCCTTAACCCACTGAACAAGGCCAGGGATTGAACCTGCATCCTCATGGACACTCTGTCAGGTTCTTAACCTGCTGAGCCAGAACAGGAACTCCAAGATTTTTAAAATCTTGTATGACGTCCATTTCCAGAGAGAAAAGAGTAGTTAAAAAAAAAAATCCTTAAGGATATTGTTCTGCATAAATATATTTTACTATGATATGAAAGTTGTTATTGAAAATGACTAGAATGTGGTCAAGTAGCATCATTTGTGCTTTATCATTTGCTTGCTAGTTGGGGGAACCACAAGTTCTAATAGCTGTTCTCAAACATTAGGGAAACTCAGAGTCTCATGGAGGTCTTGGTAAAGCAGACTGTTGAGCTCTGTCTCCACAGCTTCTGAGTAGTTTTGTTGTTGTTGTTGTTGTAGTTTGGTCTTTTTTGGGGGGCTGCACCCACAGCACATGGAAGTTCCCAGGCTAAGGGCTGAATCGGAGTTGTAGCTGCCGGCCTACACCACAGCCACAGCAATGCCAGACCGAGCTGCGTCTGCGACCTACACCACAGCTCACGGCAAGGCCGGATCTTTAACCCACTGAGCGAGGCCAGGGATCGAACACACAATCTCATGGTTCCTAGTTGGATTCATTTCTGCTGCGCCATGACGGGAACTCCTGTCCTCCCTTTAACAAGCTTTTGGTTATCTCTCCCCCATTCATCACAGTAGTTCAACTGAAATTTATCCTCTCATACTTATTTCACCCTATAATCCTCACTTTTTCAGCATCCCCACTTTCCCATATTTCAGGGGGAAATTGTGATCATAGGGTGTGAACTGCCTCAAGTTCTTATCCCCCCCACCACACCGCAGCCGCCAGTTAATCTGTTTCCATTTTAAAGTTCATCCCACTTCCTGGACTGTGGATCAAAAACCTTCCTGTTTTCTTCCAGAATCTAAATCCATCTTTGTATCCTAGATATTTTGCCATTGGCCCAAGGGTTCAACCTCTTTATCCGCTTCTTCTCCAAAGTGTGTGAACAAGCTCAAGCCCTTGACCTTGAAAAATCTATCCTGTGACCTTGAATGTTTCTCTAGTTATTCTCTTCACAGACCAACTTCTTGGAAAGAATACCCCACTTTGATTTCCCAACTTCCTTATCTACTCTTACTTTTTCAAGTCATTACAGCCCAGTTTCTCACCCTACCAATCTCTTAAAGCTGCTTTGCCAAAGGTCATTTCAAAGTGGCTGAATCCAATGAATTCTAATTCTCATTTTAGCGTCTTTAATTTCTCTTTGAAACTCCCTGCTCTCCTGGTTTCTATGACACTGCTACCACCTCAGTGTCCTTCATAGGCTCTTCCTCTCCCTCTCCTACTGAATGTGGGTGTCTAGAATCTAATCTTTGACTCACGGCTCTTTGTTCTATGCATGCTCTCTTGAGCACTTCTTTGTCTCTCTTGGCTTCATTTGTGCCCACAGATTCTCAGAATGTTTTCAGGCCAAAGCTGGGAACAGGGCTAAATTCCACTTAAGTGATGTGTGATTCCACTTAAGTGATGTGTGTGTGTGAAATGTTATTTGCTATATGCACTTGTTTCCAAATCTAAATGTCCATCTACTTTCTTGAACTCCAGTCTTTATTCTGGCTGCTGTCTCCACCATTCTCTCTGACAGTTTCAGCTGGCTTCTGGTTATAGCTACCTGAAATTTCGTATGATCTTTTTAAACTCAACATGACTAACTGCCTCTCAGTTATTTGAGAAAACCTGGAATTATCCTGAATGTCCTCTTTGTCTTATTTCCACCCCGATATCTTACCAGTTAGTTACTGGTCCTATAAATTCTACCTCCTTAGAATTTCTTCCATCTGTCATCTTCTATCATTTCCTAGTCTATTGAGTGACATAGCTTGAGCCCAAATCATGTCTTTCCTGAATTGTTAACTGCTCCAGTTTTTCACCCTTCCAAACTTTCTTGCACATTACTGCCAACTTACAAAGAGGCAAATTTAATCAGGCCATTTAAAAAACCTCCCTTTTTCCAAGTTTTCCCATTTTTAAAATTAAAGTCCCAATTCTGTAACATAATGCATAAGATTTTCTATGATCTGGCCCCAACCAAATTTCTGGCTTCCCTTCTTATACCCAGTGATTTCATCATGCTGGAAACTTCCAATTCCTTCTAACACACTGTGGCTTTGCTCGTATTACTCTCTTTGCCTAAATTATCCTTCCTCATTTTGTTCAACTATTACTCACTTTTCGAGACAGTTTTTGAGTCATCTTCTCAATAGTAATAATAATAATGAAAAACAAGATGTCGTAAGTGCCAGACACTTTACATACATTCTCATGCAATCCTCACAACAAAACTTTGAAGTTTATATCATCCTTGATATAAATTCTTATGCTAATAAGTGTCACAAAGCCCATATTTTGGGGATTAATGAAGTTGTTTTGAGTATATTCTGGAAAGAGAAAATATAGCTTATGCTGCATTTATGAAAGGCTAAAAATAAAAAATAAATTAATCTGGTCAAATCTTTTGGTATAATTCTCTGATCACTAGCAATTAATCTGAGCATTCTCCCCCCCCCCCCACTCACGGCATGTGGAAGTTCCCTAAGCTAGGAATTGAACCCAAACCACAGCAGTGACAACACCAGATCCTTAACCACTAGGTCACCAGGGATCTCTGATCTGAACATTCTTTAGTCAATACAAGCTTATTTTCTCTAGCTTCTGAGTGTGAACTAGGAATGGCTGGTTGCATTAGTTACACTGCGGTTTATTTCACTCATGGTATTGATTAGTTTTGGGCCCTGTTTCCATGTGTAATAGAAAATAAACATATATGCATAATAGAAAATAGAGGCAGTCATTCAAATAATTCACTGAATTAGATTCAGTTTTACACCTAAATATTTCAATGGAAATACTTTGGGGAACTGAATGTTCCTGTATAATTGTCTCAACCGAATCCTCTATTTTCAGGTATAGAAAGACAACCCCCTCCCCCAAAAAAGGAGAAAACAAAAACTTATTGTTTCTTTTCTTTTTTAAAAAGGAGAATGTTTAGTTTTGCTCACATCTTCCTAAAACAAACAAAAATATTCCTTGACATACGTTAGACAGGCCTAGATGGGCCTCTATACATGAGCGTGATTAGAAATTAAATTATTATTGAAAGAGTGACACATACAAACTTTCCTTCGTTTCCTGAAGAACTTTCTTTTGATGGTAAAAAACACCGAAGGGAACAAATGCAGTACTTTACCACGTATTTGAGTTCTTGATCTCTTACCCCCCGCGTGGCCTAGTCCATCCCTAGTCCTTTCCAGCTCAGTCCATGGCAAACTCATTTTTCCGGTTTCTCAGGACACTTGAGAGTCACCCTTAAATCTTCTCTTTCTCTAGAACTCCAAATCCAATCTGTCAGTAAATCATAATGATCTTCAAACTTTATCCAGAATGTAACCAAATCTAAAGGCATCTACTTTATCAACCCTCGGACAAGTTCCTGTGACCAGGCCTGTTCCCACTTCAGGGCCTTGGCATGGGTTATCCTGTCTGGAATGCTCTTTCTTTTGATATCTCCAGCTACCTCTTTCACCTCCTTAAGTCATCACTCTAATGCCAAGTTCTCAGTGAACCCAACCCTGCATGCCCAGTATAAAAGTCACAATTCTCCTGTTCCTCCTGTGCTTTTTCTCATTCCACAATCCCTTCCCTGTTGTGTACATCACTTCCCCTCTGATCCTCATGGCCTTCTAACATATTATGGAGTTTAGGTATTTATTTTGTGTACTGTCCAACTCCTCCTTCTAAAATGGGCATTTGACGATGGCATGGATTTGCAGCTCCTAGAATAGTGCCAGGCACATGTGTATCACAAATGATTGTTGAATGAATGAAATAATTAGCACCCATCACTAACATTCAACAAATTGACCTTCTTTTCATTTCTTTTCTTTGACAGTGCTCAAGGCATTTAGAAATTCCTGGACCAGGGATCAGATCCGAGCCACAGCAGTGACAATGTTGAATCCTTAACCACAAGGCCAACAGGGAACTCAGAAATTGACATTATTTTCAAGGTGAGAAATGTAAAAGTTGTTTGTTTCCAGTACAAGAGGATTTACATATTTAGATTCTATGGGAATGAAAACAACTAATTTTCCGTATGTCTAGAGATTGCAGGGACCCTATGAAACCCTGATAGTCTATGATTCCCTTCCCAATTTGAGTCTCTAAAGGACAATCATTTTCTAGCAGCCAAGCACTAATTTTAAAAGATCCTGGAGTGGTAAACCTGGATGGATCATGATTACAGTTCTACAGGCAGCTACGTATTGCAATTCTTTTTTTTTATCACTATGTTGTTTTCCCTACCTTGAAATATATGAATATATTATTGGAAGGTATGGGGAGTCAATTTGATTACACTTTGAATAATTGTGTGACCCACCCTCCCTCCAGTATATCAATAAATTTGATTAATATATATCTTTTCAATCTGGTCTTGCTTTTAAAATGCATTGGATTAGCTCAACATCTAAGTTGGCCTAAAGCAAGAGCCCTGCATATTCATGTAATTTTTCCTGGCATAAATATGAATGCTGAAATCGTTCTACATACCTCTGAGATCCATCCTTTGGTCATTCCTATTTTAAAGAAGCATAGAATTTTGGGGCTACAAGATTCTACTTCATTTGGTTTGATTATCTCTTTTTACAGATATGGAAACTGAGGCTCCATGATATTCTGATCACCTCACTTTACAGATATGAAAACTGAGGGCCCACGATACAGAATGACTTGCCCAGCTACCACAGAGCTTAATAATCTTTTTGATCATATTGCCTAGTTCTAAAAATACAACAAGGTACCTCTGAGAGTGCAACTGAAAAATAGTTCTTAATGTCAGGAAATTAATTGAACATAGCAACAGCTGCAATATGCAATGCTAAACAATAAGTAGTTCTACTCCGTTTATTTCCGTGGTGAAGATATAAACATTAGAATAGCAAAGATAGCAAAGGATAATTGATAAACAGGAAAAGAAAAAGCCTCTGCAAACATCCTACTAAATAAGTCATGGATCACAAAAGAGCAAGAATTGGCAGGTCACCTGGAGTGAACTGTCCCCGTGGCAGCCACATGAGAAGAAACCACTTTATCACAGAGATGGTTTCACATTAGGTGTGGCTTCTGCTATTATTTGGAGGATTAGGGCTTCTTTTATTACCTAATCTAGTCATCTCTTAAGATGTCAAGAGGCATTTTTTTTACTTAGATATGTATACTTCCTGTTTGCATTAGTGAGTCTATATGAAGGTTATTACGCTAGAGGAATGTAAAAATCTATAGTAACAAATGCTTCATTTTCCTTTAATGGCTTTGTTCAAGAGATGAGGACATTTTCATGGTGTGATGAATTCACTTGGTCTCTTGTTGTGTTTTCTCCATTTGCTTTGGAAAGCACATTTTTTCAGAGAGGTGGTAGTCATCAATTAAGGTGGTATCTCCATTCAGCACTAGTGTCATTGCTTTAGTTTTGTTATAATGAAGATATCTTAGTAGGATGGATCGTTTAGAATCTTTGCGATTAATCCAATGGAAAATATTTTGACCCTTTGTGGACGGGGTGCCCTTACACTACCAGCAAAATTATGGCTAAATCGAATTTTTTTAAATGGATTTTAGCAGATCCAGGGAGGGAGGAACATTAATAGGATAAGTCGTGATTTCAAAGCTAAGGTCTCCTTTAACAGTGCAAGTCACAATTTAAGAGTACATTTTTAAGCTCCCTCTACCAGGGCCTTGTTTAACTCAGTTTCCTTTCTTCATGGCATACTTTCATTAACTTCAGCTGCGTAGGATTAAATCTAGGTTAGACACCAGTGGCTTGAGTGTAAGGTCTGGGTTCTGTTTTGAAAAACGAGGTCAGATCTGGCTTCCACGTGATGCAGGAAACTCCCATGCAAAACCTGCTATGGCAACGTTAATTAATTAATTCAATCTCCCTCAGTTAATATTTCCTTAGATGTAATATTAACTTTTTCTCTTTTCTCTTCTCTTGCTAATGCACTGGAAAGTGCTCTTCAACTATTGTATAAACCAGTCTTCCCTCCTAAGAGATTGCAACAATTACTTGTTACTTTCTCTTATACTCTACACTGCTCATCAATGAATTGAGCCCAATTTTACACATTATGATGAATTTTTACAGACTAAACATATTTATTCTTTTGGAACTTTAATTATCTGGCAACTATTTAAGTGTTGCGGAGATTAAACAGAAGTAAACACAAAATTAACAGAAGACTCAACTATAATCCACAGAGGAAATAACCAAATAAGTTGCTATTTTGAACACTGTAAGCAAATCGGAGGAAGAGATTATTTCAGAACACAAATATTCATTCATAGGCAAGAAAACTGAAGGAGTAATGCTCTAACAAGACATAATGAAGGTTAGTAGTTGAATCTCTATGAAATAGGATATCTGATGTCGTGGGAGTGGACATAAGTGGATAATCCAATTTTCTTCCCAAAGCTGCTCAAAGAATGTTAAAAATATAAATAAGATTTCACATAAAACTGTCAAAGTAACCCGAAATCACTGGGTTAATCTACTGTGTTAATCTACATCCGTATCAATCAAATGTGAGAGGACAGGATGTACCGTTCTAAAGTGGGGAGGGCAATATTTAAAAATGAAGAGGAACAGGCTAAAATTCTAAGGAAAAAACGTAGGATCATGCATTAAAAAACTCTGATCTAAAGGTTTCAGTAATGAAAACGTGGTCGTTAAATGCTTGAATTTGGTAAAAAGAGCGGGGGAAATTCACTGCAGACTATCGCGTCCCACCGCTTCTGGGACGATTGCGCTGGGGAAGGGTGGGGAGCGGCTGGGAGCCAGGGAAAGAGCTAGTGTTTCACTGCTGATCTGAGAAAGGGTTCCATTTCCACACTCTGGCGCTGTGGTCCTTTGAGGGAGTGGGTCTTCCGATCTAACCCTTTCCCTGCACCATCCTAAAAGCACAGTCACGCTAAGATCCTGGTTCACCGCAATTCCGCAATTCCGTTACTACAGAGGCCAACCTCTGCCCTCAAGTTGAAAACTTCCAGCAGCGATCAGGGCCGCTTGAAAATTCTAGCTCTCTCAACTCACTCTTAAAGAACCCAGGCCTGGCCCTTGAACACCCTGCGGTTCTCGGCTCCTCCCCAAGGCTCTCCCTGCAGCCTCGGCTCCAAGGCCCGCCGCGGGACTCAGGGTGGCCAGCCCCGGGCCCAGCGCCGCAGCCGCCGCAGCCGCAGAGAAAGTGGCGGCCAGCGAGCTCCTCGGCGACGCCCCGCCCGCAGCGAGCGCGGCGGAAGTGGCTGGCTGGGGAATGGAGACCGCGCGCCACCTGGCCGAGCGCGCATGCGCCCCCGCCCGTGCCGGGAGTGGTGGGGGCGTGCGCAGTCCTCCCTCCTCCGCCCCCGCCACCCCCGCCCCACGGAGCGAGTCGGGCTCGCGCCATCTTGCGCCCCCCCTCCCCTCGCCGTGCCACCTTTTCCCTTTCGACACTCTCAGCCCCCCACCCCGCCCCTTCCCAAGCGTGTCCCGGGCCGCCGCCGCAGAAACCGCACCAACGCTAACCCTACATCCTCCACGCGGGACACGCAGCCGTGCCTACAAGTGTTCTTAGAGCAGAGGTTGTAGGGGGGGTCCGGGGGGCGGCGCGGGGGCGGGCAGGGGAGAGGGCTGGGGCCGGGAGGGAGCCGAGCCCAGCGCCTCCGGGCCCCGGCCCCTGCCCCAGCCCCAGGGCGGCCGCGGGGGATCCCGGGCGATCGCGCTGGAGGCTGAGGGGAGGACTGAGGCAGCGTCTCCTGAGGCGCTGGCCCCGCGCGGCGCCGGGGTTCTCCCGCGGAGTGTGGAGTTGGCCTTGACTCCTCCCCGTGGGCGGGTGGGCGTGGGGCCAGGGCAGCAGGGCGGGCGAGCGGGAGCGGGAGCCGCTGGGGTGTGTTAAGAACGCGTGTCATTTGGTAGTGTTTGGGGAGTGGGGGGAAGAATTCTTAAAGAAGTAAATGGTTCTGTATCCCCGAGGTGGAAGAGTTTAGGTAACGTTAGGAAAAGTGTAACATCCAGAAAAAGGAAAAGATCGACTCCCTGCTCTCTGGGGTGAGCCCACGTCTGTGACCCCTGGAGAAATTATTTAGCGGGTCTTTGGCTGGGTGTTCACGTCTGTAAAATGGGGACAGTAGTAGCCTAGTTAAGAATTGTAGGCTTATAGGAGGTAGTACTTGTTAAAAAAAAAAAAAAAGCTCCGGGCACCGATCAATTATCTGTTAGTTACTTGTCATTTTTTTTAAGCCTGATTTTAAGAAATTCAGAATGCCTGTGACCTTGCTTTCTAAATGGAAAATCAAGAAGCTGCTGTGGATTTATATGGGCAATGGAGTGTAATATCTGACACTCAGAGACGATCTTGGAAATGTGTTATTAATGTACATGTGGATAAATAAGCTTAACTCCGCGGGGCCGTAGAATTAAACTCTTCCGGTCCAAAGAAATGAGGATGTATCTGGGAAGAGAGGAACTAGAGTCTTTGGATTTGTGAGGGGCAGAACTTTGGAAACAAGTTAGCTCAGCAAAGATCTACATGAAGACCAAATTGGGGTTGGAACTTGTAGAGTGTCTGGTGAATCTTTCAGAGAGGTTGGATTGGACTGAATGTTATGAATAATTTCCTGACGGTTAGTACTTTGCAAAAATAAAGTGCACTTCGTTGTGCTATTTCTTACAAGTTTCCGTTCTATGGGAACATTCAAGAAAAGGTACGGAGCAGTACTGTCCGGTGGAACTTTCTGTCATTATGGAAATAGTCCATAAATCTGTGCAGTCCTAATAAGGTTTCCACTAGACACCAGGGGCTCCTGAGCACTTGAAATATGACTAGTGCATCTAGGGATTTAAGTTTTAATTTAATTTAAATTTACATATAAATAGCCACATGGCTGCCTTATTGGACAGCATAGGTCTAGAATTTAGACTTTGAGACCTTTTCCAGTTCGTGATTTGGTTGAGTTTTAAATCAGAGGAGCCAACTCTTAGAACATTTGTTGCTTTAGGTAATCATAATTATATTCAAATACTGCCTTTCATTCAGATACTATAGTTCAAACAAAGCTTGGATCTGTTAGTACTTATTTACAGCTTGCAAATTAAAGGAAAGCATCCTTTTGACTCTAAGGTTGTACAGCTAATGCCAGATTGATTTGAGAGTCATAATACTACTAACTGGCATTAACTTTAATCGTTATTGTAACCCTGGGTTTCCACTGTCTTTTATCACTTTAGTTTTCAGTGAAAACCTTTAAACTCATTTATTCCTCAAGTTTTTTTTTTTTCTGTTTGGAAGATGGTTCTTTTTCCTTAATTTTTTTTTTTTTTTTTTTTTTTTTTTTTTTTTTTTTTTTTTTTTTTTTTTTTTTTTTTTTTTTTTTTGCTGTTTAGGGCCGCACCCGCTGCATATGGAGGTTCCGAGGCTACGGGTCGAATCAGAGCTATAGCTGCCGGCCTACGCCACAGCAACTGCAGATCCCAGCCGCATCTTTGACCTACACCACAGCTCCCAGCACCGCAGAGCCTTAACTCACTGAGCGAGACCAGACATGAAACCGGCAACTTCATGGTTCCTAGTTGGATTCGTTTGTGCTGCACCAGGACGGGAACTCCCTCTTAACTTTTTGTATGAGGAACAATTTGATAAATTGTAGTGGTAACCTTTGAGCACTGGGCCATTTCAGAAGTAGTTTGGGGTTATTGGTATTCAAAACTTTTGAAAGGATAAGTATGAAATTTGACGATATTTTGCAAGGTTGCTTTTTTAAAATATGTTTTTTTTTTCCCCAAATGTTTATAAAGTTAAGTTTGAAAGAAAGACTTAACCCCAACACTTTATAGATAACACACCCTTAACTATGGCCTGATGTTTGTGAAGTGGTGTCCTTGGTCTCAAGGCTGATGATAATCCTTGGACCTGAAACAAAAACTTAAAGCTCACAAATTAAGCATATACAGGGAACAGTCCGTAACATACAAATAAAAATGGGTTGCTCTTATGCAGGGTGACTGTATATCTTGCTTTTTCTGGGACAGTCATGGTTTAGAGCCTGTTTGTTCCAGCATAATTATTAATAGATCCCCTTTCATTTTAAAAAATGTTCCAGTTGGGTCCATGTAATAATATAGTAACCCTGCTTTTAGGCCTGTTGACATTCGTTACAGTTTTAGGAGGATTAACCATATTGCAGTCTCAGAAATGAAATGCTTTAAAGTAGTGACATAGATATTGCTTATGTGCTTAAAAAACTATCTGGAATAAGGCCAGCAAGTGTCCATTTAAGTCACTGGTAATTCAAGTTTTTTACTTTTCTCCATATAATTCGATAGAAATCTTGGGCACCTTGATTTTTGGTTCTCTCTATAAGATCTTTTGGTATAGGAGTCTGCAAAGAAACTTAGGCCATGCCAGTCAGATCAGAAGATTGAGAGTATTCTTGTTCAGAGTAACACCTGTTTTACTTTATGGCGCAGTTGAATAGTGAAATTAGAAATCTACTTATGTTAAATGCTGGTTTTGCTTATGATTCACTTAAATGGTAAAGAAAAAGAATTCAGCTAAATGCATTGTTGTATTAATTGAATTTATACTGTACTGGATAAAATATTTTACTGAGAGCCAAACACATTTAGTTTGATTCCTCAGTACTAAGGGTTAAGTGTAGTTAATCCATGTGATGTGTTGGGCACAGTGTTGGGTGCAGCGAAGCTCATAAGCAGTAAGTACTCGATAAATGGTAGATGCTCTAGCCTTAAGTTTATTGAATCACGGATCTGGAGTGATTAGTGTTCTGAGATGCATTGTGGATAGGTGCAAAGAACTCATCCCGAAATCTAGGTTTAGCCTTTTCTGTATTTTCTCTGTGATTTCAGTTAAGGTATATAACTTTTCTGAGCCTCATTTTCCTCATCAGTAAAATGGAATTAGTACCTAACCTTAGCCTTCCTCCTCACAGGATTGCAGGAGGCTTCCGATGAGAATTACGTAAATCGTCTTGTTTTACAGACATTTTAATTGGTTTCATCTCAGCTTGTCTACCTATTACCTTGTGTAAAGACTGACCCTAGATCTCCAAAAACTGTTTATATTTTAATTTGTGAAACAGCATAAATAGAGTACAGTAGGCACCACTACCTAAGATTATTCTCTTTGACAGCTAATACCATAAGTCACAGTAACGGTGCTTTATTGATCTGATTACAATATATTCTTTGCACAAAACAACTCTGTACTACTGCTAAGGGAGAACCAACATTTTCATGGGCACTTGATGTGTTCCAGCCATTGTGCTCAATGCTGTATCTCATTTATTCAAATGGGTCATTCCCACTTAAGAGGGGATACTGATGAGGCTCTTACTTTCTGTAATGGATCTGTACGTTTTCTTTTGCATTGTTATTATTTCCTCTGATAATATCTGACTGATGGTGGATATTGAAGGTTAAATAAGATGATGAATATGAAAATAGCATGCAATATGGTGTATAGTATTTACTAGCTGCTAAAAATCCTGAAGTGGACTTTGGCTATTTTAAATGCTATAGAGGTGTTTTTTTGTTGTTGTTTTTTCTAAGGGCTGCATCTGTGGCTTATGGAAGTTCCCAGGCTAGGGGTTGAATCAGAGTTGCAGCTGCCGGCCTACGCTACAGCCACAGCAGCACCAGATCCAAGCTACATCTGTGACTTAACACAGTAGCTCACAGCAACACCGGATCCTTTAACCCATTGAGTGGGGCCAGGGATCAGACCCACATCCTCACGGATACTAATTGGGTTCTTAACCTGCTGAGCCACGGTCTGAACTCCTAAATGCTATAGAGCTTTTATGACTGAATTCTTTGTATTTCACTTTATTCATGTTACTTGTTTCTGAATCTTTAAAAGACTACTCCTAATCATAACATTCTCTCTCTGAGAATATACGTGTTTAGTAATAATACTTAGTGATATGTTTTCAAAAAGCTAACTTTTGCTTGGATTCATCATCATCATTGGCATCATCGTGAACTGAGTGCCTTTGAGGTACCAGGCATTGTCCTAAGTGCTTTGTGTACATGACCTGATGTAACCTGTGAGAGGACTATTTGTAATCTCCTTTTTAAAGATGAGGGAACTGAGGCAGGGAGGTGATGTGACTTGCCCAAGGTCACCTGGTAAGTGTTAGAGCCTGTATTGGAATTCTCAAGCTCAGCTCTTTTTGGGCTATACTGCGAGTCCGTATAGGCAGATGCTTCACAAAGTTCACTGTGACAAACACATTGTGGAGGTCTTGTGAGTTAATTATAATCAACTTTTATTTGTATGTTCCTTGTGGGAGAGTAGAAAGAACTCTGGACCAGGAGTCAGGGGACCTCAGTTTTAGTCCCAGCTGTATCACTAAATAGTGATGTGTCCTTGGGCAGTTCAAGAAACCCCTCTGGACTTCAGTTTCCTCACCTGAAAAATGAGGGATTTGGATGAAATTAGTGATTTTCAAACTATAGTTCTGAACCTCAGATGTCTTTGGTCCCCCCTCCCATCAGTTTGCATCATTAATACTTTTGTCTGTTATAGTTGTTTATCCTTCTGCCTGAGATTTACTTTTAAGCAGAGAATTCCTTAACTTAACTTTTAAAGTCATTAGTCTCCAAGAAAACTTAACGACAGGTCCCCTGGCTACTATGTGTACAACTTCTCATCAATTCCATATTATTTTAGTGTGTAAAAGGAGATAGGCATCTTATACAAATGAAAAAAACTAAAATGGTAGAAGATTTGTTAAAATATGTTAAGATTATTAAAATATGTATGTAGATGGACTGAATATTTCAGTTTACCTGGGATCAAAGCCAGTTTTTTGTGTTAGATCGTAACTTTTACCCAGTATTTTTACTCTTAGCATCTTCATTGATAAGGGAAATCTATGCCTTGTAGCGTGATTGTGAAAAAAATGTGAGTTAGTACAGGTGAAAGACTCTCTAAACTGAAATGCTTATTCAAGTTCATCTCTTTTTTACATGCCTATAGTAAATCTCTCATTCCTTTTTCTTTTTTAGTCACATGAACTGTGTTTTAGATATTTTACTGAATTGTTTATATTTTACAGACTTCTTATAAAGTTTAATATTTCTAAAATATGAATCTGGACTGGAAGAGAATTTTCATGTTTAAGAGATCTCCTTTTTTTGACATTGTTGTCAAATACACTTACTTCTTACTATTAGAAGTATAATTGCTTCCAAAATTTTGCACATATTTGGAAAGTTAACCATTATCACTCAGTTATATATATTTTATGTGAAAACAACAGTGTTTCAATATTGGAAAAGTAGGCTTGCCATTTTTTCAGGGTTTGGATGTCATGTATTTTAGGATGATCTGATAGGCACATTGGCAGTACACTTTAAGAACCATTTTTGCAAAGAACAAAAATTATTTTTGAAACCAAGTATTTCTTTGAGAGTTCTGGATATGAAAATATGGAATAGAAACCTACATTAATAGGAGACTAAAGGAAAATAAAATAATAGAACTTCATATGTCTCTGAGCAGTCTGTCATTGGCTCCTGTGTCTGTAGGTTAAAAAATAACTTGCTTATGTAGCTAACTAAGATATGTAAATGCAGTCTATACGCTGTTTTCCTAGTTTGTAGATGTTTTGATATTTTCAATTCAGATGTATTTTTGCGTGCAGGTTATGTTGTAGCCACTGTCTTCTTTACATCACTTCTCTGAGACAGACAGAAATTATCCTTGACAGAGAAACTGGTCTTGAGAGATTCGTTGATCCTTATTACCAGGTTCTACTATGTTGATTAATTATCCTTCTTAACAAAAACCCTATGACTGTGACTCTTAGTTCAGTCTTCTGCCTTACAACATCTGTCAAAAGCTTCTGCAGGATTTCAACCACGCAGTAGTTGTCTCAAACCTAGCATGGCCCACCTGGACGCCTGTTTTTTTTTTTTTTTCCTTTCCTGATCTCAGTAAGTGGTACCACCATTCAGCCCCTTGCTGTGGCCCCAAACTTCAGTCATCCTTTTGACTGCTCTTCTTTCACATCCCTCGTCTAATTCTGCAGCAGCTCAGCTCTGCTCTCAGATACAGTCCAGAAATCTAACCGCTTATCACCATCTCCACCGGTTACACTAATTAAGCCACTGTCATCTCCTGTCTGTACAACTTCAGTAACTTTCTAACTGATCTCCGTGCTTAGACCTTTGCTCCCTTACAGTATTATATTTTCACAGTAGCTGTAGTTAACCTTTTTACAACCTAAAACATTTCTAGTCACTTCCCTTATCACAGTTCTCCAATAGCCTCACGTTACACTCCAAGAAAATGTAACTTCCTGTGGAGTACAGGGCTTTTATGTTATTTGGCTTCTTGCTGCCTCTCAGATCTTATTTTCTACTGCTTATCCCCTTTGTTCACGTTACTCTAGCCGCATTGGCCTCAGGATCTTGGTCCTTTGCTGTTATTTTTGTCTACAAGTTCAGAGCATTCACTTGGGCTATGTTGAGATCTTATGTTAAGTGTTACATCCTGGTTGCAGTTCACTTTGTTTAATTTGTTTTCATAGCATTTGTCACTACCTCATATTTATGTGCTGTCTCCCACATTATAATGTATTTCTTTTGTCTAGCCTAGTCAGTACCATAACCCTAGCTCTAACAACAGTGTTTGGCCTGTAGTAGTTGCTCAGTAAAGTGTTACAAATGAATGATCTAAAGCACTGGTGGTGCACTGGCTTTAAATAAGAGGGTGCTTTTATTATAAGGGCAGGGAATCAAGGGAAGATACTTGAGGGCTTTGGTAGAAGAGTGTGGAGGACGTTACTAATTAAAGGTTATTTGTTTCTCTGTGAAGTAGGTAGTTCAGTCGTCTGCCAATAATTGGGGGAGAGATTATGGGGAAGAGGCTTATTAATAGACTAATTAGTATGCACTAACATATTTAATGTGAAACCAAAAGAATTAGTAAACTAAAAGGAATCAGATGTCAGAGAAAGAATTCCTGATGGTTGTATATCTGGGAGGACTTCTTGGAGGTATCGAGGCTGAGTCGAGCTTTTCTAGACCACCCAGTGTAGGACAGTGGGGAAGAAGCACGGGGTATGGCAGGCAGAAAGAACTGGCAGTGTGAAGGTTCAAAAGAACCTGGGGTGATTCGGGAGAGACCAAATGTTTAACTTGGCTGATATAGGAAAGGAGGCAGAAAAGGTCTTGTGAGACTGATCTTACTTACATTTTGTCCTCCAGGCCAGGGAGAGCCCTTGGAGGCTTCTAGATAGAGGAGCAGAAGGGTACCGAGGAGGTGATAAGCAGAATTAATTAGCAAGCTGGGAGATGAATTTAAAAGATATTGTAGTAAGGGTATGAGGGTGAGATTGGGAAGGAAGGGGTTGACTTAGAATAACTCTTTAAAGAAAAAAATGCTAAGACCAGGGTGCCTAGATTGAGGCAGGGAAGAAGCTAGAGAGTCAAATGTGCCTTGGAGTTTTTGACCTTAAATGCTGAAGAGTCGGCAGTGTTGCATTATTTTTTCTTTGATTAAAAAAATATATATTTAAAAACATTTTTGTGACTGCACCCATAGCTAGCGGAAGTTCTCGGGCCAGGGATAGAACCCGAGCCACAGCAGTGACAATGCCAAATCCTTAATCACTAGGCCACCAGGGATTTCAGTAGTGTTGCTCTTAGGGAAGCAGGTTTGGTGGGGAAAATAGAGAAGAGATTTTCTGTCTATGAATATGAAGTCTTTGGTAATTATATTAAAATGGTGGTTCTCCCCTTTACAGTTAATAGCTTGTTTTGATCAGTAGGTGTTTCTTAAGAATATTTATAGTTTCTTATCTGTATGGATTAGAATCACATTGATTTTGGTTAAGAAGGACTTATTCCTGTTCTAGTGGTTTTTAAGAAAAATAATTGGTCAGTGAGTGCTAAGACAGAGTATTTCCTTAGATTGTATAATGTTCTTTATTGTGCATTTTAATTTTCAAAGTACTTTCAGTTCTGGACCTATTTAACAGTAATTCAGTGAGATATGAAAAGTTTGTATTTACCTTTCACCTACCTATTCGTATGTTATTTCTTTAAAAATTGCAGTTAAATATGGTATATTTTCAGTTTAAAACTAGTATTAAATCTCATACAATTTTTCCACAATTGACTGGGTCTGATGTTCCTCCTCTTGTTTCATAGTATCTTGTGAGTTATCTCTCAATTCATTCCTTTAGCATGTCTGTTAACCTCAGTAGTCTAAAATGGCAGGGATGTGTCTTTCTTATCTTTTATTCTTTTTGTCTTTTCAGGGCCACGCCCGCGACATACAGAGGTCCCCAGGCTAGGGGTCTAATTGGAGCTGTAGCTGCTGGCCTACACCACAGCTCACGGCAGCGCCAGATCCTTAACCCATTGAGCAAGGCCAGGGATTGAACCCGCAACCTCATGGTTCCTAGTCAGATTCATTAACCACCGAGCCACGGTGGGAACTCCTTATCTTTTATTCTTTGTTGTACTGTTCAGTCATTTGTTCATTCACTTCGCATTTCCTGAGCATCAGCCATGTCAGACAGTATGTTAGGTACCAGAATTACAGATAAAACAGCATCCCTGTCCTTACACAGTTGGCAGTTTAAGGATGAGGAAATAGTTATACTGCAGTGTGAGAAGTGCTATGATAGATGCATCTTATTTCAGGTTTTGAACTCATTTGATGTGTGGTAAGTGAATACAAGCGGTTTTTTAATTGGTTTGAAAATACAATGAGCAGTTTTAGAAAAATTGCTTTTGATTTCAAAACAGGTATAAATTTTATCTGAATCATCTGCCCTTTGAACGATTCATTCTGCTTCTCTTTTAGCAGGTAATTGAATGGACATTTGAATTTTCTACCTTCTACAGTCCACTTGAAATGGGGCATATGTAAATATATTGGAATTACCATTTGTTATCCCAAATACTAGGTATAGAAATTTTAAAATTTTGCATATTTTAATGTCTTTTATTTTTTACATTCTTGGTGACTGAATGATTTTTTTGGAGGAATTTAGATCATGATGTGATTTGACGATTTTTTTTTTTTTAAGCAAAACTAAAGTGTAGTATATAATAGAGTTGGCCTAACCGTAATTGCTTCCTGCCTTTGGAGTTGTATGAAAATGTTCTGATTATAACAGTTTTCTATTAATTTATATTATGTGGGATGTTCAGTGTATGAATGATTAAAATTGAGACCTTGTAGATGCTCAGAATCAGTACCTAGGTCTGCTGAATTAATTTTTCTCAGCAGTGATATAATAAATAATTTAAAAAAATCCATTGTCTTTTTTTTTTTTTGTCTTTTTGCCTTTATCTAGAGCCGTACCCGCAGCATATGGAGGTTCCCAGGCTAGGGGTCTAACAGGAGCTGTAGCTGCTGGCCTACGCCACAGCCACAGCAACGCGGGATCCGAGCCGCATCTGCAACCTACACCACAGCTCACGGCAACGCTGGATCCTTAACCCACTGAGCAAGGCCAGGGATCGAACCCGCAACCTCATGGTTCCTAGTCGGATTCGTTAACCACTGAGCCATGAAGGGAACTCCCATTGTCTTTTATTAAATGGGTAAACTGATGGATTTCACAATCCAGATTTTCACATTGTTTTAAGGGTGTTGTAGCTAGTAGTAAAGTTTTCAACTCTGAGGTCTTTTAAGCTAAAGATGTTCCAAGTTCTTTCTCATTTGGCCATTTAGTCACTAAAACTATGAGCTATTTATTGATAGCTCAATGGGACATTAACCCATTGAAAAGATTTACAGCTATTTATTTATTTAGTCGCTAAAAAAAATGAACTATTTCTGTTTATAGAAACCCAGTAACATGTTCATTACACTTTTGTTTAATTCACATTTATGATGTATAACTATACGACAGTTAAATTTTTTTGTTGTCATGTTATTTTCTGAGGAAAGGGGTATATCCTTAAATTCCATTATTTTTACTAAAAGATGTCAGCTTTTTCTACTCTGGCATAGCATTTTACAGGTTTGACATAGGATTGGCTATTGGCTTAATGATCCCATTAAAATGTAAGTATTAATCAGAGATGAACTTACTCCTTGAATTCACATTTAAACTGTGGCATGTTGAAATAATCTAGGTCTCCATCTGAACATCTGAATTCATTTTGTAAAATATGGCAAACAGCTGCATTTCAATTGAAAGCTAAAACAACTGCAGGACATTAACCCATTGAGAAGATTACAGTAGGTTTTCAGTTCCATGTTAACTGTATTTATTAGAGAAAATTGACTTGAGTGCTTCTGCTTTTAACCGACTTTTTTTTTTTCTTTAAATGTCTGGGAGATAGGAAATAAAGCTTTGGAATGATAGGACTTTGATGTGTATAGAAGTTAATGTCTAAAGAAGTTAATTATCTAAAATCATCAAACAAAATGTAGGCACAGGAAATCATTATTTTGAAGATTCTAATCCGCTATCCGCTCATCATGTCAAGAAGAATGTTATTCACCTGTTTGATTTAAGAATTAAATAACTTGATTGTGAAAGGATGATCGTGGTTATAAGAAACTGGGATTGGGACCTTTTCCCTCTTACCAATAAATACTCCTGATATGAAACATTTGCAGTAGAGGCACAACCTAAAAATGTTGTAGTTGTAGTATGAATCTACTTTTCGAAATGTCTTCTTTAGAGAGCATTAAAGCAGTGACTGGATTTGCAAAATAAAAAGGGGGCAATTATTCATTCCATCGATAGTCTCAGGGCATTTGGCCACAGGATAATTCCACAGAATGACATGTCTTCAAATCTGACATGAGTCAATTTAAATCATAACCGTTTAAAGGCTGAGGTTAATATGCGATCTTTGAGCTTAACATCTTCTCTGGGATATCATACCTCTCTCAGTCTTCTCTTGGGATAAGTGGAACATTTTCTAAAGTCCTTGGGAAAGCCAGCTTCCTTTTTTTATCATTGTGTCCTGATTCTGTAGGACTATTCCTAGAAGAACTTGCTTTCCTATCTTATTTTTCTCCAATCTTGGACCGACACACACACAGACGCACACACACGGATAGTTCTCTGATCTCAGCGCGCGCGCGCACACACACACACACTTTAAACCCAAGTCCAAATGTTGGTTGCTTCTTTTCCTGTTATTTGTAGGAAAAAGTACTTATTCCAAAGAAGTCTTTGTGAACAAATAAAACAAGTTTAGGCTTAAAAATGCTGTTGGTCTTTCACAGCATTAGCTTCTTTATGTGTTTTAGAATTTTGGTTTTCAGGCTCAGTTTGAGTGATACTTTTTTCCTTTTCTTCTCCGCTCTTGCATGCTCTGTCTGGTGGTTTGGTGTGGCCCTTAGGACCCTCAGGTTAAACCAGGGTTTATGTTGGCAGATAGCTAGTCCTGCCACAGAATCATATTGGGACATTCTAGATCTAGCCCCCCAGCTAGTAAGCTGCTTGTCTTAGATCTCTGTCTTTTTGCCTTTTCAAAAGCTTCATATGTGGCCTGTCTCAGGCAGCGGTTTGTAGTAGTTTATTCTTCTCAGTTTTCATTTATGGGACCCTTTCCACCTCAGTCATTGGTGAATGACCCTGGTTCAAGTTTCCTTTATCACTGTGAGCCTCCATTGCCCACAGAAGTAGTCAGATTAGAGGATGTATTAAGAAGATAAACCTGATAGCAATATGGAGAATGAACTGAGATGCAAAGAGAGAAGCTATAAATAGAGCTCAACAAGAAAGGGAGGAGGTAAAAACATAAAGTGGAATTTTTCTGGATTCTTACAAATTGTAGGGTACAGGAGAAAGAGTCAAAGATAATGACTTGAGATTTTTGGGCCAGGCTGACTGGTAGCAGTAGTGATGTTAGTATGAAAACAGGACTTATTTTATAAGGAAACTGATTAATATTTGTTGAATTGTATTGAGGTCTTTTAGTGAAAATGTTCAAGTTTCTTAAACTTTGTGAAATAAAGATAATCTGAATTTGTTGTGTACAAGCTTTCAGCAGATCAGGCTAGAATTCTCAAGTTCTTTCTGTTTATAAAAGTTAATGTTGTGTGCTAAGAACTGTTCTGAATGTTTTGTTCATGTTAGTTGGTTTAATCCTCACAACAACCTTGTGAGGTTGTGAGTGCGCAATTATCATTCCCATTTTACAGATGAGGAAACTGAGGCACAAGGAAGTTAAGGAACTTGTTCCAAGCTGCAGTAAAGAAGCAGAGCTGGGGGTTCTAATCCAGGCAGTCTGCCTTCTGACTCCTAATTATTTTGCTATACTTTAAGTTCTCACTACTGCTTTATTTTATTATACATTTTAAATTTGCTAATTCTTTCTTAATCTGCAAAGTATTTTTTAAAGAAAATTATAGTATTGCAGAATTTATATAAACATGAAATAATAGCTAACATTTATCGAGCACTTACTGTGTCCTTGAGATAAAAGCATTGAAGCTTTTATTTACTTTTATTACTTTAACATTATTTTCACTAATTCTTGTTTATGGGATTACCACATGCAGTAAATAAAATGGCATATATTAGGATTAACATCTGGTTTTCTCATTATGTCTTAGCTTTATTGGGAAAAAAGTCACGTTTTAAGTTGATGAGTTATTTAGCCATAAGATTATAAAATATCACAGTTCTTGCTTCTGATCTGATTGACTTTATTGGTATTATTTGTATTTTAGGCTTTTGATCAAATGGACTTAGATTATGTTGTGGTTTTCTAATTTTGTATCTTAGAGCTGTGCAACTCTTTCTGAAAAGAATCTTAATTTGGAGAACCCTAACATACAAAATAGAAAAATCAGAGTTCTGGTGTTTTGGGTGGAATTGCTTGGGGGCCACTGGGAGCTCACTGAAATAATGCCAGTGAATCTTAGGGCTCCCCGGAACACATTTTGAAAACCACTGAGCTCTATTAAAATAACTTAATGAGTATTTTTTTCCAATACTTACTATAAAATATGTACTGAAATATCATCCAGGCAGGTAAGTTTTTGGTATCAGAATTGACTAAACAGTTTTTCGCCTTACTGTTTCATTTTAATAAAGAACATTAACTATGAACAAATCAGATTTACATAAAACAAAACAGATTTAAACATTTCTGTACTTTTTGAAGTAACTTATAATTGCTTCTGTTTTCCATACATTTACTTATAGCTAAATGCATATTGTAAGCTTATTCTCTTTTTTTATTTAGATGAATAACACTGCAGCCAGCCCAATGTCTGCTGCCACTTCAAGTAGTGGAAGAAGTACAGGCAAGTCTATAAGCTTTGCAGCAGAGTTGCAGAGTATGATGTGAGTATGTCTCTGTATCTCACTTATTACTGTTTCAAGTTTATCCATGTTGATGAAAGATAATAGAAATAACAAGATCTGTAAGACAACTTGGAAATTTGTAAGTAAAACTGAAATAGTCTGATAACATTTTAAATAGCCATAGGCAGAAGGGGCAAATTGGTTAAAAATGCCACAGTGATACTGCATCAGAAAAGTAAGTATTGGTTCATTTTCATCAAAGAGTGAACAATCAAGTAAACATTTTTGCTGTAATTATTATCTGCCCATACTATTTTAGTTTGGATTTAGAAAATTTTGACATTGATTATATTCTTAGAAAGTTAGAAATATTCTCAGAGTTCTCAGTTTTTCTCAAATGTCCTAATAATTCTATGGGCCTAATTTAAATTAGTTTTCAGTTTTGAGAATATTTGAAATCACTGTGTTTTAGAACTTGAGGAAAAACTTGGGACATTTAAAAAACACGGTTATTTAATTTTTGAGAAATTGCATGGCCATTAAAATTTCTTTCCAAAGACTCTTTTCACCTTACGTTCTGGCTTCTTTCATTGAGTGAGACTGCATATCTTGATTTGATGAGAGTATATGTATTAGAAATGCCTCCTGGCACATACTGCTTTTTCTTTACTATTGGTTCAGGAGACAATATTTAGCATCAGGGGGATAACACATTAGAGCTCTTCTTTTTCTGTGGATAAATTATTGATGACAAACACAACAATTTTAAAAGAAAGTTTCTTTGAAGGTTTAAGTGGGATGTATGTGATAGCTTTCATAATGGATTAGCTCCACTGTGTGATGATTATTCTTCAAAGGAAAAATGAATTTGAACATACGTCTGATAGCTGCTTGGTAAACATACTTTAAACAGGATTGAAAACATTAGATTCTCAAACTTTCTGGTCCTGTGATCCCTTTATACTCTTAATTATTATTATTATTATTTTTTGTCGTTTTTGCCTATTCTAGAGCTGCACCTGCGGCATATGGAGGCTCCCAGGCTGGGGTCTAATCAGAGCTGCAGTGGCCGGCCTATACCACAACCACAGCAACTCGGGATTGAGCCGCATCTGCAACCTACACCACAGCTCACCGCAACAGCGGATCATTAACCCACTGAGCGAGGCCAGGGATCGAACCTGCAAACTCATGGTTCCTAGTCGGATTCGTTTCCGCTGAGCCACGACGGGAACTCCTATACTCTAAATTATTGAAGACCTAAAAACAGCATTTGTTTATGTGAACTGTATCTATCAATAGTTATTGCTTTGATTTAAAACTGAGAAATAAAACTTATCAAACCATTTAAAAAATAATAAACCTATTATATGTTAGCATAAGTAATATATACCCTGTAAAATATATTTTAAAACCAAAAGTGGATAACACATTTTGTTAGATGAGAATAAAGTAAATGTATTAATTAGGAGTTGTATGAGGTTGGAGAATTTTAAGGGTTCGTGATTGTAAATACTTTTGTATATTTCATTTTTTTAGCTTTTGTGTATTTCATTTTTCGTTTAGTAGCTTTATGTTAAACGTTTATATTGTTCTGTGTTAATTATGTTTAAAAATACAAAACATGTTTTAGACTGTTTAAAGTGAGGAGATTAATTTTCCTGCAGATCCAATTCATTGATTTACTTTGATTTTAAAAGACTTTTATTTTTTTAAATTTCAAAGTCATAAAATTATTGGAATAATATAATGAACTCCATGCATCCATCCTCAAACTAACAATAATTGTGTTTTGCCATTCTTCTTTAACTTTTCTCCCTACTGTTCACTTTTTTTTTAAATGAAAAATTTTAAAGCAAATCCCAGACATCATATTTCAAATTTGGTATTATTTATTAAAACAGTATATTTATTAGTAGGTAATAAAACATGCTCTACAGCAGAGGTCAGCAAACTATGGCTATCGGTCCATAGACTGGCTGCCTGTTTTGGAAAATAAGGTTTTACTGGACCACGTTATTTATCTGTTATCTATCGCTGCTACATGGCAGAGTTGAGGAGTTGTGACAGAGACCACATGGCCTGTAAAGCTGAAAATATTTACTGCGTGGTTCTTTATAGAAAGTTTGATGACCTCTGATCTATGGAAACAGTTCTCTATAAGAAAGCTATCTTTCCTTTTGTCATTTATACTTAGGAAAGGTTCTACTTAGTGCGCTGGATGGACTGCAGGCCGCTTAAGAAAACTGAGAAAAAAATAAAAAATAAAAGCTAAATTCAGCACTTTCTCATTAAATACTTTTGCAAACATCTTCCGAACTAATGTGCTTAAGCCGGATTCAGAATGCGCAAGTTATTGTTGGCCAAGGCCTTGGAAGAAATGTACATTTTCCTTCTATTTCAGACCTCATAGAGAGGCTACTCCTAGTAGTTACAGTCATCATTTATAGTCTCGAGTTATTTTTTCTCCTCATGGATTGCTTCATAGAACAGGAAAATAGGACCAAGATTAGAGGTCCTCTTTTTATTTACCAAACCTGAGCGTAAGGTTCTCAGGCTTTTGATTATATAAAATTAAGATTCCTATGCCCTTGATCCTTGCTTATGTGATAATACACGAGAAATTGCAGACTTAAGTCTCTCTGTTTATTTTGTGTTGTGGGAATTTCATTCCGTGAATCTCTACTATCTTTTCCGCCTGCATTTTCACAGTTGTAAGCCTGTATGGTATTGCTGCTTTTTAATCCTCCATTGCTACTGTCTTCTCCACTCCTTCACCACTAATGAGCTGTTTTTTCTTGGCTTACTGCCGTCTAAAGAAGGAACAATATTGTAGTGTCATATCTAGGGAATGGCTTCACTGAAAGGTATCTAGCTGTCAAGCACAAAAGGAATTGTTAGGATCTGCTATTAAATGTGGAACTGGCAGCCAGTCCGTTTTCCTATTGGAGCCTTGAAAGAACTGACGGTATTTTAAGTTTGGATAAATAGTACTAGCGCAGCATTCTTTAGGCCACGTCTGCGACCTACACCACAGCTCACGGCAACGCTGGATCCTTAACCCACTGAGCAAGGCCAGGGATCGAACCCACGATCTCATGGTTCCTAGTCGGATTCGTTAACCACTGAGCCACGACGGGAACTCCTAGGTCTGTACTAGGTCTGTACTTCTGACTGCTTTCTGGAAGGTCCATTGAGTATTCTTTTAGCACCATGAATTGTGTGTCCAAAACTGAACTAATAATTTTTCCAGTAAGATTTGCTGTTGGGAATTTTTGGGGTAAATAGCAACAACTGTTTATTTCTTACTACACTAGAGTAGGGCTTAGTTGTATATGTAAAATGGTATCATTCGGCTGTTATTTAACGTTATGAAGTTATTATTCTGTTCTGTCCTAACCTTATCTGACTTTAAAGGGACCTAATAATAGGTATTTATTAAACAGACACAGGGTTCCTTCAAACATTGAGTTTCCCTGGTGCATTTAGGTTTTTCAGGAAACCGGAGGAAAGAAATCTTAAGGTAAAAAATGCTAACATTTATATATTACAGTTTCAGAGATGCTTTGATAGTACCAGTGATAATAGCGAATACTAGCGTGTGTACCAGGAGCCCTCCTGAGCACTTCCACATACCACTTCAGTTAAGCCTCACACAACCCTATGACAATTCTCTTGTTCCCTGTTGGAGATGAGGAAACTGAGACACAAAGGTTAAGTAACTCACCAGAATTGCAGTAAGTGGGAAAATCAGGATTTCGGCCAGAAACTCTGACTCTAGAATCCAAACTCTTGACAAATAATGCTAAAATACATTTCAATCAATTAAACTCAGTTTTTTGATTTATAAAACTGAGTTTACAGATGAACTTTTACCAGCTTATGTGTGATTGGGTGCTGTGATGAAGTAATAAATGGGAAAGATGAGTAACTGTTCAGTTAATTATTGTTATTTGAGATGAGGTCTAACTTTTATAATAAATACTGGATTAACTTTCTATTTTCATATTATAGCATTTATTTCAGTTTCCTGTACCTAGCCACCAAATCTTTTTAATAAGCAAGGCCGTATCAGTAATGGCAAGAAAGTATAATTTTTTGTAGAAGTTAAGTATGTATATACTTATTGGATGCTTATATTTGTGATATTTCATAATTTTGGATGTAAACATATTGAATATTTAAATGTCCACCCTACTTTTATATTTTATCACTGTTAAGTAATATTTTAATCCCTGATATTTCAATTATATTAAAATATGTTAATAAACTTATCCTTATACTTTTTTGTGAAATGCATCTGTTTGGAGTGTTTTAAGATATTTACTGGTTTATAAGTTTAATAATAATGAATAAGATTTTCAAATTGTAATATAAAATTGATCATAATCTTTCCTGAAAGTGAGAAAATGTGTAAAAGTTGATTGAGACCATAAAAGTGCTATGTAACTGAAGGCTGCTTAGGAGTTTCCTTTGTGACTCAGCGGTAATGAACCTGAATAGTATCCATGAGGATGTGGGTTCGATCCCTAGCCTGGCTCAGTGGGCTAAGGATCCGATGTTGTCATGAGCTGCGGCATGGGTCGCAGACATGGCTTGTATCCTGTGGTGCTGTGGCTGTGGCTGTGGCTGTAGCCAGCAAATGTAGCTCCAATTAGACCTCTAGCCTGGGAATTTCCATATGCTGTACATGAGGCCCTAAAAAGCAAAACAAAACAAAACAAAAAAAGGATTGTTTATGCTTTTTTTTCTTTCAGAAATGAAGATAATGTTTAAGTTGCTAGTTCCAACTGAATTAAATGCCTGCATCATTTTATAAAAGTGACAAAATAAAATTTTGAATTTGTATTTAAGTATCTCTGTCAATTATTTCATGAAAAGAAAATACCTAGGTCTTTTATTTTAGAATATACAATTACCAGAGGGAAAACATTTTGTTTAGTATTAAAAATGAATTGTTGAAGTTCAGGGGATGGTCATTTTAATAATTTTGTGATGAAAATCCTTATTAGGCATGTGGGGAAAAATAGGCAAGAATTCACAGATTTGTCTTTCTAAAGTTGTAGTACTTTATAGTTGCAAATTATACCCTGGTCAGTGGGAACACTTGTTTTGAACTGGTTTGATGGCAGAACCAGGACCTGATGCTAGGCAGTGATGTAATGACCTCTTATACCTTTAGTGTTATTATCGATACAGTCCACTGTTTCTGAGTGCCTTGCTTCCCTAGACCCTCCTGAGGGTGTTATGTAGCATATGGCTTTGATGTAGTATTTACCTTCTAAAATCTGAAAACTTCTGAATTCTGAAGTACATCTTTCAGGTAAGGCTTATAAGGCTTTGTGGACTTGTATCTACCTCAGAGGGTTTCTATGAAGGTATTTTAAATGAGTTACTGAGTCAAAGCATATAGTTATTGTTCCTGGAACATAGTAAGCACTGTCCTGTTAATTGTTATCAATGTATTTAAAGGAATAATTATGATCGTCAACATATTGATTTGGGAAGTTTATAAATATTTTTCAAGTGCAGAGGGAAATGATTGCAGTTTTTTGGGAAGACTTTTTATGATTATAGAAAAAGAATTGATTTGTCTATATTACAGCATACTGTCTAGGAGAATTTTCTGTAGTGATGGAAATTTCTATTTCTCTGCTCTCTAGTATGATAGCCCCTCACCATGTGTACCTACTGAGTACGTTAAATGAACTAGAAAACCAAGTAACTGAATTTTGCAATTTATTTTAGTTAATTTAAATTTAAATAGCTGCATCTAGCAAGTGGCTATCATATTGGCTAGTACAGAAGAAATATGGAAAATATAACTGGTACGTGAAATACTTCTTTTGTAATATTCTTGTATTTTTATTGAAATTGGGAAAGTACATTTTATATGTTATATGATTTTATTTTGTATTTACTCAACACTGTCATTCATTTACTTTTTACATCCTCTTTTTTTGGTTGTCCTTGTCTCACAGTTCTTTAATGATTTGGGGATGTTAATTTTTGATTACTTTGGCAGGTCAGATTTGATTAGGAGGTTTAATATTACATTCATGTTTAGTTTTGTAGGCAGTCCAGATAATACTGAAATGTATTTCTTAAAGATGTTCTTTTGTGAATTTACGCAATATATTTATACTTAGTTTTTCTGAAAATTCCGTGTCTTATACTCTGGGTATATTGTACTACATATGATTAGCATGGCAGCGTGTGCAAATGACTATGTAACATCATGGTGAGTTTTGAGTGCTTGTTCTCATGTAGCAGGACTTGCAAAATTTCTGGTAGCTATAAAGTTATCAGTATATATAGCAATTTGCCAGTTCATTATTTTTATTTTTAATATGCTGAGATTGTGAAAACTTGTTTTTAAATGTATCAAGGTAAAAATTAATCTTTAGAAAAAGGTACTTGATAAAAATGGATTCTTCAATACTGCAAATGTGTCAGAATGGTTAGTAACTTTGGGTAGGAAATTAAAATTTGTTATCTATGATTATGTTTTGATTGCTTCCTTACAATAAATTCTGTTGAAATAGAATGTAAACAACTCTTAAAATTAAAGAAGTGTGATTTTATAAAAATAGTGGATTCTTAATAAAGAGGAATGAATCTTTTTGATTTTGACTATCTTGAGTCAAAGGATCTTGGCTCTTTTCAAGTTTTCTGAGACACAGTTCCGGTTTCTTAGATTTTAGATATGAGACGGAGGGACAGTTTTACATCACATCTGAAGAAATGAGAATTGACTTATTCTGTGATGTGTTTTTATATGTCAGCATACCTATTAATATGTGTGTGCATACTTTTAGCATATTAAAATACATCACAAAAGCATATATTAGTATGAGTGTCACCTTTTGCAAATGTCTTTTTTGACATCTCTACATAGACGTTTAAACAGTCTTAAGTAAAACACCATATGCTTTTTTAAAAATACTGTAGTAGTTAGGTTTTCAAACTGGCATAACATTTTTTCCTAGGAAAGAATGAATAGAGTTCCCAAACCGCTGTTCTCGGGAAGAGTAGTGACAATTAATCCTTAATCTGTTACCTTTGACCAACTGCTTTCTTCCTTTTTCTCTGTCTCGAAAGAACCAGGTTATGACCAGTTTTTACCATAGGTCGATAAAGTGTCATTACCCTTTTGTGGCTTTCTCCCTATTCCTGTGTTTAATTACATGGGTTGGTAATACCTGTTTAGGAGGGATAACAATATACTAGTAATGGATTTCTGCCAATTGTGAGTTAACTTACACTTTTTGGACTGATCTGATCATCAATTAATACTTACTTCTACAACAAAAATAACATTCTTTTTGTGTGGAATTACTTCCAAACAGTCAGACTTGGAGTACAACCCATTTCTAAGTCAAACACTATATTTTTTATTCTATCTCCTTCAACCTAGAATATGTGATTAACAGTGTCCTTTATGTCTCTCGTCTTTTAAGAAGGATGTGAACAGAGATCATGTTTATTTTAAATATACAATAAAACTTCACTTATCTGGAACTTAAAATATAAATATTTTAAAGGATTAACGTTTTATTGAGTGATTAAGATAACATGATACAGTGGAAGGATTGTAGATTTGGAGCCAAAAGATCTTGGTTCACTTGTGTAGTAGTTGATTTTATAATGTTAAGAATGAAATACCTGCCCACTCCAAAAAAAAAAAAAATCACAAACCATGCAAATATTATGGGTAGGGGAGTTGTTATATCCATATTTTATTCAAAATGAAGTATTTTTTTATGTTATAGAAGCAGTTCATGTTATTTTCTGAAGAGAAAAAAATCAGAAAGTATAGAAATATAAAGAACATTTTAAACTCACTGAGTTTAAGTACTGTAAATGCTTTGGTATTTATCTTTCCACTTCCATTCTAATGCACATTAAAAAATGCCAAAATCCCATATTATGACTGCTGTTATATAACTTGGGATTTTACTTATTATCTAATATAATAAGCCCTTTCTGTGTTAATAAATATATGGTATTATTTTTGTAGCTACAGTAGTTTGTATCCCATTATGATGTCTTTTAAGCAATCATGTTAAATCCATTACATTATTTCTAATTTTTCAGTTTTACAGATAGGATTGTAATGAACCTCCTTTATATTTAGATATAGATCTCTCTTTTCCTTTCCCTCCCACTCTTTCTTGCTCGCTCTCCTCCTTCTCGTTCTTTCTCTTCCTTCCTTGGTACCTGTATTCATATCTATATCTTTCCTCATGTGACTAGATATTTCATTAGGAATGATTCCTTTTTTATGACCTTCCATAAAGGTTTAAATGAATTATAATCCCGCTAATATATATATGCCTTGTCAATATTAACTAATGTGACATATGTATGATGTATGTTGTTTATATATAAAAAGGTTTAATTTGTTTCTATTTATGTGTAAATTATACATACTTTATATATATTATCACAAAAGAATTGTTTTAGTTTATTTTTTTGTTTTAAGGGTTGCACCCACAACATGTGAAAGTTTCTAGGCTAGGGGTCGAATCAGAGCTACAGCTGCCAACCTACACCACAGCCATGGCAACAAGCCAGATCCAAGCCGCATCTGAGACCTACACCACAGCTCATGGCAATGCCGTATCCTTAACATATCAAACCTGCGTCCTCATGGATTCTAGTTGGGTTCATTCCTGCCAAGCCACAACAGGAACTCCTTTTTAATTAGTTTTTAATTGGTAATACATTTACAACTTTAAGAATAGTTGTGCAGTAAAAAGGTCTCTTATTCCTGTTGCCTGATTTCTTCCCTTTGAGTAACAGCTTTTATTCTTTCTTGGGTATTCTTTCTGATTTTCTTTACATTATAAACATATGTGAATATATTCTTATTTTTTTCCTTTTAACCTATGGAGTACCATTCTGTAGACATTCTTTGTTTTCATTTAACAACAAAAGCACTGGGAGATTGCTGCATAGCAACATGAGAGAGTGGGAGGAAAGGAGAAAAATGCTTAAAGTTTTTCTAGCATTTTGTAGTTGAGTTACCTTTGATGAGCTCTGGAGCCTAAATAAAAAAAGGGAGCCCTTTATTATTCAAGGAAACAAAGGCAACTTCTACATGAGTTACTTAAGTCAGAAGAGGTAATAAAGGTCCTCACATAACATAAGCTTGAAGAAGAAAATTAAAGCTATATGTAATTTCTTCTCAAGAGAGTCTTATGCTTTGGGTATGTGTGTATGTGTCTGACTTAATTTTTTTTTTAACTTGGTAATTTTTAGCCATTACTGTGCTTTTTTGGTACCCTGTTCCTCCACCCTGCAATATTTCATTATATGGATATCTATTATGGTTTTAGTATTCTTGTTACTTTGTTATCTCCAATTTTCCACTGTTATTAAAAATAATATAATGAAATCTTAATACCTAGTGTTAGAGGAATTTTTGTGTCCAAAAGCTTTCTGATAGTAACTTCTTTGCCTGCAGGAAAGTTGGACCTTTTTCATTGCCCTCAGCAGTTATGAATGTATTCCGCTCCATCTCTCTTTGACTCTTAGTAGGAGTCATTTGACTCTTTGTAGGAACATTGTGCTTTTCTTTGACGACTTTACATTACAGCTTAACTTTGACTACTGAGTTTGAAAATATTTTGACCATTCATGTTTTCTTCTTTTTGGTATTTGTTCATATTCTTAGCACCATTTTACTGACTTCTTGTTGTTTTCTCATTGTCTATTAAGGGCTTTTACTGTACCAGGGGCACTGAGTTGTTGATCATATATGGCGGTCTCCCCATAATCATACCCTTTGTGTTTGGTTTCCTTAAGTTATGTTTATAGTGATTTCTTTTTAATATGTGTGTTTTCATTTTTAATGTGGATAATTTGGCTTTATATTTCCTTATTCTGCATTATCAGAAAATCTTACCCTCAATTTTTGTATAAATCATCATGTACTTCTCATATTTCAGACTTTTAGTTTCTGTAGTTTAATATTTACTTTGTTATTTTGTTGTATAGTACCAGGGAGGGTTCTAAGTTAAAATAATTTTACTTTAAGTTGTTTGCCAGTGGTCTCACCACCACAAATTGTATAAACCTCCCTTTTCTTTCAGAATTGAAATGCTACTTTTATCGGATACTAAATTATTGTTTTTGAGTTTTCTGGTTTGTCCATTGAATTGTCTATTCTTTTGCCAGTACTACATTACTTTAGTTATTATAGCTTCTTAATATGTTTTAATATTTGGTATTACAGTTCAAGGTCACCTGCATAACTTTTCTTTTTAAAATATTTCTTGTCTCATTTTCCTATGTTTATTCTTCTAGATGAATTTTAAGGAATCATTTTATCCAGTTCCAAAGCAAATTTTAAGTGCAAATTTTTAAGCAGTTTCATTTTTCTTTTCCTTTTTTGCTTTCTGCTGTGTACTCAAATTTCAGACATTGGTCTTTGTGATTCATTTTACTTTTAAAGTTGATTAATGAAATAATTTTGCATTTAGAAAGTTAATTTGAAACGACAGTGGATAGAAACTGCCTAATGAGTGGCTCTGTTAACTAGTGTGTGATTAGAGATGCTGAAGAACTTCTCAGTTTTCCTTAGTATTTGTTTTTCTTGCTTGAATGCAGAATTGTGCTGTGCCTGCAGTATGTAAAAGTCAGCCAGACTATCTTCTCAATTTTAAATCGTGCAGGTACTGTCTCACTTTTGAATGAAGACCGTTATTGAAAACAAAAGATTAGTTAAACATTTTTTTTAAATAGGTGTACAAAACTGTATTTTGACTAATGGAATTAAAAACAAGGACATGTATGCCATGTATTTTGTTGAAAATAAACATTTAGTATATTCTTTATTTTATAAATACATGAGCTAATCTGAGTGATCACATGGATCTTATTGTGATCATTTTAAGGAAAATATTTATACAGTAAATATAGCACATTTATGGCTATGTATACTTGGAGGGAATGCCAAGTACAATTTAATCTCTTTTTTTTTTAACTGAAATTTCATTGTAAATATCAGGTGTTACCATCCACTTGTATTATAGTGATGCCCTAGGATCTCTAGTGGCATAAAATGTACTTTGCTCCTGTGATAAACAGTCCTACTTTCTGTGCTGTTTAAATTTATACATTTTTTTTTTTTGGTAGAGTTTTTATGTTTTCTCTGTCATTTGCATCTGCTAGTTTTGTTGCTGTTGTGCCATACTCAGGCAGTGTTTCACCTCCCTCCTTTTTGAAAATTACGTCGACTACTACAGACTAAAAATTAAATTTATTAGATTTGTATCTAAAGTAATAAGTCATACCCTAGGAAAGTCTGATACATTTTCTCTTCTGAAAAAAAGCACTTGATCTTTGGTGCATAGACGTCATATCAATTTTGAGAGTTGAGTTTACTTATTTCTTAGTTCAGGTTTTTGGCTTCATTTTTAATAGCTGAAATTGTCAGAGTTTATTTGTAATCCTTTATTTGGGACTGAACCTGCTTTCTCAATGAAACAGTGTTAAGACTTTTTAATTAGGTTGCTTGGTTACCTCAGTACACATACATTTTTTTTACCCATAAAAAATAGTCTGAAGGAATATTTTCAGTTAACGCATACGTACCATTCATACTATTTTGAAGAAGTAGGCACACCACTGGCTGGGGTTGGCAAGGATGGGAGTTAGGTAAGCTTGAGAGTGGAGTAAGGGAGAGAGAGCTAATTTAGGAATATGCTTAGTGTCACCTAAGTTGTCCAGGGCTCCACAGAGCTTATAAAGGGCTCTAACAGCAAGGCGATAGAATTTTCTATAGCAGTGCTCAACTGCTGGGCATTTTATTGGAGAAGAAGGATGACTGGTTGATTTAGGGATTTGAAGGGCAGTTGTAACAGAAGAATATTGAAATTTGAGGTGTTAGAGGTTCTGATCACTGAGCCTAGACTGGTGGGAAGGGATGTAATAGATACGAAGGAGTAAATTTGTAGAAAAATGAGAGAAGGAGAAGAGTTGGGCAATTTCAATGAAATATATAAAATGAAGTAAAGTAGAAGGTTAATTAGGAGAACTGGAGGAATAGAAAATGAAACGAAATGGAAATAGCTTGGACGTCTCATCTCCTAAGACTCCCCTGGCCTATCCAGTTTTGTCAATTCTTTTTGCGTGCCCTGGCACCTTGTAGTATACTCTTACAAGAGTCCTTAGTTTACTGTATTCTAGGGACCTATTTACTTGTCTGTTTATACTCCCCACCTTAAGCTTCATGGGTACAGAGCTTGCTTTAACCTTCCTGCTTTAACGGTATCTGGTACCTGTTAGGTACCTAGTAGGTGTTGAATTTAATGAAACGAATAGGAGGTTGTGTTCATATTGGGAGAGTAGTTTAGGAGGACATTCTTCATGAGAGTTTCTCAAGATGAGAAGAGGTTAGAAATCTTTAGAATAAAAGAGGTAGGAGATAGGGGTATGAGTAATCTTTCTGCCTATGGTAGGCCCATGTTAGAAATTCAATTACTGCTTTATTTTGGTCATTCCCTGATTTTTTTAAGGTTTTGAAAATTTTCATGTCACTCATTTGTTTTGCTTTCTTATTAACTTCAGAACTGAAGTTTTAGCATTCCTCTTATTCTTTTGCTACATTAACTTCAGTTTCTTCCTCATAATAGTTGCATGAAAAACCTTTTTTTTTGGTGTAATAGTCTATATTTTGGCTGTCTCTAATTACTTGAAACCTCTGCTGCTTCCTTTAGAAAATTGTAGCTATATGCATGTCTGGTTTGTAGAAGGATGATCTGGTAGTCATACAAATCTGAGTGAATGCTTTTTGTTCTCGCTCTTTTTTTTATATTGCTGTGAGATCTTTATAAAATTCAAATAAAAATGTATATCTCTCAGGTTTCTTATGTAGTTTTAATCAGATTACGTAAATCCTTTACATAGAAGGTAGGTAAGTGTTCAGTGTAAATCTCTATATAGATGTCTTCCTATACCTTTTAAATTAGTTTGACTTTATAGGGCTATAGATAGAATTGACCTTCAGTGTATTTTTGTAGGACCACTGATCTGCCTTTACTCAGAAACAAAGCTATCTGGGTAGTATCAATTACTTAGACTGAACGGGAAGTCTGCGTCTTTTTATTTACTGCTGAAGATTGAAGAATAGAGAAATGAGGTGATTTGCCCTAGAACGTGTAGTGGGTTAATTTTGGGTTCAGGGCTATATACCTGGTCTTGTGATTGTCAGCCCAGTTCACTTTCCCAGAGCCCGTCTGCTACAAATTAGTGTTAACTGACTGTTCTTCACTTTTTAAAACACCAGCGCTGACTCACCTCTTTGTTTTACTTTGTATTTGAGATGACGCTACGATATTAGATCCACTTTAAAAGTGAGGAGTGAGGTACATACTTGAAGTGTTGATGTTAATTTAGAGCATAATTTCTTTATGTGCCTTAATTTCTGTGACCATCTATTTATAAACTGCTCTGAAAGTATAAAGACTTCATTCCTTTAGACACTGCTGGGATGTCTAAATTTCCTAATTAGAACCTGACATTTAGTTGACAAAAAGAGTTTATTCTTAAAATTTTTTGTTGCTTTCATGTTTCATAAGCTTTCTTTAAAAGACACAGCGACCTAGTTATGACAGCATTTCAGCAGCCAGACATTATTTTTACAAATTATTCTTTGATTTGAACTTACTTTTTCCCTCTCATTTCAGCTGCCAACATTTAGTCTAAAGAGGTGGCACCCGAGGTATCCAGTATGTGAACTGTTTGTCTTTTATGAGATGAGCCAGATTGTAAACCAGTCCCCTGTTTCCTTCATTGAGATAGTTTTCCTGCTCTACATTTGAGCTGAGTTAAATGCTGTGTACAGTGAAGCACATTCTGGTTCAAACTCATTTCCGTGTGGATTTGTAAGAGTGCTGAGACTGTCAGTTGTAAGCTGACCACATTTGCTCTAAAGAGTTATAGAATGTTAATGCTTTTCATGTATCCATCCAGCAAATGCCTATTGAGTGTCTGATGTTTGCTGGGCAGTCTTCTAGGCTCTGGGGATAGAGCAGTAAATAAAACAACAACACCCCCACTCCACCCAGGCCCAGATGTTAAAGAGCTAACATTCTAGTTTTAGTAGAAATACCACTATTTTTTGTCGTTCCTCAGAAGTTCTACTGTTTTTGTGGTAACTGTATTTGTGCAATTTACAGTTTTATGCACTTTTAATTCTGTATACCTTTACATATAGTGCTAATACTACTTTAAAAAATTACATTTATTTAATCAACTTAATATTTTAGTTGATTCTCTTGAGCTTTGTAGGTGGAGAATTGTATTATCCACAAATAATGGTTATTGTTTAAAATCAGAACTTTCAGAACTTTAATAACTAAGAGTGAAGATAATGGATCTCTTTATGCTTGATTTTATTGGAAATTTTTTTGTATTCGCTAGAAAGTATGATGTTGACTTTTGGTTTAAATGGTTTAAATCACTTTGAGGAAGTAGTTTAATATTTCTGGAGTTAAAAAAATTGAAAGGGAGTTGAGTTTTATCAGATATCAAGAAGAATATCTTTGAGATGAATGTACGCTTTTTCACATTTGACCTACTGATGTGTTATGTTAACAAGTTTCCTATCATTAAGCCGTGTTTACAGTCCCTTTATGAAAGTTTATTATTGGTTATTAATGAATTATTTCTCCAAAATAGAGATTAATCCTGAATCCATTGATCTATCTCTATAAGATTAATCTAGAACCCATTTGATTCTTTGACTTAATTGTATAAATCTTTACATATAGTGGTGATACTTTCAATATATTTTTGGCTCGGATCATTTTCTTTTTTCCTGTGACTTAAAAGCTTTGAAAACAGTATTTGTGTTTTTGTCACCTTCCAGCTTTACTTGAAGTTAGTGATTCTGAAGCAAGGACCTTTTTAGGAGAAGATATAGAGGGAGTTAATTTCTAATGAGAGAGCAGTGACAGCATGGATTGACCACGCAGCAGATGTGGATAGAACAGTATATTAAGCCATCATTCTTTGGTTGTCAGTCTCATATTTCTAACACATGTCCTGTTTGTCAGACTTCAGAGTATTTCAGAGATTCTACCACAATAGTAGAATTTTAATGATGAATTATAAAGCTTGACAAATTAAATTAATGAAAGAAAATTGAAATAGCTTATTACTTTATAAAGACTAAATCTTCTACTGTGACGTTTCTCAAACCTCAGTGTACATTAGAATCATCTCAGAGTCTTGCTAAACCCTAAGATTGCTGTACCTCACTTTGATTCAGTAAATCTAGAGTGAGCCCAATAATTTGCATTTCTAGTAAAGTCCCAGTGATGCTGCTACTGCTGGTGTAGGGACCACATTTTGAGAGCCAGCACACTAATGTTTCTAGCAGTGGCCCCGGACTGATCAATAAATAGCTGATTTAATTGCAGTTCTAGCAGGTGGTGATTAAAAGAAAACTCAGCAGCCAATAAAGAAACTAAACATTTTTCTTAATCCTTATTTTTAGTAGACTCTGGAAGATTGAGGGACAAAATGTAGGGAGTTACTGTGATTCTCTCATTGTGATTTTAAACATGTAGCGGTAGACCGAAATACTAGTGATGTGATGTTCCTTTTTTCCCTTGTGCAGTAGTCCCCAGAATCACTAAAAAATTCAAATTTAGATGCCTCATTCATATTACAGCCAATAGCATTTATAATCAAGATCTCACTCATTATATAGAGACATCATTTTATGGTATCCGTGGAAAGCTACAAATTAAAACATCTTTATTCCTAACTTAATTAATTTACAATGTACTAAGTGTAATGGTATGCTATGTGCTGCGGATACATATGCATACATTAATAATTATCAATTGTGATAAAATGTAGTATTAAAGAAGATGTGCCGGCCACTCTGCAGTAGTGGGGGGTGAGAACTAATTTAGGGAGGCCTCTCAGGAAGCTCATTTAAGCTGAAAGCTGCGGGAGAGGCGTCCCCTCTGGCTGCACGGAGAGTTATGGGGAGAGGAAAGCCTACTGCTGTCCCGAAACGGGCGTTTTCTGCTGACATCTTTCCACACGTTGTTTCATTTAATAGCCCTGTTAGTTGGATAGTGTTATTCCCAAATTTTAGATGAAAGAAACAGGATTACAGAAATTAAGTAACCTTTCCAAATTTACCCACCTGTCAAGTGATAGAACTAGGTTTTCATTAGGTCTTTCTGACTCTACAGCCAAACTTTTAGCTAACATTTACATCACGGAGATTTGAGAATATTTTCTTAATTTCGGATAACACGAGCTACATTCCTACTATACTTTTTCTCACTTTACACCAGGGCCACAGCTGCTATCTGCTTCTAGAAATTAGAGCAGACCATTTACACACATACATGCATATACGTACATACATATTTCTGTTTCTATAAATGTAAAATAACCTTTTCTCATTGTAAAAGTAACACTTATGAGAGATTTTGAAGTCTCTGTAGAGTAAAAGAAGGAACTGAGAATCTCATCACCCAGAAACAACAGTTCGACATTTTATTATATTTGATTATTTCAGTATTTAGGCATTTATAATTAAAAAAATTATAATCATACTTTGTATACAAAATTATTTACTGATTAATAGACCTACAGTGTTCAAATGAAATATACACCTGTTTTTGGAATACTAATAACTTTGTAATGGTTTCATTCTGTAATATTTTGACGTAGCCTTTGTGCACGTAGTGAGAAGGAAGAGGTTTCATTTATTGCATGAAGTCAAATGAAAAGCATTCTGTTATAGTCACCTTTAGGAGTCAAATTTGGTAAGTTATTCTTTAAGCTTGTTGCTGTGATGGAGTGATGTTTTCATAAGAAATATTTATAATCTAATTTCTGATCCGTTTTTCTCATTTTTAAGGAGTATATGTACCTTTAAAGAGTAAGACGTAATCTTGACTTGGAGCTTATCATTCCAGAACATTGTGCTAATAATAGTGTTACTAATTTTTTACACTACTAACTTCTCATTTACTGGTTCTCATCCATTGCATGAAGTTAATGTTTGCTTTGTGAATACAGAAAAATAAACCATTTGGATTTCAGACCTCTATTTAAAGGACAGTCCCACAGGACCATGTTTCTTTTATTTGATTTTTTTTTTGTCTCTAGCATGTAAATACTCCTTTGCTTTTGTAGACAGACCCCCAAGGATGTCAGAAGAGCTTAAAAATATGTGGAATGTAACCGTTGCCACATTTTATGTTTATTAGTCAATTTTAAAAAGTATTAAAGGTCAGATTTTATTTTTATCAAACTTAGCATTTTGCCTTTTATGATATATGCCTATTCCTTTTGGGTTCATTATATGTCATAGTGATTTGTGTTGAGGTATTTCTTTTGTGTACCTCCAAAAGATTTTAAATACAATTGCAGAACTTTACATTTGTAACTTGAGAAACAAGGAAACACTTTTTAAAAATAAAATCAGAACACCACTCCATAACAGTCCTACATAAGTCAGTGAAATAAAATTTATTTAAGAAAGCAATTGTTCACTATAGTTTAATTTACTACGAGTCTTATTTCTAAGCTGTTGGATGTAAATTGAGTTTAGCTGTTAGCCAGATATCATATTATTCACACGTAACCTTAAAATGATGTGTGTAAATAATTCTTTCGTCTTAGCTTCTTTCTTTGGTAGTAAATTTTTATTGAAAAGGCTTCAGTTTTTAAGATATAAAGTACCACTTTTCTTTTCTAGCCATAAATTCTATTTTTAAGGTTTTTTCCTTTTTTCTTATGTAGTATTTAGCATGTCTTTTTTTTTCTGTACTTGTTATCAAATCCCCTAAGTCTTTTTATGTTTTGTTTAGACAGCTATCCATTCATTCTCCTGTTCAATCCACTCATTCATTAATTCACTCAAGAAATGATTATTTTTTTTTTTTTTTTTTTTTTTTTTTAACAAGTGGCCGCACCTGCGGCATATGGAGGTTCCCGAGCTAGGGGTCGAGCCACAGCCACTGAAGAAGCAACGCCGAGTAGTTATGTTGTGAGCCACACGGGAAGTCCAAGAAATGATTATTTAATTCCTATTATATACTAGACATTTGGTTAGGTGATGTGGAAAGAAAGTAAGGAGAGGAAAAAGGGAATAGGAATTCCTTTGTACCTCTGCATGCGTTAGGTATGAACTATGACTTTCACGTGTCTTATGTCATCACATGAGATAGATTTCACGGTTTTCATTTTACAGAGGAGGATTTAGATTCAGAGAGAGTAAAGGTTTGCATAGAGAATATAGGTTATAAGCAATGGAGTTATGATTTGACCCCAGGACTGTCTGATTTCTCATAGTGTTGCCTTCCATCATGGGAAATTGGGAAGTGAAGTGCGTCTACTGCTTGTCTTCATAAAGTGTGTGGTTTGGTGTCCTAGGTCTCTGTGTGTTGTGAACATGTGTGCAGGGCTGCTCAGCAGGAATTAGCGTTCTTCTCAACCCTTCTCCTTTGCAACTAAAAAAACTCCCTTAAAATTCAGTTTTCTTTATTGGGCTTTCTCATAGCATTTCATGTGGAAAGTGGATTTTACAGTTAAAAAATAGCTTTAGAGTCATAGTCAGAAGAATTATATATATGTAAGTAGAGAAATAAACAGTTTCATACACAGAAGCTGGGATAGAGAATGCCAGGAGATGAATATGAGAGAAGGATGGAGATAAATAGGTGACAAAAGAGTTACAGGTATGCCACTATGAGAACAAAGGTAGGTTAAGGGGATTTTCCATTTGGGGGTTGAAGCATGTTAAAATAATGCCATTTGAGCTCTATCTTAAGGATGACTAATATGTGGGAGGGTGGCAGTGAGGAAAGGTAGGGAACATTATAAGGGAAGCAGCATGATTGAAGGCCTAGAGGCAGAGGTGAGGCATATGGGGCAAAAAGTTTAATGTATCTAGAGAGAAACTTGATTGTAAGAAATGCAGACAAAACTGTTGATTGCTACCAGAATGTGGCAAACTTTGAATACCAGACTAAGGAGCCTGGTCTTTTCCATAGGTAGTGGCAAACCATTAAAAGGGGTTTGAAAAGATACAAGTGTGATCCATGGTACTGCTGATTGTAAATAGCATGTGAAATGGATCGGCTGCAGGAGACCTATTGTACTGTAATAGTCTAGGTGAGTGGTGATGACACGGGGAATGAAGAATAGGAAACGATGGTAAGTGATAATGCAAAGCCTGGATTGTTAGGTATTGGGGGCTGATAGAATTAGTGCATTGGTCAAAAAGATGATTCCAAGGCTTCTGTCCTGGAGAAATGGGAAGCTGATGGTGCCAAGTGGCAAGTTTGAGTGCTTGAGTTTTATCATTTGTATTTCAGCTGATTCTAAAAAAATTTGAGTTTATTATACTTGTTTATACTAGAATACGATAGAAAAAACATGAATCAAGATGGAGCCTAAAAGGAGTAGAGATGCAAAATTAATACATGAGGTAAAAATGAACAGAGATGCATATGATAAAACTCCTCTCTGCTGAGTTGGGGCAAAAGTTTTACTGTTAAGCTTCCTAGCAAATAGGAAAGCATAACATTGTATATACTGTATTGTCTCAAAAGAAACTAGATTCACAGTCCATGGTATAATACACAGCAGTTATTAGGAGTGTGGCATTTTTTGGTCTAGAGGCCTGAGAGAATTTTCTTCTCTGAAAGCCTGTGGGGACACTTTATTACGTAGTCAATAGTATCTTTATCTCCGTAGTAAATTAACATGGTTATTCCATCGATTCTTACAGCATCATTGACTTGAGCTAAGGAAACAGCGCTACTAAATAAAAGCACATTGATTTATTTTTAAAGAGGCTAATGGAAAGTCTGATCTCAAGATTAGTCGTTTCTGGAACCGTAGGTGTTTCATCACAGACCTCCAGGTTCCCGTTCCCTTATTCCCACTTTAATCAGAGCTCTGTCTTTATTTGTCTTATAGACTGGGTTTGCATTTTAAAATTTGGTGTTGGAACAGAGAGTTCTGTAGCTTAAAAAAATTTACAACCAGTGGCTTAGCAGTAGTCTCCAAAGTAGAGTTCGGGGAAAACATATCAAGACTTCATTTATATATTTTTTTCATACCTTAAATTTTCTATTTTTATAAACAATTTATAAGGTAAATAATATGTTGGAAAGGTAACAGATCTGTAGATAATTTGTAATGTACAGTGGTGGTCATTACATGTATATTTTATTGATGGGCTACATTATATAAAAGAGGAGACCCATTGAGCTAGAGGATTGCACAGAGTAACTTTGAGATAATTTTAAATGAATATATTTCACAAAGTTTAGTTTTCAAAACCCTTTGGTTTGCTGAAAATTTAAAGTTTTTATTCTTTGGTGAAAAACTGGCCAACCCATATCCTCTGTTGCCATTTGAAGGCACAGTTTTATTCTTTTGGCATATTCAAGTCTGAATTTTTTCTTAAATAGTACTAAATTGTAATGATTTAATATGACATATTGGAGATTTCTTTATTAAAGGTTTGACATACATTATCTCATTTAAATCACAAAACATCCATGTGAGGTAGGGTGGTAGGTAGGTGAATTTTTTCTCCTGTTTCACAGATGGGGAAGCTAGGACATGAGACAATTATTATTATTTTTTTAAAGGCCAGCAGGAAAGTAAAAGGATTCAGCAATAAAGTTCTTCCATCTATCTATTTCATTATCTTTTCGACCTATAAGTGCCTGATAAGTGCCTTCTTAAAAGATGGCTCTAGGGCTACAGACACACAAACTGAAAGATAGATGTCAAGGATTCAGTAGAAATGAACATAGTTAGGTGAAGGTCAGGAAGAAGAAATTGAATTCTGAACAGAAATATAAACCCTCAGGCATGGCATGGTAAAAACCTTCCTGCAAATTCCTATTTATTAGTGGCTTCCCGAAGATCTGAATTGAGGATTGCGGTTATGCAGGATCTCAGTGGGAAAAATGCCTTGTACCGTGATGTCTGCTGTGAATGTCCTTCTAACCAGGATGTACTATGAGAAGTGATCTTCTACCCAGAATATCATAAAGATGGCAGAGACAGAGTATTTGGAAAAGACTTAGAGAGTTTTATATAGTTTAGCACTGGTAAATGATGAAACTGAAGCCCAGAAAAACCTTTTTGTCTTATGATAACTCTGTAACTAGATCTAAGTTTTCCTCACTTACAACTTGGTCCTTTAAAAGTCATATCATACCAGAAGAAAATTGGGATGAGGTGGGAAGCTTAGAAAGAACCAATATAATTAAATAATGTATAGAAATTGAGAAGAGTAATTTATTAAGACTGTGTTCTATGACTGTAATTAATCTTTGACTTTCTCATATCCCGGCTATCGTACTTTGATATGAGAGGGGTACCTGATAGATATTCAGGTGCATTAAGCAGTAGGTACTGGTCATGAGGAACATTTTAATATACAGCCCTTTTGTTTACATAAATCAGTTTGCTTGATTTTAATTCAGTTAAGTCCAGTAGAGACATTTCTGGACTCATAAGAATAAAGCCAGCTTTAGAAAATAGTTTATGGCAACTACTAAGCCACCTGGTTATAAATAGTCCCTTACACTTCAGAGATTTAAAAATTCCCTGTCTTCAAGTTGTTTTATTGTTTCCCTTGTCTAGCTCATCACATGCTTTATTTCTGAAATGACCTTCCTTTCTCTATCCACTGAGTATGTTCCTCTTGTTTTCTTTAAGGCCAGTTCACCTTTAATATTCAGCTTGCTTTTTCTCTAGGTCTTCCCAGCCAGGAGTAAAAGGCTGGCTCATACACAACTTCCTTACCCAAAAAGTTGACTTGCTTTTCTCTGTTCTTAATTTTTAATGTTCTTAATTACAGCATGTTCTTTAATTAACGTCCTTAATTTTAAATTTGGGATAAGCATATCCTTCTGTGGGCCCTTGTCATTACTGGTGTGCCCATCATAAATGTTACTATTCTATGTAATTTTCAAAGGGAAATCTATAGATATGGACCTTTCCCTGGAAGTTTGGAATCTAAGGACGTGAATGAAAAAGAAGTTGACAGACAATGAAAAAAAGAAAGCAGTGCATGAGTGGGCAACTAAGGACATGTCCTTTTTAAGGCTAGAAAGCAAGAAGAAGCATATAGGTAAGGGGGGAATTTAGGCTGAGTACATGAGGGAGTTCTCAACTGTGTAAATAAAAGGCGGAAGTTCTGTTCAGAGCGGTCTAAGAAATTCAGCAGAGATGGATTTCTGTTAGGAGCTTTGTAATAGTTGGACTCATATTAATTAGTCTACTGCCAAATCTAGTAGATGTTCTTTGTCGTTATCTACTTCATACTGCCTTCTATTTCTCTAAATTAGGAAATTTGAAATGTTATTTCATCTTCTGTATTTCCTGTTTTATTTAGTAGTCATGGAATGGAAGAGAAGATTAGGCACCTGCAATAGTAAAATACTTAACAGTAAACAGTATAAAACACCAAGGAGAGGGATTAGTTTCAAAATGAAAGTCTGAAGACCTGTCAGCTTGAGGCCTCTGAGTTGGCTAAGATTCTGGAATGGGTTCTTAAAGGCATGATTTATGAGCCGCCTGGAGGGTGAGTACTAGAAGCCCAAAGGATGTACTTAGCAGCAGCCATGCCTCACAAGCTCCGGACTGTCCGGGCTGCTCCACAGCCTTCTCAGCAACATGGGCCAGATGAGGGTTTCTCACCTTCAGTAAGGCTTTGCCAGGTTTGTGGTAAGGCTTCGTGGGCAGCGTGGGTAAATATGGCCTGGTATTTCATTAATACAGTCGCTCAGCTTTGTGATTTATAAAATGTATTAATTACTTAATTGTTGAAAAATTTGAATTTGTTGACTTCTCAAAGACATTGTTTTATAAAAGAGAGTTATGTACCGCAAGACCCTCTTTCTTGTTCAGTCATGGTGGACACACTGAGGGGTGAACATGAGAGTTATCTTTAGGTTTGAAAAGTTATATTTTGGAAATAGTAGATTTCTGTCAGTATCTTGAAAAATGTGTCAGAATTAGGAATTAGCAAACTACAAGGTGCCTTTTACTCAGATCAGAAAGAACTTTGGAGCAGAGATGGAGGGGACAGGCTCAGGGCTCTGGTAACATGCAGACAAGTTGGACACGCCTTCATTGTATGCGATTTTGAATAGGGCTTCTCAAATTTTGTTTTTTGTAGGGATGTACTGAAAATGCAGATTCTGCCCCAGAAGGTCTGGGTGGGGACTGGGGTTTTGCGTTTTTGTACAAGCTTTCAGGTGATGCCGCTGCTGCTGCTGCTCTGTGGACCACACTCTGAGTAGTCAAATTTAGATTTTTAAGAGGATTTAAGAATTGGAAAGTTGATTATGTGTAATCACTGCATTGATTTTTTGGTGATTAGGTGTAGGTACTTTACATACATTACCTTACTTTTCACTTTCAAGATGTGATAATATTTTTCTAAATGAAGAAATCGAGACACAGGGAGCTTAAGTAACTTGCTCACAGTTTCGTGATTGGTGTAACTGGGATTTAAAATTAGAGGATACTGAAACACTTACTAGGTCTGTCATGTTTCCCTGAGATTCTGTAGTTTTTGTGAAATTGATTTTCACACATAAAAATAGTTTGTAAGAATTGATTCTATTACAACTTGAGCATGGGGCAAAAAACAAAACAACAACCCAGCATTGTTCCCAGTAACAAATTTGTTGCATGGGTTCAGGAAAAATGATCTTTGTAAACATTAAAGCATACTGTCAACTAAATTTTTAAAATTATGACATTTATTCATCTTTTAGTTAAAATATTGGCAACTATAAAAAAACGACGTTTCTTCATAATTCTACTATTATCTAAACATAATGAGTATTGCTGTTTTAAGTTCCTCTGATACACATGCACACCTCGTATAATTTAAAAAAAATTGAAATTGTGTTGTGTACACCCATTTTTCCCAGCAAGCACACCTTTAATAATGACATGACCAGACTCTTTCTACTTTATCCTTTCTTCTTTATTGGCAACCTGGCCATTCTATTCTAGGCTGCAATCTCATTTTCCTTATTCTTTTCCTCTCCCAATAACTGCTGTAAGATTCTTCTGCTAGTTTCCCTGTATTATCTCTTTAACTTGCCCATGCTTTTCACATCCAGACTCGGTTTTTTTGATAGCACATTAATGTACTAGATTTTTTTGGTATTAGGTTTAGATGGCTAAATTACCATATAATTATTAATACTTTTTAAATTGAAGTATAGTTGATTTACAATGTTGTGTTAGTTTCAAATATACAGCAAGGTGATTCATATATATACATATATATATATATGCTTTTTCAGATTATTTTTCGTATTAGTTATTACAAAAAATTGAGTATAGTTCCCTGTGCTATACAGTAGATAAGTTATTATATAATTCTTAAATTCATTTTCTGCTTTATTGGTTGACTGTTTTGGCTGCACATAAAACCTTTTGTCTTTGTTTTATCACATCTTTCTAGTGACTGGTGAAATCAATATAGTTTAAACTTGTGGAGTTTAAAGTCAATGAAGTATCTTACCCTATTAACTTTTTTTTTTCTTTTTTTGACTGCCCGGCACATGGAATTCCCAGGCCAGGGAACCCATCCCAGCCACAGTTGCAACCTTCACTGCAGCTGAGGCAATGCCAGACCCTTAACCCACTGTACCAGGTCAGGGAACGAACCTGGGTCCCTGTGCTCTGGAGACGCCGCCCATCCCGTTGTGCCACAGTGGGGACTCCACCCTATTAGCTTTTATTTCTAACCAATACCTTTTTTAAAAAACTTGTTACCTTCATTGCCAGATAGTGACTGGTTTGCATGTTTTCTATTTCTAAAATGTAGTGTCTACAATTTTATACTTGCATGTCTGTTTATTTAATTTTAATAAATTCTACCATATTTAGGCCTTTTAAAGTTGTTAGATTGATCATTAAAACTTTTCATATCACATAAAATATGGATGCAGGATGATTGGAGAAGTCTGTTTACATTTGTAGCTGCTCAAAGAGCTTTCTCTTCTCACATCTTTATTCTTTACAAAAATGTCTCATCTGTCTATCATCACCTGTGGCCTCAGGTTAGTGCATCTTTTCTCAGTGGACCCGTGTGGATTGAGAAATATAATCTCACAGCTTTATTCCTACCCTCTACTGGAAAAAAAAAAGCAGCTACAGTTCTTTGTGGCTTCGCTAAGATTTTCTGTTTTGAATAATAATAGAGAAATGGTTGTAGATAAAATTGGGATGAAGAGTGCATGTCAGAGATTTACTTCCTAGAATCATGTACATAATCTCTTTGGTATTTTAAAGAAAAAATCGGTGGATCTTTGGGATCATCAAGGATTTAAGTGAATAAGAATTTAAGAAATTGTAATTGGAAATTAAGACTTAGAAATTAAAGTTGTCTCAGTCACTTCGCATAAGTGTGGGCATACAGGC
>PVHT021183523.1:17850977-17899342 GCA_004024745.2 Catagonus wagneri
TAATCGGAGCTGTGGCCACTGGCCTGCGCCGCAGCCACAGCAACGCAGGATCCGAGCCGCGTCTGCAACCTACACCACAGCTCACGGCAACGCCGGATCGTTAACCCACTGAGCAAGGGCAGGGATCGAACCCGCAACCTCATGGTTCCTAGTCGGATTCGTTAACCACTGCGCCACGACGGGAACTCCAAAGAGCTTAAGTTTTAAATCCTAAAAAGTTATTTTCATATCATGTGAAGTATAGCTTGTGTGATATAGACATTACATAAGATTATCGATTCTAATGATTGGTTAGGAATTATTTGTTTCCTTGGATCATTCATTTTCTACTTACACCCGACCTGCATCTTATCCCTTGGTATTCTCTTCAGTTTTATTTTTTCTTAATCTTTTTGGCTTTCACTGATCAGTATTACTTAAAGTTATACTTTGGGAGACTTTGGAGATGCCAAGATGATCTCTCTCATTTTGTATTTTGTCAGTTTAATAGCTTTTAATTATGTTTCTGAGAACTAACACCTTTATAGGTGAAATTGGAGGTTACGAAGTAAACATTAAGGTTATGAATAACTATCAGGTAGTAGTTAAGAGTGAGAAGGCTCCGGTTTAAATCCCAGCTCTTCAGCTGTGTGACCTTGGACAGCTTTTTATTACCACATTTTCAGTTTCCTCATCTGTAAATAATTATAATACCCATGTCATATAAGAAGAGTTGTGAGAATTAAAGGAGATAATGTTCATGAAGGGTTTAGTGTAGTGCCTGGCACAGTAAACAGTCAAGAAAGAAAAGCTAACATAAAAGTGAAGTTCCGTTTCAATTAAGGTATACTCTAAAAATCATGAAGGGATGATAGGCAAATATGTTTTCCTAAAATATGTTACTATGAAATTAATTAAATGAATTTAAAGTATTAGGATTTTAGAATAGGTTGAGATTATATATGTAGAATAGCTGTTTAAACCTAAAGGAAAAATGAAAACATTAATTTTGGGGGCTGTATTTATCTCACTGAATTGTCTATGTTTCTAACTTGATTTTCCTTATTAATATTACATGTTGGACACAGCACCATTGGCTACCATTTCTACTTGAAAAAAGGAAAGGAAGTAACTGAAATTTTAATGTTTTCTTTTTTGTGAGTAAGCTTTACCAATGTTTAGGTGGGAGACAGTTTGGAAATTTATATAATTAGTATGTACAACTTGCCTTAAGCTTATTTCTGTTTAAAGATTATAAGTTGACTATTTATCGGCTCCCAAACTTGGCTAATTTACCTGAAGAGCTTTGCCTAAAAAAATTCCAAAGGCACCCTCTTCTCCCTCCCCCTCCTCCAGACTTAGTCCTCAGGTAATTCTGTTGAGCAGTCAGATGTGGATACTACTGGGCTGCAGCTCATCTGTAGCGCTTTGAACCTTTTAATGGAACATGCTCAATCCCTTTTTTTTTTAAAGCCTATGGTCAAGTAATAAGGTAACCTAATTCACTTTCAGAGAGATTTATGGCAGATGTGTCTTTAAATTTAAAGAAAATTTCTTAAATTTAGAGAAAATTTGTGCCATCCCAGAATTCCAAGTGCTTATTATAATATCATCTAAAGAAAATCTACATTTAAGTTTTTTAAAGAAAAATATCAGAGAGTTAAAGATAGAAACATTTTAAATTTTATTCTTATATTACTGTATTTCTGTTTTATGATACCTTGCTTAGAACATGTCTCATGAAATGGTTTACGCCAGTATGTCTCCAGAGCCGGACGTGGGTCTACGATGAGGCAAGCAAAGTGCCCAGGGCACAACATTTAAGGAGGCACTCACTTTCAGGGCTGTGCGTGAGTATCTCCATAAATTTTGAATGCTAGGTGCCTGCCTGCTTGCCTCACTCTAGTCCCAGCCCTGCTCTAGAGAAGCAGGCTGCATATAAATTATTTTAATTTTAGTTTAGCATAATCTGTTGCATGCTTGGATATCACCTAAAAATAATGACGATGAAAATAATGTAGCCGAACCCAAATTTTTATTACCCAGAAAAGATAAATTAACTGTGTGAAAAATATAACATATGATTTTGTTCTTGCATATTCAGTAATTGTCAGAGTTGTAGAGATTCCAGTTCAGCAGAAGCTTGTCTCTCACTGAAATGTGCTTGGTTGTTTTATCTACTGGCAGCTATCTGAAATCATTAGTGCTCTATTATGAGTTTCTTAATTTGATAAATGGTACATTCAGTTCTTAAACTTGTGGATGCTCATTGAAGTAGTAAGTAACGAGTCCAGTTTTACTACATTTTTATTAATAATTTTAGAGTTCTTTGAGAATTTGCCTATGAATTTTCTTTCTTTTTTTTGAGTGCTACATCTGGAAATGCTCAAAAGTTGTTTGCCTTTTTAAGAGAACAGTTTCAGTGAAAGTATAACTTCTTTAGAGGTGAGGTTCAAGTTAACGAATGATGGACCATAATGTGAGGAAGCATAATATTGTGAATTATTATTTGGCAAACATAACTAATGCAGGCATTAGCTTGCTGAAGCCATTAATAAAGTACCACTTGCAGAAAGCTAGGGAGATAGGCAACACAGAACTCTCTGTAAACTCTCAGAATGTAAACTAGAGTACAACTTAGTTTGTTCAATAAGGACTAAATTCTTTAAGTTTGATATGTTTGTAGATTCCATGATTAATGTTAACTAGGATATAAAAGGAGTATTTAGAATCTGTTAAAATATGTAGATGTGACATCATTGTCAAGTCAGGCATTTTGTTTCTTAAAGTTAGAATTTCTTTAAATGCACTTTTTTTTTCAAAATAAATTTTTATTTCTGCTTACCGTGGTGCCAAAATAAGTTTTCATAAATAGAATTATTTAGTATTTAGGTCTGTTGGTAGTATTTAAAGTAAACAAAAATAAACCCATAACAACCAAGGGTGGAGGAGTATCTAGATTTGTTTTTAACTTTCTTTTTCATGGTTTTTCAGAAGTGTATCATATTATAAATACATTCAAAATGTTTTGCTCTGAGGATATGTAGCATTCCTATAAAGGTTAAATCAATAAAAATGATTTGGACACATTCCTAAGCATGGCTAGAACAGGTAGCCCGTTGTTTTAGGTACCCCTGAGTTTCTGGAGCAGATCATTATGGCGTAGCAAAAGAACTTACTAAAAGTTGCTTTCTATGTGTAGATGCATCAGCTTAAAAAAAGTAAGATTTTCTGGCCTTCTAGAAATGAATATTTTTAGAGTAGCCCTGTGTATATTGGTTTAATGATATGTCTTAAACTCAGTTAAAGTTTGAAGGCTTTTTTTTCCCTTTTCTCCGAATGCTGAAGATACGCCATAATTGATAAGGAAGAGGTACGTACAGGAAAAATGCAATGGGCAAGCCTTTCCAGCCAGTTTAGAATAAATGGTAATCTTATGATTAAACAGAGTATTGCACATTATGAATGCAGAATTAGGAATTAGGTGTAATTCTTTTTAGTCTTCTCCAGTTTAGAAGAAAATTCTGTAGTCACTGGGATGTTATCTGTTCATTTGAGCAGTTAAAAGGCAAGCTTTCATTTGAACATTTATTTAAAAAAGCATATGTGTTTATCCTATGTTCAGGGTTGACTTCTTAGTATGGTATTGCTACTAGGTAGAGTTTTATTTAATGCATTTGTTTGGTGTTTTCTTATTTATTTCATATGTTTGAGTATGTAAGTTTTAAGTTTGTATGTAAGTTTTCAGATCACGTTTTTTTCACAGCTTCTTTTACAAAAAACCCTTTCTGTCAGCTTTTAAAAATAAGATGATTTTTCTTAAAGTTTCCTTTAAAACAGCATTCAAGATATTAGATGTTTTTCAGTCATGGAAGTGCATTGAATTGACCATGTAGTTGGCTGAATAAGGTTTGAACCAAGGCAGAGAATTTGAGTACATATATTAATGTACAGAAAGTCTCTTCCTTTCATTTTGTTCACACACTATATAATTAATTTGTATGTAAATATTTTATCAAAAATATTTTGTTATGTTATTTGTTGGAGCACATGATTTTATTTCATAGCCATGTTTCAGTTAAATTTTTTTATATGTATAATCTTACATAAATTGGTTTAACCATGTAATAATGAAATAATTTAGCAATTTAGCCAAATATTTTGCTTTCTTAAAAAAGTTATTCAAGTTGCTCTTGATATATTCTGGTTTATCATTATATTAAAAATATTTATGAAAATAAAAATAAGCCTAATAATCAGCATGTGGTTCAGTTTTCTTTCTGGATACTTATGAATGATAACTAAAAAAAAAAAATCCCCTCATGTGTTTTCTTTGGTCCTATTGGGGCACTAAAATATTCTGAAGTATGCATATGCATACTGTAAGGAAAATATATTGTTAAATCTTTGTTACTAACTCAAGACTAATGTTATTCTGACAATACCAATTGTCTCTATCTAGCTTAGATAATAACGTTTTAAAAATAAGGTGGGTACTAGTGGTAAAAAGTTTTGAATATGTTACGAGTTTTCCTCCTAAAATAAAGAGAACATATTATGTGTGTTTAGTTTTAACAATTGAGGGAATGTAAAGAATTCTGTGTCAACATTCGAGTTTTAATAATATGAGAATGAGTTTCTGCTATGGAAAGAAGCTTGGATTAATGATCAAAGGTTTGAATTACATTGCCTTTCATGTTTATATAGCTTTACGAATATACTGCAATACTTTGTCTTTATAGTAGTATCTGTTTATGAGTTGTCTTCTTAAATATTTTCATTTTTGTGTTGAACTCTGTAAGAACAGTAGCAATTTTTTTCTGCTTTTTTCCAAAAGCTGAATTACCTAAAAGCTTTACAGATTTCATGAGGAGTAAAAATTAATTTAGATTGCTAGATTGCCTTTTGTAACTAATTACCTTGTCTGACATTAGGTTGTTTGTGTCTTGATGGAAGTTTTCTCGTAGACAGCTTTTTATAATGTCATAATATTTTTGAATTGGGTGCCCAGGTCCTCAGTATGAATGTAAACTTCTACAGTTATACATTTTATGGAAAACACAATGACTGATATAATATAGATTATTAGGGTAGGGAGGTTTTCTTCCTGTGGTAGTATAATATTGCAGATTTCTGTTATCTGATAAAAGTTTAAAAAAGTGAGAATTCACTTTTCTTCAAAAAATTAGGCTTTGAACTGTATTTACAAAAACATTTATAATAAAACTATTATTAATTAAAGGGAATCTGCACCCCCATCTTGTGGCTACTCATATGTCTAATTCTAGGATCAAATTGCACTAATACAGTAAAGCCAATGAGTGAAATATTAATTGTAAAATACAGCACTTTTTTTCTTTTCAGCTTCTCAGTGAATTCAGTTTGTTTAGATCCATTTAGGTAATTTGTAATCATTTAGTAGAAATAATGATACCTTTTCACTTAAAGATTACCTGGAAATTTGAAGTTTAAAATGACATAGAAAAATTTAATAGAAAAATTTAAAAATAAAATGAATTGTAATTATTACTATCAAAACAAAATAACAAAATTAAAAATCACACTGCGTAATTTAAATTGTTTACCTAGATTACATGGGCAATGGGTAAATTTATAGAAAATAGACCTATATAGTGCCAAGCCAGAGTTGTTCTTTGAGGTAATATCTGTAAATATGTATCTGTTAACAGATTAATTACATTCATATTTTCCCTTGTGAGCAGTAATAATTTGCTTGCCTATATCAGTTTTTAATTATTTAAGTTCATAACAGGAAAATAACATCCTTATGTTTTACACATATAGTTTTTGATTATTTTTATCCTGTATTTTCCAGTAGGTGCCTCATCTGTTAACAGTTTTACAGATTAGCATTTCTCTGTTAGTATACATGCAGAAAGCATTTTTCCAAAAGAACTGCAGACAATACCTCAGTTAACTTATTTGTAATTGTTTTCTTCCAGGCTTACAGTTACTTTCCCAAGTTCTGTGTCTGAGTGTGTGCATTCATATGCACAAGCAAATTCATATACTTAATATTAAAATTTTGATAATGGAAAGAAAGTGAAGTTAATATAGCTTCTCTATAAAAATGTCCATATAAAGTTCTGTGGAATACTGCAACATCATTATTCTAATTTTTGCAAAAGAAAAGCAGTGCATATACGTGTTGTAAAACTTTATAGATGATTGTTTTTGTGATTTGACTGGCATTTTTCCTTTATTTCTATTTTTTTTTTGCTTTTGTTTTTACTGAAGCACAAAATGGATTTAATTGCAAGATATTTGACTATAAGGAATATCTAACAATAAGGAAGCTATAAACAAAGTTTGGCACGCTCATGGTTCATATAATTTTTGAGGAACCTATAAATGTGCATTTAAATTTTTGAGTTTTTGACTAAGTCTTTTATTTTATGTAAATGTATTTTAATAGCTGATGGTATAATGATTTCATTGGGCATCATTGATATAAAAACTGAAATATAAAATAAATTTGATTTTGTGGTACAAATTATTTTCCTAGTGCAGGATATTTAGATGTACTTGTTAGGACTGTCATTTCTCTAATGTAACTCCTATGTGTAATTTCTTAAGGGGTGGCAATAGAAGTAATGCAGTAACAGTCTTTAAACTAATTGCCACCATAATTGTACATACGTGTCTGAGAATAATGTAGCTGGTAAGTTTTTTGACATCAATATAATCATTTAAAAATATCTTAAATATTAAATATTATTAAAATTGTATTTAACCTATATAACAGAATATCTTAAATATTATTAAAATTATATTTAATCTGTATAATATTTAAAATATCTTAAATATTATTAAAATCATATTTAATTAATATATGTATATATGGTGCAGAATTCCTTGTTTTGCGGGCAGTTGATATAAAAGTTGAAAATCATTTAATTACAGCCCAAATCACGCTTGATAGGATTTTTAGTCCTGGAGTGTACATAGGATTTGCATTTATGAGTACTAAAAGGAATATAGAGTATTTATTGGAGATGTATGAATAACGACATTTTCCCACTGCACGTATTAAATGCTTAATTCTGCAACTCACTTTATCTGAGAATTGTTTTATATATCTTGGTAAATGATGAGGTTTTTATTTATTAGAAGAAAGAATATTTATGAAAAAATACACTTTAGAGTTAACATCCTGTTCAACAACAAGTAAACACCTGAAATGAAATGTCTGAGGTGGTCTTGCTTACAGTCAGCACTGTTCCAAGCCTGAATCCTACATCTTTAATAAATAATGTAAAGGGTAGACATTCATAAGAATTCAACATAAGATGAAGATATTGTATACATTGTAATAAAAGAGCATCTAATCTAAATTGTCATGCAGGTTTTTAAAAAGTTATGGGGGGACGTATGGCCTGATTTTGTGTGATTGCTGTTGAATGGACAAAAGCTTGTGGTCAACTGTAAAATTGTAAGGAAACTCCCTTTGAATAAGGTATAGAATTTCCCCATTATTTTTTTGAATTGTAACACATTAATCAAAATACATATTCACTGAATTCCATAAACTTTGAAATGGCAGTAGAGTGTATTAAGGTGTATATTTTCATTATGTTAGACTTCCTTTTCTAAAGATTTGTTTCAAAGCATTAAACATCTCAGATTTCATGAAGAATTTCCATCTGCTTTAGACAGCTTAGAATATTTTGTTCTTTAGAAAATACTGAGTATGAAATTTTTTGTTATCCTTATTACAGAAGGCTAATGACAACTTTTTTTTAAATTAAAATTTTGTTTTCAGTGGATTTCATTGGTATAGGGTAAAAAAGATAGTGCACTTGGGTAACCTATTGGGAAATCTGCCTAAATTAGCATTGGTTTTACCAGCACCCATTATTAATACCAAGTCTTGCGTGGCAAATGACTAGCAAAAAGTAGTCATGCTTCATCACATTTACATTTTTATTGTTTAAAGGAAGGATTTTTTTCATATGGAAGGTATTTGTCTGCTTGACCATGTGTATATTATTATTATTATTTTTTTGTGTGTGTATATTATTTTTAAAGAGAGGTAGTAGAGGTAGACTGTTCCAGTGAACCCTTTATGTAAAAATATCTCTAGAGGCTTTTGTTAGGTAGTTGCATTTGCGTTCTTAATGCTTTTGAGGAGCTTTTGCATGACCTCATTTTGACTTAGAGTTGTCACATTTTGGTGTCTTGGAGCAAGGGTTAGAACAGCATGGGAGGTTGGCATTTATATGCTTTGGAGAGGAATTTGGGATGTTACCGTATTTTGCCATCAGTTTTCAAGTATGCATGGGTGCATCATTAATCATAGGAAATGCAAAAATAAATAATCCAGTCCCATTGGATTTTTTTATATGAATACTTACCTTTTCCCTTTTTTGTATATACAGTTGAGGTATTTAGGTAACCTCTAACCTTTTGCTTCAACAAAGAAGTACAGTATAAAAATATTACCACAGTTTTCATGTGAGCAGCTCTTGAGAGGAAAAAAAAAAGCCGTCTAGATGAATATTTGTTGAAAAAAAAAGTTGTGATACAGAATGTCTTAACTCAGCCCCAATACAGTACTTGAGGACCACCAGTGTATAAAATTGAAAGCACATGAGTTTTGAAGCACTAGAAAAGGTTTGTAATTGATTAGCGCTGCTTGAAAGTATTGAAGTACAGTGAGTTTTGATTTGTGAATGGTTCTATTCAATAAAGATTAATTCTGTGTGTTTGATAAAATCTTAGTGGCTTCAATGAGTTAGTTTTTCACCCTCCCCCTGCAGTTTATTTAACCATCAAATATTTCAGTGTTCTTTTAACAAACTGGAACATTTCTATCTTACTGAATTTAACTTTAGCATGACTGATTTAAACAAGTCAAACTATTAGTAATTAATTTGAAGGGTGTAATTGAATAGATTGATTTTTTTCTTTTTTTTAAAATAACTAAAATATAATGTAACCATGTATGATATTTCATGCCTTTCTTGTGACTTAGGGATATCAGGAGGTTCATACAAACAAAATATTTTTCTGTGACTTCTCTTAAATCTTTTACATTTTAAAATATTTTAATGTTTATAAGTGAAATCTTTCCAATTTTTCATGTAAAATTAGGATTATTTGTTATAATATAAAATAACATGAATCTTTGGGAGTTGCATTGGTATTATTAGCTTTTAATATATATAAGAGTGGTATTCTGTGAATGTTCTTTTTAAATCATCTCCCTGGATTTTTGGAATTTAGCTCTCTTATTTTAGAAGCAAGTTATGATACTTTGTTACTATGAAATTATTATTCTTGCTATGGACCCTGACAATTATTTTAGAAATCAGTGTTCACACATCACGTTCAGTCAGGCACTTCGGTCAGTTACAGAGATTTTAGGTAGAAATTTAGTCTGTCAGCTGCTATGTTTTCATAAATAAGTTCTTAATGGTAGCATACTCCATTAGTTACATCTGTTCATTTTAACGGACTTTATGTATGATAAAAAATGGACAGATTTTGAGTAGTACAGATAATTCTTAAGATAAATGGTTTGCTGAGAGAGCAAGGACACCGAAACACTTTCTTTGTCTCTCACTGTCTCTGTCTGTCTCTCGCATACACATGATTTCACTCATTATTTTGAGGTGAGACAGTTGGTCAGCATGTGCTTTGTCCCTCACCTAGGAAGAGCGTTATTTTAAAAACTATTTTACAAAATCAGAGCACCTCACTTTTGACATTTCATTAGGTTGTTTTGGTAATCATTATGTAAGAATTTAAAGCCTGAGTGAGTTTTCAGACTTTAGAAAGATTATAGAATGGAGAAATGTTTGCAGTGTGATGATAACCTATACACAATGTCCCCCACCCACCTGTAATTAGTCCGCTGTAGTGGATTCATCTTACGTTCCCTGTCCAGGCTCTCAAGTACTATTTGGGAGTGGGAGAGGGTAAATTCCACTTTTCAGAAGAGGAAGAATTAGTTATGATGTCTAAAAATATATGACACATGATAGAAGATTATTTAATTCACTGTCATGCTGTGTTTGATACTTGGTCGTTTCGAAAATTTTACTATAGAAATAGTTGTTAAGGATTGTCATAGAAACATAAGACTCCCTCATGTGATAGGATAAAGAACATTTTAAAATATTCCTTGTGATTATGTTAATAACTTTATGTCTAATGCTGAAGTTGTCCTTGAAACTTGTATTGTTCCCAGTCTGGTTTGAAATTTTTTTTTTTAAACAGAGGAATATTATGAAGAGTGACTTAACTGCTTGAGATAGATGGCTGTTTCAAGTTATCCCTCCATATAACAATAGTTTTAACCATTTTTTCCCTCATCTCGGGTAGGAACAGTAAGTTTCTGTGTATAAGCTGTAATTGTAATAGGAATTGTTCATGCAGCCTAGTTGTATGTATGTTGTTTCCTTAATGCAGAGATTTTTACAGAAATGCTTATTGCCTTTCATTAAATTAAAAAAGTAATCTGTGATTATTGCATTGTATGTGTTATAACTGAGGGGCCCACCTAGAGCCACCGAGGGAATTACTGCAGCAATTTTGCTTTTTTTTTTTGGTAAAATACAAAGTACATTTCCTCACCCTTTTAAGAGAAACCCTTTTTTCTCCTTCAAGTTTAATTATTTCTCTTTGACTGAAACTAAGACTGATCCTCTGGTAGCCAGTTAAAATGTGTGAAGTAGGAGGAGTAAAGGAAACTCCAATCGTTAGTTGTAAGTTATAGAGCAAAAGTTAATACAGATATACACAGCCAGAGGGTCTATTTCAAAGGATAAAAGAACATTTTATAAACTTGCCTTGTAGTTGGAACATGTTGGACATCATAAAGAAAATCTTGTAAGTGTTTAGATATTTTACTATAATCCATGTTAGCTCATGAATGTTGAAGTGGTTTACTTTTGTGCATCGACACTAACTTGAAATCAAATATTAAAGTACTATATTTTGCTGGTTTTCTTTTAAAGTCCAGCATGACTTAATTGGTATGGCTCTTTTAAATCATGCAGGGTATCCTTACAGAGTTTTATTTTTTATGAGACTAACCGATACTAATTTTGGTAGTTTAAGAATCTGATTAAAAGAATCCTAGACATTTCAGTGTTTGCTGTGTTTATGACAAGTTCTACGTATGGATAATACTGTGTGTGGATGTAAATTAAAATTATAATTGCGTGTAAGTTTTTAAAAGACTTCTGTGAGCTTTTTATTATCCTGGATATCCTGGGCAACTAAAAATCGTTTAAAAAATGGCTATTATATACTTATAGTTTTATTTCAGTTGAATATATGCCTCGACTATGTAAAGTTGTGTAGAAACAGATACCTTAGGAAACAAAGCAGGTATCTTATGATGAAGTTTAAAATTGTAAATAGATTTCTTTTAGTTGAGCTGGTTAAACGTTAGTTATACTGCAGGTTTATTTCTCTGTTTTACATGGTAGAGTCTAATGTCAGGATAATTCTTTGGTCTGTTATTTTGTAAAATTGCTTCCTTTTTAAAGTTTACTCAAATACTGGGAGCTGCCGGAATGACTATTTCACAATACTTTGATTAATTTAATGTCTGATTTTCTTTCAGTGAGAGTTAATGAGAATATTAAACTTTACTGTTTTCAACTACCTCATTTCTATAACTCTAGAAAACATTTAGACTAATGTGAGATAATCTTTTCTATTCCAAGTCATTAGTCCGAGAAGTAGATAAGTTACAGATGGCAAATGCAAATTTGTACAGTAATTTCATTTTTCAACTTCTAGTGCAACAAAATAGCATTATTATGATCATTAATATAATGGTATCTGGAAAAGCTAGCAGTTTATCCAAGAAACATACCTTTATGTTTAACAGGTTGATCTCTTAGAGGATTTTAAAATATGATAACACTTACCCCAAAAGAAGTTTTGCTGACATGGTGTCACTGTGCTGAAGAGGCTGTTTGATGCCATAGTCCCTCCTTTTTTTTTCAGATAGAACTTGTACCCTCTGTTGTAAACTCTGCTTGCAGCCTTAAACTGAAAACACAAACCATACCCAAACCTTGTTTTAGTTTTACAGTATGCCTGCAGTACATAGACTTGATATTTATTTTTTTCTGTCAAGAAATTATGTAGCTGGTAACATGTGAAAAGCAAGGAAACAAAACAAAAAGAGAATGAGCAAATATTTGAAGGACCTACTATTACTGCACAGACTGTGGTTAGAGAGCACTCACTGCCTCTGTTGGTCTCGGTGGCTGGTAGTGACCTGCGGAGATTAACCATTTAAAAACCAGAGACTTCTTGCTGTCCTCCTGGAGAAAGTTTGCACCGCACTTGTGGTTCTGTGGTTGTTTGTGAGGCGAATGAAGCATTCACACAATCCAAAAAAGCAAAAGCTTTAAAACTCCTTTTTTTTGCAAGCACTATTACTGGAGAGACAGAATCATGTGGTTTGTGACCTCACAGTACTCACAGTCAAGTGGGACTGCCTACCACTGTGGCTTTCCCCCCAGCTCTTGCTCTCTCTCTCTCTCTCTCCCTCTCTCCCTCTCTCTCTCTCTGACAAAAGGCTTGTGGTAAGGCCCTTCCTGGCATCCAGAAGGATATAGCTTTTTAATTTTTGTGACTCATGAGGATTTGGATAGAATACAAATGCTGAAGGAGCCCTAACTCCTGGAAGGTTAAGCATTTGTAGAGCAGAGCTCTGCAGTTGTGGGCTTTCTTTTCTGTCCCCCCACTCCCACTGTTTTGTGCCTTCTCCTTTTATTTAGTTCATTATTGTGTCTGCGGAAAAGTGAGCACAATTGGCTCAAGAAGCTGTGTGTGAAATTCTGAACAATAATGATGATTTACAATAATTTACATCTTTGGACTGTATCACATTCTGGGATCTGCTTCATATTTGCTGGGTGTTTGGAGTCCTTCTGTTTTCCTTTTTCTTGTCTTCTTAAACTTGTGAATCTGTAACTCATTGTAAAAAAGTTTACCTTTCTAAAGGTCTGGTTGCAAACTGCTTAGTGGGCTTGACTGTAATTGGCTGTCATGAAAGTGTTAGTCTGGGGATTCCTTTACAAATATTAAATCACGTCTGTCTAGTTTACGTATGATCAATATTAGATGCCGACTCCTACAAAAAGATTAAATGTAATTAGTATCTTTTATATAATGTTTACCTCTTTCTCATGGCTAGTTTGAATATCTTGTAAAAGTCAATAGCAAGAACTGTAGTTTATTGGATGGATCTTGGTTTCCTTTATGCTTATCATTTTATTTTTAATCTCGTATAATCCTTTGAATAGTTTATTTGGATATTAACTTTAACAGAGCCTTTGATAGCAAATCTTATACAAATATAAAGTAAAATTCTCATGTTGTTAACGTAGATTGTTCAATGTGACTGATTTTTCTAAGTTCAGAGTAGAGTGGGTTAACAGAAAATTGTGTTTTTGTTTATAATATAAGCTTTGAAATAAATTACAAAATGCTGTGTGTAGTGAGGAATAATGCACACAGACAGAGTATGTTTGTCGTCTTGATTTGCTAATTCTGATTCAGAAGAAAATTGGAAACATCTTTGGGAAACTATCTCCTTTTTTGCCCCTTTGGACATGTATGTATAGAACTCATTTTCTTATTAGGATGATTATATATCATAGGCAGAGAATTTCATATTTATGAATAGAGCTTCCTGTTTTCATCAGTTGAGAGCAATAGGGTATTTTTTCAACAAAAATTATGAAGCCGAACAGACCAATTTTCTAGGCATTTTTTTGCCATTTATCCACGCCACTCTGAATTTGCATGTTAGACTTTTTCCCAGTGTGATAGTAACCAGGAATGGCATGAAGTAAATGACTGGGAGGGTGGGCGGAGACACGAACTACAAGACATTAGTTGGGATGTGTAACGGGGTAAGGGCTGGCGAATGCTAAGGGAGATGGGAGAGTCAAAATACCCCTTTGTGTGGTCATCCTGGTACTGTTCGTTATCTGCTTTTGGTTTATTGTCGGTAAAGATAAATGCACTAACATGTCCATGAGTCACTTTACAAAAAAAAATAACTTGTCCAAAATACGCTAGGAACTTGTGGGAATGACTTTAATCTTTTTATCATTTAAATGGCTAGAACTTTTCCATAATGAACTTTTGATGATTAAAAAAGTAGAAATACATTTTAGTGTATTATTTTAAATATAGATTTATCATGCTTCATTGTGTTGGCAAACACCTTTTACATTGAAAAGCAAAAGCTTTCATTTAACATGCAGTTATTTATGCAAAAGAGAAAAGTTATTCATGCAAAAGAGAAAAGCTATTCATTTATTCTATTTCATAAATATGGCGTACAGTAGGATCTATATGTAATTAATATCTAAAGAAAGTTAAAGGAGGGCTTTGTCTATGTGATTTGTAGGATTTCTAAACATAGTTGCATACGCACGTGCAATAGTGGCGGAATGAGGCAACTGAAAAAACTTTACTAGTATGGTAAGTAAATGCCTTTCTTCTTTCAGAATGAGTTTTTAGTTTCTGTGTTAGGATTCTCTGACATGGTATATAACTCCAAACTTTTTGCTAAATATTTTCTCCCTTAAAAATATATTTTTAGTAAATGTTCTTTAGTCCTCCAAATTAACTGTATATGTATTTGAATAATTTTTAACATCTTTGTGTCTCTTTATGCACATACCCTCCTGCATATAATTTTTGGGTCCAGGTGACCACTCTTATTACTTAAGATTTTAATAGATATTGTTGAACATGTTCCTTCTGTTCTGTTGAGGCCCATCAAATTCTAACAGGACAAAGGTAGTGAAGTCATGTGCTTTAAAGTTTGTGTATTTATTATCCACACATATATAAACATATGTACATATATGCGTTATACATACCTATATACGTGTGTGTGCGTGCCCCCACCCGCAAAAAAACCCCTGAAAATCTGTCCTCTTTGGAGCAAATGCTACTTTGTGGTAAAAATTTAAAAACGTGATAACTGGTACACATTTGATAGTTGACAGTTTGTTTCATTAGAAATAGCTTACCACATGTGATGAAGAGAGAATGACTCAGAAAAGTCACTGCAGATAAAGCTCTTGATTACGGATTTGTACTATGCTTAAAATCAGAAATAAAAACTACAGGGTTTTTTTATTTTGTTTTTTCAGAGATCCTCAAAACTTCATTCTTTTGGGGGATATAGTAGTATTTGCAATATTGAAGTAAGTAACAAGTTTAGGTCTGGTGTATAAATGATGTATTATAATGCCGCGGAAATGAAATATTACTTTGAACTTGGAAACAATTTCAAAAAGTAAGGAAGTTAATTTGCTTCCTCATTACCTCGTATTTAATAAATTTGTCAGCATTGGTTAAACTTGTTATATTGTATACTGTATATGATATGACGCTGTAATGTTTTAAATGTAGCATATGTCTTCATTGTTATTTTTTGAATTTATTTTCTGAATTAATGATTCTATTTTAATGTAGTACTTTTATCAGTATCAACCTTATTCCTATTTCTGGGCCTTTTAAAAATGTTTTAAACTTGTATTTGCTGCGGTTTTATTTTTCTCTTAATTGAAAACAATAGGAGCAAAATAGGTTTCATTTAGGAATTTTATAAATTGTAGAAATCCTGTTTTGGCTTAAAAAGTTTTTGCTCGTTGCTGATTATGAGGTTTTAGCAAGGAATTTTCTTAATTTGTTGTTTCAGCTTGCTATGTGACAATTTTTTTGACTTGATATATAGATATTGGAGTTTACATGGCATTTTTTGGGCCTTGTATTGATGCTTTGAAAAAACTTTATATGAGTGAAATATGTCTAATTTTATTAATATTTTAAATTATGATTATGAGAGATTTAATTCCGCTTCCTTATTTTAATGGGGTATAGATCCATGTACACAGCTGCACACATGTGTGGTTGTATGTGTGTACAAGGTTTTATTTTGTGGTGCTTAAAAAAATTGTATATGTGTACATATTTATATTTTTTAATGTGGTGCTTTTTGTAATGAGAGTATTCTCCCCCCCCCAATTTTCTTTAAGTTATAGAAAAGCCCAAAGCACTACCATATCCGTGATTGTTTGAACAGCTTCATTTGGTTCGTATTAGCAGCAATCTGTCTAAATGTGAGATTATGTAGAAATTGGATGCCAAGAGAGAAAGTAGTGAAAGCAGTTCAACTTTTCTGTTGCCTCTCTCTCCCCTTTTCCCCTTTGCCCCCTGCTTTTCTTCCCTCTCTCCTCCTTTTCTGGTTTCTCTTTCCCTGTTTTGACATTTCTATAAAATCTCAAAAGTATATTCTTAAGGTTCTAGTAAGGGAAATTGACATTAATCTTCACTAATGATACCTGGCGGGTTTGAAGCTTCTGACGTTCATGGCAAATCATTGTAATATCTTGATATAGTACACCTCATCTGTTAGATGGTATCGGCATCTGATTACTGAGGTTTTCTTTCTTTTAACAGTTTTTAATCCCTTCCTCTGTTAATTTACTGTAGCAGAATGTTTCACATGACTTTAACACTTTAATTAGGAGGATTATTTTTTTTCCTCCCTTTGACTGTTGTTGGAAGTACAGAGTGATCCATACTTGTTTAATGTAACTATAAATAATTCATGTTTCCTATAATTACTAGAACAATTCATCTTCTATTGCTGTCATTTTTCTGAGAAGAAAAAAAAGGCGAGAACTTGCAGAAAATATGGGAAACATGCTCTTATGACAGCTGAGGATGTGGCCAGGGTAAAGCAGGAAACTACTACCCACAATGCAATGTTACATATACTACCACTTAATAAAATTTATATCAAACATGCTACTGACAAAACCAAAGAAAAATAATATTCCAACTATACTAGTTAATGTACTAAATATATCTAGGGCAAAGTGAAACTAATCTTTTTGGATTCTTTATACTTAGAGAATGTAGTAAATGAAACTGTGGGACATCATAGTACATTGGAGCCTTTGTGCTGTGGGACTTGCTTGTAGGTGAAACTCTTATAATGAGAACTTTTTGGATATTCACTTTCCGGGAAAAGGCACAAAAGGGCACCCTTTTGCTTTTTCAGTTGAGCTGCTAAATAGGGTCCGAGGACATCATCATCTAGTAGGAAAAATAAATTAAATTATGAGATGTTCATCGTGATTATTTAAACTTTTTACCTAGCCAGCTATATTTCTTTACATTTTGTTTTAAGTTTTTTTTTTGACCAGGTTTGAGAAGGGGCTTGAATTTTTCACTGAGACATTTTTCTTTTCAAAGTGATTGTTTTTCTTGCTCTTTTTATTTAACCTACCTATAGCTTACCTGATCAGCCCACATGCTTTACTGTAGGGAGGTTAGTCTAAAGCAAAAAAAAAAAAACCCACTTTTATAAAGTGGTTGAAATAGATATGAAGATATCTTCTAAAAAATCAGGTTTTAATATATTTAGGGTTTCTGTTTATAAATCTTAATCTTCTGTACTCTTTAACTGTCAGACTTTAGTAATTTTGATGAATGTAGTACCTCGGTGCTTTAGATGAATTTTGAGGTTTTTTTGTTTTTAAGGGAGGTTTTAAAATATTTCAATAAGGGAAGATAATAGAGTTTTTGAGTTGGTAAATAATGTATAGAAATTTTATTAGATAAAGAATAGAGAAGAGTGTTGAGTTCATGTTACTTATGAAAGATTTCTTCGTCATATCCAGTATAGAAATTGTCAATATTTCAGCCCTGGCACAGTATTTGTCATCTCGCATTTAAACATTAATATATTGTCTGTCTCTCTGTATCTCTTAAGGATGATTTGCTTAATTGTTTGAAGTATTTTCTCCTTTAGAGACTGCTTATCAATAACAGCTGTAGCACTGTGGCTTTTCTCCATGGACTCATGGTGGTCTTAGGAACAACGTTCTTCAACTTTGACAGGTGAGACAGAGGCTCTCCAGTGCCACTGCATTTGGATGAATCTAGCTGTGGTTGGAGAAAGTGCATCTTGCCAAAATATATGGGTGAGACCACACACAGCCTTTAAAATAGTTATTGTAGGCTTATTTTTAGGGATCCATGTCTTGACAGTTCTTTTATTTGCATGCCAATTTCATTGCCGTGTATAGATTTTTCATTGGTTTCTGTAAAGGCGATTGCAGATTTAGCTCTCTATTTGTTAAGTCTTGTGTATAATTTACACTGGAAAATACCCCGAGTTCAGTCATAATTAACAATACAGAAAATATGTTGAAAATGAATCACCAGAATACTGATCTTTTTGTTTTTGTAAATTTGACAGTGTTCCCATTGGAAATCTCAATTTCCCCGACAGTTTAGTAATCAATAATTGCTCCAATTTGAACTTTAAATAAATTAGGAAATAATTTTAAAATATTCCTGTATTTAATTATATTGATAGAAAAAATTGTGATTCATGCTATTCAGAAATATATATTTTTATAAGATAGATATAATAAAATATTGTTCAAAATATAAGTTTTACACTTTAGTAAAAGCTTGAAAGCTTCGAAACAGATTGCCAGAGAAGTCAGTTTCTTAGTGCATAGGCATAATAATATGCAAGCTATTTGGTCTTTTTATGGGATGATTAAAACTTTATTAACTTAGTGAACTGTAAAAATTGACTGCATGTTTTCTAAAAAAAGTATGTTTTGTCTTCTAAAACTGGCTTTTTCAGTGACCAGTAAAGAACACTCTTTAGATTTATATAAAATTTTGTTTCTTTTTGTAAAATGATAAGGTATTTGGTTGGTTGTTCATGATTCTTATTAAGTTATTAGCAATAACAGTTAAAGCTTAATTTCTTAAGTCCTGGCTGGTTTTAGTCACAAGACTTCTCACTTGATGATCAGCGAATGTTGGCTAGGTATGTATTTATAAAAAATGTAATCAGCTATGATAAGATAGCATTTTCATCTAGATATTTTCATTGGGAAAAGAGAATCTACCAAGATAATTGGAAATTCAATTTCCTCCCCATCATTATCCCAATACCTTTCCATTGCTGAATGGTTCTGGCAGGAAAGTACTGGGGAAATTGTGTTCCTACAGCTTTTCCAGAGAACAAGTTTTTGGAAAGAGGGGAGATAATATACACAAAAAGACTGCTTAAAGACAACTCTGGCCCTTGTCTCAGAAATTGGTCATGTATATGAACCTTGATTGGATGTTAGATTTTTTTCAGAAGCTTCATAAGACATTTTTAGGATGTTTGAGGAAACTCGAATATAGACTTGATATTGATGATGCTATCTAATATTTAATAAGTGTGATAATGCTGTTGCATATATGTAGGAAAATATCCTTATTCTTAAAAGAGGTGCATGATGAATTATTTTCGTGAAGTCAGTACCATACTTAAACAAACACATACATAAAACAGATGTGGCAAAATGTTGACAATTGGTGGGTCCAGAGGAAGGGACTTTTCTTTTTTTACTATTTATTTTAGACATTTATTTTGTTATTTTTCACCTTAATAACTTTTGAAAGGTGAAGGATTTTTTTGGAAAAGGTGTATGGGGAAATGGAAATCAGATAGATAGTTGGCAAAAATTCATTTATTTGTATGAAAAAAATGTGAATATAAATAGCTGGGCTATCCATAACAATTTTAGGCTTCAGTTTATAGTTTCATTTTTTACAATGAAATTGTTTCACTTTAAAACAACTAATTTTCACAACTTTATACAAGGCAAATATAAATTGGAAGTGGTAAAATAGTTTTGAAAATACCAATTTAAAACATTTTACATTTATATTATTGTAACTCAGGTATAGAACATTATGCTAGAGGTTTTTAGAGGATTGAAATAAGCATGTTATTACTATGTTATTTGTTTATTCTTAATTGGATGCTTCTAAAAATACATAAAAATGCCTTCATAAGTTCATTCACATTAAATAAATGCTACTGAATTGTACTACTGCTACTAAATTGTTTACACTATTATGCTCTTTGAAGAAGTATATTAATGAGCAGAAGACTATATCTATATGCAAATTATTAATTCTAAATTTATGTTATATTAGTTAACACCCACCCTACCAGAGATCATACTTTTTTTTTTTTTTCTGTAGGGGGTTAGATTGTAAATGTGGGCTTTAAGTTCCCTGCCCACTGCTCAACCCTGTCAATGTAATCTGAAAGAGAGACAATAAGTAAACTAGACAATAGATAAGTGAATTTTTTTTACCATATAGTTAATTTATGATGTGTTATTAGCTTCATGTGTGCAGCAAAGTGATTCAGTTATCTATCCACACACACACATATATATTCTTTTTCAGATTATTTTCCATTGCAGGTGATCACAAGACATTAAGTATAGGTTCCCGTGCTATCCAGTAGGTTGTTGTGGTTTATTTTATACATAGTAGTGTGTACATAGTAGTGTGTACGGGAAGAAAGTAAAAATGTCTTGTATCATTGCAAGTTTGTTACACAGGCAGGGGTATAGCAAGGGGAGAGGATCAGAGTGGGTTTTCCTTGGCTGCTGAGGTTAATGGGACACATGTCAATGACATTTGCTGCTGGTCAAGAGTCTTGAGAGTCTGGAAAATACTGTATGTACAGAATTATTATTAGATTGTTGAAGGTCATACGAATAGATAATTTCACAGTGGTTCAGATTAACTTCTAAAGGAATAAGTAATATTTTGAGAACTGTTTGTTCTACTTGGTGATACCATTGGTATAAGAGGAAAAGTGTGTTATCTTTGAATTATGAAGGGTATAATTTGAACTTTTCTATATTCACTTAATAACTATGACTTTGGATAAACCACATAACCTCTAAGATGCTATCCTAAATCATTAAAAGTGATGATAATATGTCTTGAAAGATTACTGTAAGGTTAAAATGAGATAAGGTTTAATTCCCTCTAGCATAATGCTTAGCTCATAGTAGATGTGATCTCATTCTTTTGTCAGCTGTAGAGGTTCATTTTTTATTTTCATGTTGCAGATGAGGAAGCAGAAGCTCAAAGAAAGGTGATGTGAATTTACCAAGTTCACGCACCTTATAGGTACTGGATCTAAGATTTGAAAACCCAGATCCCACTGTCTCTCATTGCTAACTAGAATTCTGTGTAAAAGTGTTGTGTTTTAGGTGGGGTTTAGACTAGAACATGTTTGTGATATCTGTTCGATTTTATCTTCTCAAGGCCAGCCTTCTCACTTTCTGTATTTTGCTTGCAGTGTAATGGTTGAGTCAGACTTCTTGGATTTGAAACTTGGCTTCTCCGTTTCTTTGTTGTGTGACCGGGTGTAGGGTATGTCACTTCCGCAGCCCTCAGGTTCCTCGTTGGTCAGCGTGGAGTAGGAGGGTGTCTCTCTTGGTGGGGTTTTGGGATGTCCTGCTGTGAGCTGCTTTAGTGCAGACAGCAAGCCTTCAGTTGGTGTTAGTCATTATTTGACATTAGAAACTAGTGTGGAAAGAGTTTGAAATTGGATAGACCTGGGATCTAGTGTAACTCTTCATACTTTTAAAGCTTTGAGTGAGACTTTCATTGAACAAGTTAACTTTTTGGATTGGTGTTGGTGTTTAGAGGATAACATATTTTAAACAGTGCCCAGGAGAGTAGATTCAAAATAAATGTTAGCTTTCTCTCTCATTCCGTTCCCCACTCCTGCCTTATTTTGAAGTCTTCAGCATCCTGGTCCTTCTCCAGAAGGGACCATTGTGTCCTAGGATGATGCAGTTCAGAACTGACTGCAGTACAGCCTGTGCCTAGTGGACAGTCTGTCTCATGTCTTCTGAGGTAGTTATAGGTCATATTAGCTCAGTAGTTACCTTCCTTTTTGTCCACAAGTGAAAGCAAGAGCCTTTTTACTTCCTAAATAATTTTAAAATGTAGATTGAATTTAGAGAAAGGCAATTGTATTTTAATGTTCGAATAAGTTAAAAGTAGCATGGAGTTCCTATTGTGGCCCAGTGGGTTAAGAACCTGGCATTTGATCCCTGGCCTCGCTCAGTGAGTTAAGGATCCTGAGTTGCCACAAGCTGTGGCATAGGTCACAGATACAGCTTGGATCTGGCATTGCTGTGGCTGTGGTGTAGGCCGGCAACTGCAGCTCTAATTTGATCCCTAGCCTGGGAACCTCCATATGCTGCAGGTTTGGCTGTAAAAAAAAAAAGGAAAAATTGTTACTATTAAAAAAAATTCATACTTTACTCCTTTCTGTACTGGTATTAATAACTGATTAGTGAGATTTTTCTTTAAAATCTTTCAGCAAGCCTATTTAATAAATATTTCATCCTTAGCTATGAGACTCAGCATACATGGCATAATACAGGTATTACTAATGAATGTTTTCTTATATTTATCTCTTTTTAGGACCTGAAGGTAAGATAGGTAATACATAACTGTTTTCTAAAATGTCTATGTTAATAATATCATCTGGCTTCTCAGTAAATTACTGTTGTTACAACATTTGAATCTAATACTGCTAATAATTAGATAGTATCTTATAGATTACTGTCTTAAAATTTACACAGTAGTTGTAAGAGCAAAATACCACATTTGACAGGTTTCTTGAGGCTCACCCCCTAGGACTGAGTGGCTCAAGTCCCATTGTATATATAATTCCCAGAGCCAGGACTGGATCTCAGATTTTAGTTGATATTTTCATGAAAACGGCGTTATTTATATCCTCTCTTGTTCCAAAAAAGAACATTAACATAGCTTTTAAAAGTGGGAACAGCATTGCAAGAAAGATTAAATGAAGAATGAGTTAATATAAAGAGGAAAAGGGAATATATAGGTGGGAAAATAGGATGGTGCTCAGGAGTCAGGTTTGTGTGCGAATCGCATATGAGACATAAAAGTTTAACTCTTGTTAAAGTTTGAACCATCAATAACCTGAGAACCTCTCACATAAGACCTGGAAACTGAGCACAAATAAATGCGTATAAAGTATTCATTGTACCGTTGCATGTAAAATCAAAGATATAAAACAATCCAAATATCAAATAGAGGAATGGATTAGTAAGTAGAAACAAAGGCATAGGATGGTTGCTGTTGGACAAATTAAATGAACTACATTAGTAAGTGCTGACATGAATGGATACATTTTAAAAACAAAGGAGTGACATTACTGATGCAGATTTTAAAGACAAAACCATACCATGTTTTATGCAAAAGAACAGTATTTCAAAACATGGGCAAGAAGGGTGCATACCAACTAAATAGTGGTTATTCCTGTGAAGGGCAGGAAGGATAGTCAGGGAAGATGTATAAAATGGATTTCAGTTATATCAAATAATGTATTTGAAAAAGTGATGGCGACTTTCCTAGTATATTCTCAGTAATGTTCTATCTTTAAGTAATTTGTAATTTAAAAAATGCTACCATGAAACATTTTAACGAAAAGCAAAGAACAGTGTATCATTAGAATTTAATAATATTTTCGCTCTTATTTTTACAGTTCTCTTTATGGCAAATGGTTCTGGATTTTTATTTATGGTAGTGATTAAAAAGACTTCCCTCAGGAGTTTCTGCTGTGGTGCAGGGATTAAGGATCCCACTGCAGTGGCTCTGGTCACTGCTGAAGTGCAGGTTCCATCCTCAGCCCAGTGCAGTGTGTTAAGGATCTGGTGTTTCCATGGCTGCAGCATAGATGGCAGCTGTGTCTTGGATTCAGCTCCTGGCCCTGGAACTTCCATATACCATGGGTGTGGCCATTAAAAATATATATTTTTTTCCTTTAAAATTTAAGTAAAAGGAAATAGTTGATGTTTGAAGAACTATCTAAAGAAATTAGGTAAATAAGAGCGTAATGGTATATTGATATGCAGAATAGTTGAGGCTGGAATATGAAAAAGACTTTGGGAAGCACCAAGTTTTAAGATTTAGTTTCTTAAAGGATTAAAAGAAGTGTACTCATTCTTTCCTCCTGCCGAAACTAGAAAATTTCCTGTGGATTCTATAGGGAGGGCAGTATATAACTTAATATGTGTAATGTGTATCATAAAGAAGTACAGGGTGCAGTTGTAGGCACATGTCTCCTGCAGCGCTCTGGTATTGATTGATATTGTATCACCAAAGTGCACTTAAGTAGAGGAGAGGAATGTTGGGGGGGGAATGAGTTGATGGGCAAAGAGTTGTGTTCTAATGATTTGTATTTATCAGGGAATGAGTTTTAAGACTATCTTAAAGTATCCCATAGCTTGATTATTGCAAGGAATAGTTGAATTTATAAATAATACTCAGAGATTATTGACTGTAGACTTTAGTATGTTTTGCCAAATATGCATACTACTGTGTCTCCGTTATGTGTAGATGTTTTTGTGACTAATAAAATACAAATATATATTATTTTATTTTTTTTGTCTTTTTAGGGCCAAACCTGTGGCATATGGAGGTTCCCAGGCTAGGGGTCAAATCGGAGCTGTAGCCGCTGGCCTGCACCATAGCAACGCGGGATCTGAGCCGGGTCTGCAACCTACACCACAACTCACAAAAACTCTAGATCCTTAATTCACTGAGCAAGGCCAGGGATTGAAGCCGTGTCCTCATGGGTTTGTTAACCCCTGAGCCACAATGGGAACTCCCATTTTTTAAAACATTACTGGACATGTAGTAGTTTTTGTCGTGTATATTCATCAGTGTGACATAGCTATTATGTTTGAATATGTGATTTTTTTTGTAATGTTAAAGCAGTGTACTGACTTAAAGTGGTTGGAAACCACTATTATTGAATTGACAGACTGTATATACTTAAGTTTCTTCTTAAATATTATTACTTACCATCCTCAGTGATGATTCCTGAATAGGAATTCAGCCTTTCTTGGTTGAATATAGATTGAATATAGGAATATAGATTTCAGCCTTTCTTGGTTGTTGATAAGTAGTGGTGACTTATGCCTTGAGGTTAAGGTGGACTCCATAGGTAACAACTAGTGTTGATGTCATGTTGTGAAAGTTGAGGAGCCGAAGTCAGATGTATTAGATAAAGGAGGTGAACCCAGGAGTTAACTGATGACAGAACTGGGGTTTTCTTTAGAAAATACTGTTAAGTAAATTCTGAAATGAGTACTTGAGACCCCATAATTTCGTGTAATAAAAGTGTGAATCATAGTAATGTTAACCTGGACTTTTTTTTTTTTTCAGGGCCACACCTGCGGCATATGGAGGTTCCCAGGCTAGGGGTCGAATCGGAGCTATAGCTGCTGGCCTATGCCACAACCACAGCAATGCCAGATCCAAGCTGCGTCTGCGACCTACACCACAGCTCACGGCAATGCTAGATCCTAACCCACTGAGCAAGGCCAGGGATCAAACCTGCAACCTCATGGTTCCTAGTCAGATTCATTAACTACTGCACCATGACGGGAACTCCAACCTAGAAGCTTTTTAAGGCAGATGTAACAATTAGCTTTTCTCAGCTGTAAAAAGATAAAATTATAGGAAAGCAGTGTGGAGCATATCCAACCCCGAATAACATGTTATTTTAGTATACAAAATTAATGCTTAATATTTTAAAAAGTTACAAGATCCACAAGTATTAACTCAGTGTGGTAATTTGCCACAAGTAATAGAGTAAATCAGTTAAAAATGGGAAGCTACAGTTTAATTTTAGAAATTAAAAAAATTTGATTTCAATTAATGTTCACATTTAAAAACTGAGGTAAAATAAATTTTGCCTTTTTTTTTTTTTTTGGCTATGCCCAAGGCATGTGGAAGTTCCTAAGTCAGGGCTTGAACCTGTACCACAGTAGCTACTTGAGCTGCTGCAGTAATAACACTGGATCCTTAACCTGTTGTACCACAAGGGAACTCCTAAATTTTGTCATTTTAGCTATTTAAAAATGTACAGTACGGTGGTCATAAGTACATTCACGTTGTTGTCTAACCAGCACTATCATGCATCTCTAGAATTTTTTCATCTTCTCAAGTTGAAATTCAGCCATTAAACAGTAACTCATTCCTCCCTCTCCCAGCCCCTGGCAACCACCGTTCTGTCTTTTCTCTCTATGAATTTGACTGTTCTAAGTACTTCATATAACTACAGTCATATAGTATTTGTCCTTTTGTGACTGTCTTATTTCCCTTAGCATAATATCGTCAAGATTCATTCATGTGGGAGCGTTTCAGAATTTTTCTTCTTTTTAAAGGCTGAATTCTATTTTATGTGTGTACCACATAATGTTTGTTCATTCATCCTTTCTGTGGATTAGGGAAGGTGTCCTTTCTGGGCAAATTAATTAGAAAGAGTCCCGTTCTGGGCTAAAACCCCATAGCTATACGGACTGGTGGGAAGATGTCACCAGTCTTTAAAAAACAAACAGCAGCTACTCCCTTCTTCTGGTGTACTTTGCCTCGCACCAGAGGGCACCCCTGGGTAGTTCAGCTTTACTTACTCTCTCAGCCAGGTGCTTCTGTGCAGTGTATAAATCCTCTAACCAGGCTGGATAATCCTCATTTATGTATTTTGTATCTTTGAAACCAGGTGCCTTATACTATCCTTTATTACCTTTTTTTTCCATCCCTTCATTGTACTGGTGAAGAATATACAGTACATGTTAGTAATTGTGCTTAGTTCTGAGATAGAGTGGATAAAGGACATTACAGTGTAGTAGTGGTAAATGGATGAGCAAAGCAACATAAGGATGACAGGAGGGGTACATCACTTCAGGGGATAAAAGTTGGGCTGGATGTGGTATTTAAACTGAATTTTTACGAGAGTAATTATGGCTAACACTTGAAGTTTATCTTGCATGGCTCATATTCTTTTAGACTTTGTTATATGCATTAACTCATTTATATCTCAACAGACTTACAGCTTCCATTGTTTTCAAGGTTTGCATATAAAGAAGCTGTGACACACAGAGATAAGGACTTTGCCAAGATGATACAGGATTTAGTTCAGTGTGAGGTAAGGATTCAAATTCAGGTGGTTGGCCTGAAAGTCTGTGCTCTTAAACGTTTAGCCGGATTGTATTTCAGGACTTGTGGAGTTCCAGGATTGGGAGAGGGGAGAGAGTTGTGGCACAAGTGGTGGTCATTGTGGAGTCATTAAGGAAGATGAATTTTGGAATTCCAAAGAATGGACTATCCAGATGGAACGTCATATGCAGTGTGGTCGAGGCTCGAGAGATCATGACCGTTCTGAGGGAACTGCAGGTTCCGTATCTGGCCTTTGGCTGTGGTATGTGGAGGAGTGATTGGCAGTGAGGCTGGGAAGTAGACGGATTTAGAGAATGACAGGCTTTGTATATACCATGCTGAAATCCTCCACAGCTTTGAGGATGATAGTCTGTACTGGTTCCCTTCACCTACATTTAGGTCAAACTTTGTCTCCATGTTTGCCTTCATTTACATCTCTCCGAATGGAGGGGGTGGACACGGGCCGGGCACGCAGTCGAAGATGAGATTACAGACATATTAGGCCTTTAATAACATAAGTGAGGCACAGGATTCCACATAGTTTTGATTAGTGACAATTTTCCCATTGTAGTTGAGATCTGAAAGTTTTAGACTTTGTGAATTACTTGAATATTTTTTTCCAGAAAGTTATTCAGATATTCATCTGTTTTACTTTTGAAGCATTTAGTTATCAAAAATTTATGTCACAACTCCTCTGTTAAATTATTTTTGTATTGCTTAAAGGTCAGAATAAGCACTTTCTGTGTTTACTGTCTTATTCATGAATGATTTATGGTTGTCCTCAATATGTCTGCTTGTTGTCCAAGAATGCCATAGTCAAGTGTTTTTTAACTGATTGTTCTGTCATTCTTCATAATCATCTTTATTGAACAAGTCACAGACTTATCATTGTACTCTCCTCAATGTAATACTTGCTCATAAATTGTAGTGCTTTGAAGAAATCATTCAATTCTTTTGAAATGACATTTAAAATGAAATCAACTTGCAGTTGTTAGAAAAAGTAACAGCTGTGACTTTGTAAGCTACTGTTAGTGGCTTTGGAAGCTAGTTGGTTAGCTGGTTGTCATAATGAGGTCATTTTCCAAAAGAAGATGAAGTCATTTGCCATCTTGTTTTAGTCATACTGGGCTTTTTCTTTGACCAAATATTTTCAAATTACACATTCCCACCCACTTATTTTCATGCTTGCTAATACCTTCATGGAATAAGATAATGACTGAACCTTTAAAAGGCAACACTTTATACTTTGCATGATCAGTATGTGATTTTTTACCATAGTTAAAAAAAGACCTCCATAGACTAGAAATATTATTTATATTTCCTAATGTGAGGGCCAAGTCATGTGTGGTACTTTGTGTGTGAATCTCAGCACACAGAATTTGAATTCTGCCAAGAATTGTATTCTCCTGATTAGGCGGGTGAGCTAATCAGATCCATGTAATCTTTACCTGCTTGAATTCCTGTTGCTTCACCGTTCATCACTCTAAATTCTCATCTAGTCTCTGGCCCTCCAGATCCACTTGTGATGGAAAATTAATAAGTAGTAGAGGTAAGAAGTAACTATCCCAGTCATTCCTGTCTGTTTTTACTGGTGCCTGAATTTTTCAGGGTTGTAGCCCAGATAAATCTGTAAATGTATTTTAGTCTCATGATTACAGACATATGAGAAGAGGTAATTGTAGATACTTGATGACTGTTTGATCCAAATGTTCTTTTCTTTGTAAAGGAAAAATAATTAGTATGGTGGTGTTATATAATAATATAAAACTAGCTATATATAATTTAGAAAGATACTTCTAGTAGTGAAAACTACGGGGTATTAGAATTTATCTATAAAATAATAATGATTAATCAGTGGGGTAAAATGCAGAGCCCAAACTAGATTGTGTTGCATTTAAGAATTTACTGTAAGACTCACAAAACAAGAATAATTACTACATAATGTCACATTGGATTCAAGAGTTTAATGTAAAATTAATATTATAAGAAAAATGTATGGAAAACAAATGAATTCTATCTTTAGAGGTCTTATAATTAAAATATAATTTACTGACAACCAATGTACTAGTGTTAAAGTAGTAAACAGGTATCTTGTATAAGTTATCTGTTGTCACAGTAATGCTGTATCATAAACAGCTTCAAAATCAGATTGTTGACATACAGTGTCTATTGCTCATGTGCCTAGGATGATCAGTTAGGCAGCTCTGCTGATCTGTGAGGCCTTTGCTGGAATAACTGTTTGACTTGGTTTTAACTTTGTTTCATCATTCATCAGGCTAGCTTAGGTATGTTCTCATGATGATGGCAGAAGTCTTATAAAATTTTAAAAATGCACTACATTGTGAAACCAGTGTGTTCGTGGGTGTGCCATCACTTCCACTCTGATCTCTTGGCCAGAGTAAACCACAAGGCCCAGCTAAATTTCCAGGGACAGGAAATAGATATTATCTCTTCAGTGAGAGGAACTGCAAAGTCATGTGGAAAAGGTTCTAGAAATAAGGGGACGGGTGAAGAATTGAGGCCTATTACAGTCAACCTTATGTACCATAAAGCATAAAAAAACAAACAAATGAACTATTATTATTTCAGTGCGGAGATCTCTTTTCTTTACCTATCGTTTGATCTTCTTATACATGGTTTGATAATTGGAGTTCCTTTTATTCTCCTTTTTAAATGCTATAAATTTATTTTCAGTGCTAGTAAATATATTTTTATGTTATAATTTTTAAAAGCTGGAATTTCTAATATTGATTTTTAAATGTCAAATGATCCTTGCATTTTTGGAATAAGCTTTACTTAGTTTTGCTGTATCACTTTATTTATATGTCTGGATAGCATTTTGATGTACATTCAGAATGCTAAAAGGTATTTTTATTCACCTTTTATCCTTTTTAATTTATCTGTGTTTGTGTAAACTTTCGGTATAGTAAACAATGAGGCTGCAAATGTTCCTACAGGAAAATCTCTCAGCTCCTTCTTTGTATAAATACTGTGACTGGAATTGCTGTATGAAAGAGCTATTTCTGGGGGAAGGTAATATGCATATCTGTCCATTTATGTATTTGTTTGCATATAGACTTAAAAAAAAACCCTGGAAGGATATACAAAAAACGAGATGGTATTGGTTGCCCCCCAGTTAGGGAACTGAATAGAGGGCAGAAAATAGTAGGAGGGAGATTTTTCAGTCTGTATAACTTTTTATTTTGTGACTCACTGAATATTGAGTCACGTAGATATATTTAGTCACAAGATGAATTTTTAAACTTTTATTTTGGATTAATTTAAGCTCTTCAGGAAAGTCCCAAAAATAGTTACAGTGAATTCATGTATACGCTTCACCCATTTTCCCCTGCCATAACAACTTACCTGTCTATAGTACAATTACTGAAACCAGGGAATGATAGTTTTTTTATAAAATGATTAAATTATATATTTTATTTGAATTTCATCAATTTTTCCTCTCATCTCCTTTTCCTATTCCAGGAATCAGTTTAGCATCATCCCACATTGCATCTAGACGGTCTGTCTTTCTTTGTCTTGGTCTCTTTCAACCTGCGACAGTTCTCATTTTTTCTATGTCTTTCATGACCTTGATATTTTTGATGAGTACTAGCAGCCATTTAGTATAATGTCTAAGCGATAACTTTTTGAGGACTTTTTACAACAACAAATTGAAAGTTATTTTCTAAAAAACTGAAGTAAAACGTACATAGTAAAGAACACAGATCACAAGTGTAAAGCTGAATGAATTTTCACAGACTGAACACACCCAGGAGACCAGCATGCAGATTGCTTTCATCTAAGAAGGCTTCCCCTTCGTGCCCCCTGATAGCCGCTGATCCCTCACTACCCTACATCTGAGTTCATTTTATAAAGCTAGTATTTTCCTGATACCAAAACCAGAAATCACAAGAAAACTACAGGTTATATTATCTCTTACAAATGTAGTCACAGAAATCCTCCAAACTACTAGCAACCTGCAACATATAAAAAAGATTACATGTCACGATGGAGTTGGAGTTATTCTGGGAATGTAAGGTTGTTTCAACATCTAAAAAATCAGTTAATATAATACACCGTATCAATAAAGGACAAAACCAGGTGATCATCTCAGTAGAGAAATAGGATTTGACAAAATTCGATATCTTTTCCCAAATAAAGTAGGAATAGAAAGGAACTTCCTCAGTCTAATACAGAGCATCTGTAAAACCCCACAGGCTATATCATACCTGATGGTGAAAAATTGGAAGCTTTCTCTTTAAGATCAGGAAGAGAATAGGATGTCTTCTCACTGTTTTCATTGAATATTATACTGAAGGTTCTAGCAAGGACAGTGAAGCAAGAAAGAAAATAAAGGGAAGCAAAATTATTTCAATTCTTTCAGGTGACCTGACTTGGTAGAAAGAAAATCCTAAGAAATCCACAAAGCAACTATTAAATCTAATAAATGAACTCAGCAAGACTGCAGGATGCAGATTAAAATACAACAATTATTTGTATTTCTGTGCACTAGAATGAATAATCGGAAATGAAATTGAGAGTATAATACCATTTACGGTGGCATCAAATACTCAGGAATAAATTTTACCGAAGACCTGTAAGACTTGTACACTGAAAACTACCAAATATTGTTGAAAGAAACAAGACTTAAATAAATGGAAAGACATTCTCTGTTCGTGGTTTGGAAAACTTGCTGAGGTGGCAGTATAATCCTCAACTTGAGCTGTGGAGTCATTGCAGTTGCTATCAAAATTCTGCCTGCTTTTTTTTTTTAAATAGAAATGGCTAGGCTGATACTGAAATTTTAATGTTAATGCTAGATTCTAGCATGGAAACAGCCCATATTCTGGGTCATATGGGACACAGATTAGCCAAGACAGCCTTGACAAGAGCAGGGTTGAAGGGCTCATGCTTATTTATTTAAAAACTTAGTATAAAGCTGTTGGAGATCAAGACAGCATGATATTGGCATAAGGACAGACATTTAGGCCAAATAGAATGGAGACTTTAAAAATAAGCCCTCATATTTATGATCAGTTAATTATTGACAGGAATTCTGAAACAATTCAGTAAGGAAAAAATAGCCATTTGAACAGATGATACTGAGACAATAGACAAATGGAAGAATTTAGTCTGTTTCCACCATATGAAGAAGTTAAAATGGACTGTAGATCTTACTGTAAGAGCTCAAGCAGTAAACATCAGAGAAATCAATATGAGAATAAATGTTTTTGACCTTGGGTTAGGTGAAGCATTCTTAGATATTACACCAAAATCACAAGCAACCAAAAATAAAAAAAATAAAAAAACCCTGGACCAGGCCAATTAAAAAAAATGAGCTAAGGATCTGAATAGAAGGCTCACCAAAGAAGATTTACAAATCCCCCATATGCACATGAAAATATACCTGCTCAGTAGCATTAGCCAGCAAGAAAATGCAAATCGAAACCACAGTGATAGGTTTTAGACACCCAGTATAGACACCCAGTTACAGACACCCAGTGATAGACACCCAGTAGGTTGTCTGTGACCAAAAGACAGATAGCATCAATGATTTGGAGAAATTGGAAAATTGAAAAACACTTTTATGTTGTTGAAAACATAACATTATGTATCTGCTTTGGAAAACCTTTTGGCATTTCCTCAAAAGGATAAACAGTTTTACCACGTGACCCATCAGTTTCCCTCCTATTGAAGGGGAGTGAGGAGAAATGAAAATATTTGTCTACACAGAAATTTGTACACAGATGTTCATAGCAGCATTGTTCATAATAGTTAAAAAAAGAGGCCAAAATGTCCATAAACTGATGAATTGATAGATAAATGTGGATAATTCATACAATGGAATGTTATTTGGCAATAAAAACAGTGACTTACTAAAATATACTCAAACACAAATGAACCTTGAAAATGTTAAGCTAATTGAATGACTCTAATTACAAAAGACCACACATTGTGTGATTCCAGTTATGTGAGGTATCTAGATTAGGTAAATAATAGAAAGAATTCATTGGTGATTGCTTAGGGCTGTGGGCAAGGGTCAAAACAGGCTCAGGATAGAGGAATAACTACTAATGAGTACAGGGGTTATTTTTAGGGTAGTGAAAATGTTCTAAATTTAGATTGTGGCGATTGTTGCAAAACTTTAAATACACCGAAAACCACTGACTGATGCATTTAAATGTGTTGTGTGTGTATATATAAATATATATATACACACACATATATCTCTAAAATTGTTAAAAATGATCAGTAAACTTTGCACTTTAAACATCTGTCTTATATGGGAAACAAATGAGTAGAGCCAACAGTTAAATATAGAATGCGATGAGTGCAGTAATTGGAAGGTATTGTGATGCTTGATGGTGACTCCTTGCCTGTCTGGGAGACCTGGGAAAGGGTTCCCTACAGACAGGATTGTCTCTGCTGAGCATGCAAGTGTGAGAAGAGACGGTGCTTCTAGGGGTTGACAGCTAGTTCTGTTTAAGTAGGATTAAAGTACGGGCATGGTACTCAGCACTTAGTGGACTCTCAAGTTTTAGACAACCGCACTAACAACTTTCATGATTATAGCGGCATTGTCGGAGGGACTCGTTCTGATAATTAGCCTTTTCTTAAGTGTGCCCTAGGTAAGGCTTCCCTGAAGGTACTTCTTGAAGAAAAGGTGCTAAAGTTAAATAAGTTTGAGGGAAGTGGCAGTGTTTTTGGCTCTCAACGGTGTATCTACCCCCTTGAAGGCTCTGAGTAGTCCTGCAGTAAAGAAGCTTTTGTTTTAGCTCTAGGTTACCCAAACTTAGTTTATCCAGCATTCTTTTGTTTTCTCTATTAACATGCTTTGCAGTTTGTGTTCCCTGAAATACATTTCAGTAAATGCTACTCTAATTTCTGTATCTTTTCCCAGGGATTTGATGGTAGTATGACATCTCCAGGCTTTACGTATTGGGGCCCTTAGATGGGTAACTTTATTGAACAACACCTTCAGTTATAATGCTCATGTTTCTCTTTCAAAAAGCCCGCCTGACAGTGTCTTTCTGAAGATACGAGAAAAGTTATATATCTTTGACAAGCTATTGGCTTTATTTTATCAGGTAAAACATCAGGACCCATATAAACCAGTATTCTTTTCTTTGTAACTTTAACTGGCATGACATTCAAAACAAAGATCTCTGCTGAGTCAGTCAACCCAGACTAGCTTATCTGAAATAATTTTCCTTCTGAAACGTCACAACTATCTTCTTAATTCTCTAGCTTTTTAGTTTTGTTGAATAGTTTTTGTTTAGTCTCCCCCATTCTTGTAGTTTGTTCTAAATACGTTTTTGAAAGTAGGTGAACTATACATTTTCATAATCGCTCAGAATTAGAAAAAAATTTGTCAATTGATTTGTATAAGAATGTGTTGTGATTAAGTTTGAGAGATTGTATTTTGAAGGACCTCTAATCTACCTTACTCATTCATTTAAAAATATTCTAAGGCATTTCCATTGTACTTTTACATTGGATAAAACGTTTTTTTTCTTTACCATGTGAGGCAGATTTATAAACCATGTGTTTAGATTATAAGTATTGGAAAAACGTCATTTATCATTAAAACTTGTTTGAATTTTCATAGTTTGGATGGTTTACCGATGTTAATTGCAGTGTTCCTCATGTGCCTCTGATTTTTTTCTAAAAATGTTTATTGGCATTATAAAATATAATTATTTCGCTTTCTGAATCTGTCATTTATCACAGCAGCAGGATTATGAGAGATAGTGAAAGGAAAAGTCTAGTTTTTTTTCAGTGGTGTGTTTATTTTAATGATTCTATTCCCATTTGGTTGTAAGTTTGGAAATCAAGGTGCTTGATTCTATGGAAAGAATAATTTTCTGTTGTTGACGTTTGAGTTGGTGCCAAAGAGAATAATTTACCTATAACTCATTTTGCTACTGTAGCAATGTGCCAGGCCTCCAGTGACAGGAGTTGTTTTATTGCCTATTTGTTTATGGGTTGGCTGGGCCTACCTAGGCAGCTCTGCTTCTCACTGAAGATGTGTTGGTAGGTGGGGATATCTGTACTCCCCTTGATCTTTGCTCTTTATTTTATGGGGTACCTAGGGAGTGTTCTCGTTTTGGTGACGGCAGAGTCTCAAGAGGGCTTCTTAAAGCCTTGGTTTGTAACTGGCATATTTTGTCACCTCTGCCCATTTATCACTGAAAGAAAATTTCACACGGCCAATTTAAAGTCAAGAGGCAGAGAAGTGTACTCCACCCACAGTGAAGCCATGGAATGTTGTGGATGGAAACATGGGGTCTGTTAGGGGAACTCCTGCCGTTTGAGAGTTCAGAGGAGATAGGTATTAGACACTGCACAGTGACACTTCAGTGTTTTGAGTAGTAACTAAATCCCCAGTCATCATCCTCTAATATCTCAAATTTATTTGTATTTTTTAATTGATTAAATATCAACTCCCTGACATATGTCAAATTAATGTTAGAGTCATTTTAAAGCTTAAAATAAAAACATTGCACTTGTATGTCCATACAAGAGTGTGTGCATATATGTTTTAATATATGAATGTGGTGGAGAGAGAAAGAAAATACTTTGTTTTCATTCTAGACCTGTTTTATAAATTAGGATCTGAGATATGTGTGGCATAGTCAGCCTTTTCATTAACACTACTGTATTACATTTGTCAACAGTTTTGGTAAAGAAGGCTTTCCGTAATGGCTATTTCTGTTAATGTTTGAAATTGTATTTTTCATCTTTGCTATATATACCTGAGTATAGTGTCCTTGAATGTAAGGCACATTCCTTTGTATGGATGAGACGATGGAAAAGAGTTTTTACCTACTTGAGTGCGAAAACTGTGAAAGGTACAGATATCATAAAATGTTTGTGCACAATAATTAAGTTCACTCTATACATTTAAATTATAAGTAAAAATAGTATAGAAATGTGATTTTCCCATTTAAATTTTACAAATCTTCAGATTGTTCACATGCACCTGACTTTAATGTCTTCATCAGTGCTAGAGCTGTTTTTCAGATCTCAGAGTATGTATAATCTCTGTTCATTCTTGAGTTCCAGCATTTAATGAAATTAGATATTTTAACCAAGCCCTAAGTACCTATTTATTATTTATAGTCTCTTGTTAGAAGTGCTTTGATCTATTTATTTTTTAACATTAAAAATTGTTTTTGTAGTAACATCTATCATGTCTATTTTTAAAGTAACTCTCCTAGGAATAACTACTAAACTAGGTATTGAATTTCCTTGTTGCTTCTTTCTCTCTTTCTTTATTTTTTAAATCTTAATTTTGTTAGGTGACTTTTATAAGCTTCCAGAACCAGTTTTGAGTGAGGGTAATTCAGGCTAGTGTATGTATCCCAAATTATACTTTTTGATTCTAAATAAAATATTTTGGTAAAGTACCCTGTGACAAGAGAACCTTTGTTAGGATTCTAAGTTAAGACAGCTGTTTTTCTGAATTTAGTTTTGTGAGAAAAAGAAGTTTAATTTGTATCTAGACAAAAGGCATACATAAGTTCATTTTTTTTTGTTGTTAGCTTTTTAGGGCCACACCTGCGGCATATGGAAATTCCCAGGCTAGGGGTCGAACTGGAGCTATGGCTGCCGGCCTGTACCACAGCCACAGCAATGCAAGCCACATCTGTGACCTACATCACAGCTCACGGCAACGCTGGATCCTTGACCCACTGAATGAGGTCAAGGATTGAACCTGCATCCTCACGGATACTAGTTGGGGTCGTTTTCACTGCACTGCAGTGGGAACTCCCTGTAAGTTCATTTTTGATCACTTTTAAGAAGATAAATTTTAACATTCTACCTTCTTCCATACGATTTTCTTTTTTTCCTTTAGTGTGGTCTTACTTTAACTACTTTCAAGAGATTAACTGATCAAACATAATATGCTTAGATGCATAATATATTTGGAATCTCCATTAAAAGAAATTGTGTAATTTTAATTGGATTGCAGCAAGGACCACACAAATTTTAGGTAGTTTTCATGGCCGTCTGACATCATTTGTACTTTTTCTGAAGAACTGTTTACAAAGACAAGATTTGATATGCTTTGTAAATTTAAAGATTTTTTAAAAGTACTAGACTTTAACCTTAATGTGTTTAAATGCATTATCAATGTTGTTCAATGTGCAGTTCTTTCTTACTTATTTGAAAGTTATGATTACTAAGATTTATATCCTAGGATGTATAATGATTGAAAGAAAGCTGTAAATAATATTTTAAGACCTAGTTCTGTTGAAATCATGCTAGATAGCACTACATTAACTACAGCAATTTCTAGTTTATTGTATTTTCTAGGACAAAATGTAGTTGAAACATTCTCCATTGATCAACAATTTTTAAAAGCCCTACAAAAATAGTGGAGTACACAAGTTCATTTTTATGACATCATAAAATGGAGTTGAAACTTAATATGGAATGAAACCAATGTAAGGTCTTAAAAAAACCTCTATATTTAATCATTTAGTATGATTTTATTAAAGTTTATGATCATTTAAAATAAACTGATAATGTTAGGCATCTCTTGTGTGCTCTTTTGTATTGTTTATTCAGTTCACCTCAGAAAAACTGCATTAATCAAAAGAATGAAAATTGTCTTGAGGAAATGTACTGGTCTTGAAATAATCTTATATATCTCCAGGAAAACTTTAATTTTAAGCTGTCTTCTCAGCTAAACACTTCATAGGGGAAATTTCAATTCAAATTAATCTAAGGTGAATTTTTCTCTTTTAATAGTAAGTTTATTGTTTTGATAGAAACTTACCAGGTCTTTTCTCACTTAAAAAAATAGTGTTTCTCTCTCTCTGTTTTTTTTTTTTTTTGGCTGGTTCCTGTATTTTTTAAATTTTCCACTCTTCCTCTTTCTTTTAAAATTTTATTTGGAGTACATTTCTTACAGGATAGGTCTGCTAGTGATGAACTTTCTTAGTTATTTTTGTTTGTTTGGGAAAGTCTTTAGTATTCCTTCTTTACTTTTGATGGATTATTTCTCTGGATATAGAATTCTAGGTTGGTAGGTCTTTTTCTTTCAACACGAAATATTTCACTTCTTTCTCTTCTTGCTTCCATGGTTTCTGATAAGAAAACTGTAATTCTTATCCTTGTAAGTATGGTATTTTTTATTTGTGCTTTTTTCAAGATTTTCTGTTGTTTTTTGTTTTGACTTTTGTGTTGTTTCAGTGATAACCTAGCGGTGTGTGTGTGTGTGTGTGTATTTTATTTTTCTGGAAATCATCCTCTGAGTTTCCTGGCTCTGTCACTTGTTGTCTGTCAGTAGTTTTGGAACATTTTAACCATTATTATTTAAAATATTTTTGTATTTTCCCTCCACCTTCCAGTATTCCAGTAAATGAATGTGTTCTACCTTTGCATATTCAATTTTTTGCATGTTCTATTCTGTTTTTATTTTGCTTTCATGCTTTTTTTGTTCTCCTTGCATGTCAATTTAGGAAATTTCTAAGATCAGTCTTCAAGGTCACTGAATCCTTTTTTGTCTCTGTTGAGTCCTGATGAGCCCATCACAGGATGATTTCCTTTACGGTGATTTCAATTTTCTTATTTCATTTTGAGTCTTAGAATATCTAACACTGCTTACATTACTCATCTGTTCTAACAAGTTGTCTACTTTTTCCATTAGGGTCCTTAACATATTACTCATAGTTATTTTAAATTCCCTGTCTGACAGTTTGTTTCTAATGATTGTTTTGTTTCCTCTGTGTTTGTTTTTGCCTTTTGGCATGGCTTATAATTTTTTCTTGACAGCCAGACATCATAGTTGGTAATATTACTGAGATAAATACATTTTTTTTTTGGTCTGAAGCCAGGTTTGCACCTGAGTCATATGGAAGTTCCCAGGCTAGGGATCAAATCAGAGCTGCAGCTGCCGGCCTGTACCACAGCCACAGCAATGCATCTGTGACCTATACCATAGCTCATGGCAATGCCAGATCCTTAGCCTACTGTGTGAGAAACCCGCATCCTCATAGATATTAGTTGGGTTCATTTTTGCTGAGGCACAACAGGGACTCCAATACATCTTTTACATAAGGATTTGTGCCAGTCTGGTTGAGAGTTTGCCTTTGTTTGCTTTGTCAATAAATGCGAGAGACTTCAAATTCTTGTAATACTTATGATTTTACCTCATCTCAAATTTGAGCTTCGCTAAGTGCTACTCCTGAGTATATATCTGTTTCTTGGAGCTGTTTCACCTGTAATCCATTGTTGTGATACTAATTATTGATTTGCAGTCTTTCTTCGTTTTAAATATGTTTACAGCTTGTAACATATTTAACATATTGGTTGTTCAGGAGTGTGTTGATTAGTTTTGACATATTTGTGAATTTTCCAAATTTTCATCTTTTATTGATTTTATTGATTTTTAATTTTATTTCATTATGGTTGGAGAAGATACTTTGTATGATGTCAGCTGTTTAAAATTTATTTATACTTGTTTTGTGTTGTTGCTAGTATGTTGTCTGTTTTGGAGCATGTTCTGTGTAGTGTTGAAAAGAAGGTACGTTTTATTGTTGGTTGGATTGGTCTCTATATATCTGTTAGGTCTACTTGGTTTATAATGTTGTTAAAGTTAAAATCTTAAATCTTCTTTGTAGTTGTTCTGTTCACTATTGTAAGAGGAGTATTTTTTTAAACCATTTTTAAAAATTGAAGTATAGTTAATTTGCAGTGTTGTGTTAGCTTTACATGTACAGCAAAGTTATTCAGTTATAAATACATATTCTTTTTCAGGTTACTTTCCATTAGAGGTTATGATAAGACATTAAATATGTTCCCTGTGCTATACAGTAGGTCTTTGTTATTTATCTGTTTTATACATAGTAGTGTATACATGGAGAAAATAAAGATGCCTTGGTATCATTACAAGTTTGCATCAGTTAGATTGAATTTTCTTCCAGTTGAAATTTAGCAATTTTCAGGCCCCTGGTTTAGACTTAATAATGCCTCAATAGTTTGTGCTTAATAATCAAACTTTAGTTATCAGATATAACCTTAAAATAGTGGAAAACTTTTCCAGTAAAAGAATCAGTGCACTGATTATGAAGAAACTCTTTAGCCCTACTTATTACTCGTTATGTCGTTTAATGAGAAGGTAATTCCTTTTTTTTTTTTTCCCTTAACATAGACTTACTTAACTTTCTTGAGAAGGTTAGCAAATGAAAGAAAAAAAGTTGGCTGGTGAACTTTTCCCCTTTTTTCTTTACCACGATAGTTTAAAAATGTGTATAAAAACACTTTGAATAAAAGCTGGCTCATTTAGTGATGCAGGTAATATCATGGTGGATAATTTTGTTTGTTTATGGGAAATTTATTACAAGGAGTTGGACTAGAACTGTGACACAACTGGATCAAAACTTCCCATTAATTCTTATCGTAGTCACTTCCCGTGTAGCTCAGTTAAGCTTTTCACAAATTTCTTACTGAGAGAGCAGGTATCTGATTATGATATTTTGTTTGGCTATCAGCTTAGTAAGAAATTCTTCTGTTGTTCAGATGATCCATGTAAGGGTTTTCAAGAGTTTTTGTCTTTCATGAAATTGTGAGGATTCTACGCATGTCATTGTACTACTACTACCCAAAAGCTGGCAAAAGCTATTAAATCTTCTTACGTAGTTAATGTTAATTCATTGTTTTATTGGTTCATTTAAAATGTAGGAATAAAAGACAAATGATCTGTACTATGAAAGGCCTAAATATTAATAAAAATTTGACTTATTGTTAAATATGCTTATAGGTTTTAAACTGATATTTTATGAATGCTATTCAGTCAGCAATGCTCCTAGAATGCTGCCATTTAGCTTGACTTTTTTCTAAATATGTTAAATTTCTTTGAAGGGACATTGATTTCTAATGGAAATAAATTGAATGTGCAATGACCATGGTAGCTTTGGCCATGATTTTTTAGGTAAACCACAACTAATTCACCAAAAATGGGCAGGCTGTCAGTTTGGAAGATTCCATCTAAAACATACTCCTTCACTTGGCCCTTGAAAGAAATCTCCCGCAGTACCCTGCATAGAATTTAGTTTATTTATTGAGAAGAAGGAATGGTTGCGTCAACTCACAGGAGATAAATCTGTGGTAGGTGTTACAGGCTGATTTTTAAGCCACATGCCATCTCCTTCTTTTGGTTTATTTTACTTGCTAATATGTAAGTTTCATTAACGAAGCCAGGAGGGCTCATTCAGTGGTATTTTAGACTTTTCAATGAAGGAAAAGAGTGCTTTTGTTAGAAATGACAAATTGGTTTTGTCACTGAGTAAGTTCAGATGTTTTAGAAAGAGATTAAGTTCTTTATTTAATCTCTATGAAGCCGTGAGAAAAGTAACTATCCAGTGTTAATTTATATTTTTAACAGTTAATTTACGGCCTTAGTTGGTAATATCCAGTAGTACCTTGCATTGCATTCACAGATAGCAGTGAACCTGTTATTTCCAGTATCCGTTCCGAACATCAACATTATGCAGCCTTCAGCGGAGGGGATCAGTGGGTACGACAACATCCAGATTCTAGCCGAAGCCCAGGCCAGGTACCAGGCTTACTAGTTTTTACGCGGCTTGATTAAAAAAGAGGAGGCTCCTATGCACTGAAATTTTCTCTTTTAAAAATGGGCACATTTCCCAGCATAAATATGATACTTCTATACTAATCAGGATGGAGTCTTATCCTGCAGTGGGACTTACATTTTGGGCTTTTCACCACATCATTGCTGTTTTCTACGTGGTCAAAAATAGATATAGAGTAAACCAACCCCAAAAGTCAATTACAGGGTTTTATAGTGATGTACTGTGAAAAATTTGGTCATGTTTTTCATTATACAGAATGTTCTTTCCAAAGACATAAACAGAAAAAGCACATATGTTTGATTTTAAAAATAACTCTGCTTAGCTCTTTAAAATGCTGGAGACATTTTGGATACTTTTAAATGATCAGCATTATAATTACATGATAAACCCTCTATCTGAAGGTTGGCATGGCTTGTCAACATTTAGTCAGTTGCTCCCTCCCCCAACCTTAATTTTTTTTTTGAGTGATCAACGTAGATATTTTGGAAGTATTCCTGATATGCATTGGAATGATCTGGTAAGCTTATTTTCTAATCTCTTCCCGAGAAGCAAATTCTAATAATATGTATTATATCACTTTTTTGAGCATATATGCTAATTTACAAGTAATACAAAAAGTAGGGAAAATGAAAACCATTTATCCATTTTTAATTAGTACTGTATTTAAAATACTATTTGTGTAATCTATTTGCTAAAGTAATATAAAATTAAGTAATATAAAATTATTTACATTGTTAAGGAAAGCTTATCTAAGCCTCACAGAACCTTAGAGTGAATGAAAAATTTTGTTATATTGGCTTTTATTTGAAGAGAGACTTTGAAGCCTTATAATTTAAAATGCTACTTTTTAAATGATTATTTTTCATTTTCCAGCTTTAAACTGCAGATAATTTATATTTAGGCTGTTTGAAAATGTTCAGATAAATGTTTTGTCTTTAATACTTTGTTTCTGTAGTTAAGCCTTACTTTTCCATAGGCTGATTCAGCCTAATGCAAGTCTGGATTCTTTGCTTTACTGAAATCGTTGCTTTCTTGTTGTCTAAGTCTTGTATTCACTGACTGATATAATTTTTCATTTCCTCTTACTTTTACAACAGTAATAACTCTTTTTAAACCTGGTAACTTCTCTCATTTCTGAGATGGAATAAGCAAGAAAATCAGAAGTTTTGTTTTTTACCATATATACTTGTAGCAGACATTTTAGATTTGAGTAAGAGCTATTTTTACTTTCTTTTTTTTTCTGTAAGAGTCCTGCTTTTACATAAAAGTCCTGAATAATCTAAACCAGTAATGATCACCCTATTCTTACCAGTATTTGGTTTAGGAAGAATCATGTGACCCAAGCATAGCCTATGAGATATGAAAAGTCTGAATGGCTTCTTGGGAAGATTTTGTCTGTGTCTGTGGACAGTTTATTTCATCTCCCTGTACCTCAGTTTTTCTTATAAAAAGGACATTAGTCATTAGAGAAAAATCATCATCATTAGTAATTAAGGAAATATAAGTCAAAACTGTGGGAGATACCACTTCATTACCCATGAGGATGGCTAGAATCAAAAAGTCGGGTAGGAGTTCCCTTCATGGCTCAGCAGGATGCAGGTTCAATCCCTGGCCTCGCTCAGTGGGCTAAGGATCCGGCGTTGTGTAGGTCGCAGACGTGGCTCAGATCTGGTGTTGCTTTGGCTGTGGTGTAGGCCAGCGGCTACAGCTCTGGTTCGACCCCTAGCCTGGGAACCTCCATATGCCGCAGGTGTTGCCCTAACACCCCCCCCCCCCCACACACACACACAGGTAACAGCAAGTACTGGTGAAGATGTGAAGAACTCAGAACCCTCTCACACTACTGCTGGGAATGTAAAGTGGTCCAGCTTGGGAAACGATGTGGTTATTCTGCAAATGATTAAACACAGCCTTAACCATATGACCTAGCAATTCCACTCCTAGGTATATACCCAAGAGAACTGAAAATGTATGTCAACACAGAAACTTGTACACAGATGTTTATAGCAGCATTAATTCATAATGGCCAAAAAATTGGAAACAACTTGAATATCCTTCAATAGATGAATGGATAAACAAAACACAGTATCAATACAACAAGTTATTATTTAGCCACAAAAAGGACCAAAGTACTGATACATCCCACAACGTGGATGAACTTTGAAAACATTACGGTAAGTGAAAGAAGCCAGTCACAAAGACATACTATATTATTCTACTCATATGAAGATCTGGAGTAGGGAAATTTATAGACAGAAAATAGATTAGTGGTTGCTTAGAGTTGTGGGGGGCAGTAGGACAGGGAGTGGGAAGTGATAGTTAAAGGTTATAGGGTTTCTTTTTGGTTGATTCTAAAATTGACTATAATGGTTGCCATCGAATTGTATACCTTAAATCAGTGGTTTCTATGGTATGTGAGTTAAATTTCAATAAAGCTGTTAAAAATTGGGCTACGTAATGTGCTGTTGTAAGAACATGTAATGAGCATGATGTTCTTAGAACAGAGCTTGGCTCGTAACAAGAACTCAGTATGATAAATATGCTAAAAATTACTTATAGCCCTCAGAGAAGCTAGTCAGGAATCAATATACAAAGAGAGAAGGTCCTAGAGTTGGGAAGGACTCAGACTGCCTTGCTTTAGTACTACTTATGCCATAAAATCAGTTGGGTGTTTCAGGTCTGTTTCTTGCAACTGAAGGCGTCTTAGTGATATAACACCTTCTGTGATCTTATTTATTCTCTCTCTGCATGTAATCTCTTACCTTCCTCTTCATACTTAGAAGCTTTACCACCTTTGGTCTTTGTATATACGGATATTTGTATGTTTATTTTTGGTTTTTATGTTATCAATAAATTAAAAATTCTGTGCATATAGCGTGGCTGCATTTTAAAATTTAATGTCCTTTATGTTGCTGAACACAAGACTGTGCTTGCTAATAGTATGTTAAGAAGAGAGAAAAGGGAGAAACTTAGTTTTTCTTGGCATAATCTAAAATTGACTTTTTATTTTTGTAGAGTAATATACTTTATTTTAAAAGCCATCTTTCTCTAGTTTTTTATTAATGGAAAATAGTTTTAGTTACAACAGAATGACATATTAAAACCAAGCAGTAAATCAGCATCAAAAAACTATGTAATGACTTATAGACACTCAAATCCTGATTATATGCTAATGCTAGGATGTACCTGTTTCTACTCATGATTTTATGGTTAACATGCAACTACAGTAACAGCCATAAAATTGACTTGTTTTTTGATGCTCATTTCCTCTGCTTCTGTCTTGTATTTATCAGCACTTCATGATTGAAGCTTCTCTGCAGATTTAATACAACCTGGGTTCCTATTTAGATTCTGATTGAAGTAGAAAAATGTTTAACATACTGGTAGCTACCTGCCTCAGTCCTTTACCTCAGTTGTCAAATAGAGTGAGAGTCATTGCTGTTGTCATTTCCTGATTATAAAGGTGGTACATGCTCATTTATAGAAAAAACGCAAATGTAACTTTTTTTTTTTTTACTGGTACAAAATACCAACAAACTCAGCATTGCAAAATAATTTCTCTTGTTTGGTATGTGTTGCTCCAAATACTGATATGGGTATACATATAAACGTGTGTTTGTTTCAATGCCAACACCTAATTTTGATTGTGAGTTGGAGTTGTCATGGGGGCTGATGGAGAAGTGGTTTAACTAAAGTTCAAAAATTGACTTCTCATTTATGCCATTTTTTAGTTTACTTCAAACCGCCTGGTCATGCTTGGTAATTGAGTAATCAGCAGATTTTCCCTGAGTACAAAATATATTTGTAACTTCTAGATCCCTATAATTGCTGTAAACCAACTCATCTCCTGTGAATTATATGTTATTTCTTACTCATTTTAAAAGAGATATTTGTATTTCCTTATTGAAGTATAAGAATGCCATCTATTAAGGGAAGGTCTCTAAATCTCTGTTTTTTTTTATTTCAAAGTTTCTTTTTAATTTATTATTTGAAATAATAAATTTGCATGCATGTAGTATGATTTTCATTTGGACGGTTTAAAATCTGTATGTCACGTATAACATTCTTATTTGTGGTTTTCTGGCTTTGCTTCTTGGTGAATAGTTTGGATGGCATCAGTACTAAATCACCTTCTCATAGCTGGTAGAAACATCTCATTGAAGGTGACAGGCCCACATGTTTCATTTTTGGTCTCCTTTAATGCTCATTAGATCTTGAACCCGGATCTGCCATGAATAATCTGTAGGATTTAGAATATTTTCTTTCTTGGCTTGTTTTCCTGTGTTCTGATAATTATCCCTGATTTTCTTTGTTTCTTCAGAACCCGAGCCCTACTTACTCACTACTGTTCGTCTTGTTACTTCTCACTCATGTGACTGGCATATGACAGGACAGTAGGAAATATTTTTGAATGGACAAATACACTTCATGAACTTGTATGAGTCACCTCTTCTGGTATACCTTTCCTTTCCTTTTTCTTTTTACAGCTGCGCCTGTGGCATATGGACGTTCCTGGGCCAGGGGTCGAATCAGCTGCCGGCCTATGCCACAGTCCCAGCAATACCAGATCCGAGCCACATCTGTGACCTATACCATAGTCTGCAGCAGTGTGCAATCCTTAACCCACTGAGTGAGGCCAGGGATCATAACCCATATCTTCACAGAGACTACGTCTGGTTCTTAACCTGCTGAGCCACAGTGGGAACTCCTGGTGTATCTTTTCTGAGAGCACCCCTTTCCTTTTTTTTGGTACCTATTTGTAGTGTGCCTTAGAACTTTCAGTCCTTTCTGTTTTACATGTTTTAGTGTCTGCTGTGTCATTTCCAAGTGTATAATTCTATTGGAGGGAACTATAAGCACCAGAATAGTGCTTGTCATGTGGTAGGAAACGAGTAAATATTGAACTGAACTGAGTAAGAGAACATCATAGAGACAACTGGCAGATTCCAGTTTTTCCTTGAATCCATGCTGTTTCATTGTTTTGACAGAAGTATTAGGGGCTTCACAGTATCATAAATACATATTCAAGTGAAAGTATAAAATTTCATTTTAAAATTGTGCATAAATGAGTTTTGGACTAGAACAGCAGCAACTATTGAATTAAATCAAAAGCTTCCTCTTCTTATTAACTGTGATCTTGGACAAATTACTTAACTCAGCATAATTTTCTGTCTGTAAAATGGAACTAATAATGCCTGTTAATGAGGATCGAAGAGTTCAATACATGGCACATAATTGGAAACTAAAAAATATTTACATGCTATTGTGGTCTAGCTTCCTTTTAATTTGGTACCAAAAGCTAAATTTGGGCATGTCCGTTCATCTTTCAGTCAGCTTTTTTTTCTTTTTTTTAATTTCCACTCCACACAACCTTTATAAAATATTTCTTTAAATGTAATTTATTGAAATAGAATATTTGAGATAATGATCTAATTATATTCTCTTTTAGATAATCTTTATTATCTTAAAGGTCTGCCTTTCACACTTAAGAATAATTAATATCTAAACCTTTGGAAACCATATAGTCTAGCTGTAAGAAACACTGATGTTCATCATAAAAATAATTCACTCAATTAATCTGGCTTTTGTCAGTGGTAAAATGAAGCTAGAGCTGGGTTTATTTTACCAGTGTGTGAGGTATGTGAAAGTACTTTGATCTTCTCTGAGAAATGATTAATTTTACAAATATCAGATAATCAATATTTTATTGAAGCCATCTCCTTTTCTAATTGAAAAGTTCATCGTTTCATTTTCATTTCCCAGTTTCAGCGTTCTCTCTATAAAAAGGGAGTTTTTGAGACTTGAAAATTCTGTCACTGGCTTGGTATTCTGATGGGAACTGACAGGCATAAATTTCTCTATCGTGAACTGTACATAGGAATTACCCACAGCAAGTTTTTAATCTTTCTCTGGCTTTCTGCTGGCATTGAGGACTTTTCTTGGCAACTTTCCTTCATAGTTATTTAGAATGAACTTAAAGAAGAGACTAATTTCAGCATTAGTTTTAGAAAAACATAATTTAGATGTTAACTGTTGTTGAAAGATAAACATGAATTCCAAAGCCAAGTGTGAAATGGAATACAGACATATATACTGTACATCATTTGGGTATACTTTTCAAATAATCTGACAGTAGGTTTTGAGTGGCAGATGATTCTCTCTTAAGTTTCGGAAGACTTTCTCCCACTATTTTCTAGTTATTGACACGACATTTCATGAATGACATGAAAAGTCCCATGTCATTCTGCTCTGGGAGCCTTCACATGTGACTATTTTTTCCCCCTAACTTTTGACGCTTTTAGGGTCTTTTCTTTGTCTCTTGTGTTCTGATATTTTATGATAACGTTGGTATGATATGGGTCTTTTTTTCATCCACTTTGCTGGGTACTTTTATCTTTCAGTTCTTAGAAATTTTCTTGAATTTTTTTTAATATATGTAATTTCCCTCTCTCTCCCCTTCCCCTGTGTCTGTCTCTGTCTCTCTGTTTTCATTCCTCTTCCTATAATCCTCCTCTCCAGCTGTCCATCCATCTTTATGTCTTTATTTCTCTCGTGATTTCTGTCATTCAACTATTTGATCTCTTGAACTGATCCTTCAATATTCTTACCTTTTGTACCCCATTTCTATTTTTGGTCGACTCTCTAGGAGATTAACCGTAACTTCATTTTCCAAACATTTTTATTCGGTTAATTTTTTTTTCTAGTCATAATTTTAATATCCAAGATCTCTTTGTTGGTTCTCTGAATGTTTATTTATTTATTTATAAAAGACTTCCTTTGTCTTTTCATGGTTTAAATATCATATCTCCACAAGAATATTTATGATTATATGAAACTTTCAGTCCCTCTATTTTCTCTGCATTTGATTTCCTTTTTATTCTCTTT